>VDFB02000002.1:216490751-216557957 GCA_007258455.2 Sequoia sempervirens | reverse complement strand
ATTAGGATGCAAATCAATAAGGTGATTAGATTGAATTTCAACCATGAAGGTGAGCCAATCAAAATTGGATTTGCATCTTTTTGGGGTTTTGGAAAGTGATTGGAATTTATTTTCCTTGACTAACCTAATTAGACTATGTGCCCTAATCTAAAAATGCATGATTATGACAACTGATACATTGTAACAAAAATTTACCACTAGATTTGAAAAAGGCGAAGTTCTACATACCTATCTTATAAATTTGGAGATGACCTGAATAGGAGTAGAAAGACACAAAGGGTGTTTATGTCCTTGTAGAGATATTTCAGTTCTATTTTCACAGTCCTTTGATGTTGGGTATGAGCTTTCTGATTCCACCTACAATTCTTTTGGATCACTATCAGCTAATTCTATAGGTGAGTTTTTGTGTCTTTTCAAGGTGTAGGATTTTGGATGCAACAATGGAAAGTGCATCTTCAAGCTTCCTTCAATCTCTTTCAAACCTAAGACTTACACATTCAAAGAGAGAGGAAGGGTTGTGCCATTTAGGGGCTTTCCTTAGTCAAACCATGCGTTAGTGTTTCCACTTCCACAATGGAAATGCTAATGATATAAAAGATAAATGATAGGATGGAAGGATAAATCAACAAAGTGCTACAACTTACCACCATTTAATGGATTCCTTGAAGGACTAAAGTCATGCACATCTCCTCAAGGTCTTGGATCTTGCTTGAATTTTTTGAATTTCTTGGAGACCTACAAAAGGGTCAGCCTTTACAAATAGTGATAAAATGAACATGCATAAACTCGCATAGGATTTGACATGATGTTTGGATCTTGTACTGCTGCCATAAAGCTCTAAAATTCTCTTCTTGACAATAACTTTTACCTCTTGCTTGCCAAATTTGAAATGATGCAATAACTAGGTATTTATATGAAATGGTTCTAATTTCCACAAATTAAATATTGATAGCTGACATTGGCAACTTGAATTACAAATGATAAAATACTAACACCAACATATTTGAATCTGGGGCTAGGAAAAATAGGGGGACTTTTCCACCATAGGGTGTCTCTATCCTAGTCCTAAAAGTTTTGGAATTTAAGGCGTCGAGGGAAAAGTATGAGATAAATACATTTGTATTTCATTTTCAATTCTTCAATAATTGTTAAAATTGGGCCATGGAATGCATAATTTAGAATATTAGGGGATCAATCAAATCCAATAATTAAAGGGGAAACAAAAGTGTGAAATTGTCAAGGGTGGCAATTTTTGACGCTACAATAATATAGAGGTTCAATCTACTAGATACCCTAAGAAGTCCTTTATAATAGACATAATCATTGTGGATTGTCCAGCCACATGAGTTATTCCTCTTTCTAGAAAATAGTTTGCTTCCATGGGTTGTAGTATATGGATGGATTTGTCTTATATTTTTATCTCATTGCAAGGAGCGATTGTTAAACTGTATAGATTGCTAAACACATTCTTAAGATAATATTAAAATTAAAATTTTATAATTTTAAAACACTTACAATTGATATTAATTTAAACTTCAAAATTTGAATGTTTTCAAAAATAGCTAAACCCTAGGCCAACATCGATATACATTTTTGTTCAAAAATAAATAGAGCTAAAAGAAACAGTAACATACCTATTTAAAATGGTGGCAAAAATACACCAAACAATCAATCAAATGATCAACCTTATAGCCAAACACTCTACAAGTCACAAGAATTATCTTCTCAACTCAAATTCAATCAACAATTGATAAAATGAGAATAAAATCCATGACCAAATCTTATATATCGCCACCAAACTCCACCATTACTAATCCCTTGTACTAATCAGGGTGACAACCACTTAGACTTAATTACCCACAACATTAGATTAATTACAAAATTTTGATAGGGAGATGGCCATGTGAGAAAATTAATAAGCAATGGATATATCCTTATGCGAGTCAAATCTCTACAATAGACCATAACCCACATGAATTTTAAAATGTTTCATGTTTTTGAATGGTTGAGGAATTTGTAGGAAATATAACTCATCTAGATGAAAATGAAAATTCTGTAATTCTATAATAGACTTTAAATTTGACCTTTAAACCCCCCACATGACCAAAACGCTAAATGGCCAAACTCTATTTGACCTCTAGGATCAAGACCTACAAACTTTCTAAGGAAAAAACACTAAATCCTAAAAACCAAAAAAATGACAAAAGGGGGATCCTTATTTTCAATAGGGTGTGTGTGCAAGACACAACAAATACTAGCTCACTTATTCAAAGTCTCATCACAATCAAGAGATATCCTATAGAGTGTTTGTGTGATTTGATAAAGCATTGAAAAGACTCTCGGTTAGTGTTAGACCACCTCTAGGTTTTGCATTTCAGTATTTTTTAGAGCTTTAGATTATAAAATTATTATCATGATACAAGTTATGAGGAGAAACCTTGCCACAATTATATAATCTAGTTAAATTATAGTTGAAATGAACTTCATACATGTTGGTAAATTGTCTCATTTTCATTGAAAGCCATTTATTTTTTAAGAGAATATCCCTTCTCAAGTTATCATATATGAGAAAATACAAATTCATATATCTCCATGCAATCAACATATAGAAGAACCCTTTCTTCCTTCACAGAAAATGATTCAAAATTATTCTTCAAGAGCTTTTACCATAGATGATATAAAGGGTGATTGCATCAATTTATTTAATGAGCTCCCACAATTTATACAAGAGGATAGGGTATATACAAGTATAAAAATGGTTGATAATAAAAGAGCACAATTGAGGTACGCGGGATTGCCAAAGAAAAGATGGAACCATTTTCCATCTTGAAAGATGGAAGCATTCTCCCTATTGAAGAAAATCATCAATTGCAATTCTTGACCACCTTGACATAGCATTTTAGAGTTTATTTGTACCAACATTTGAAGAGTTGCATGTGGATAGTAATCAAGACGGACGCTTCTTTCAAGTGTCATCACTACCTCATCAACTCTTTATTGATAGTAGTTAGGTACCACCTCTATTCAATATTAGTTAGATTGATAGTTAGGCTGAGTTAACCCACCTCATAACTTGGAGCGATTGAGAGTTAAATCCATGACCTCTAGGAATCATCTCCTTGATTCATGCATCCTAGAAGCCTCTATACTTGTATCCACTCCCTTATAATTAATAACTTTTCATCCTCAATATTGAGTTATAGCTAATACTTGTATTATTCATAATTTTTTATTAACATCTAACTTTTTTTAACATTTTCATTCACCTAAATTTAAATTTATGTTTTGATTTTCATTAAAGAAATTCCTATTTTATCATTTATATAGAATAATATTACATATATTTAAAAAATAAGTGTTTTCTATTTCAGGTGTAATATCAATAATACAATATCAATTTGGTAGAAGCCGCCATAAGCAGATGAAAGCCTCCACAATTCTCTCCACCTCTCTCATCACAACCAATTCTCTTTCCACTTCATATGAGGGGATTGCGCCTGTTGTAATCTCTTATGTGTACCAATCTGTTGGGATTCTTAACCATGTCGTGTCCCTAACTAAAGGGATCGGGATTTCCGTTATGCTTGGTCTCACCACCTGTGTTCCGCTTATTCTCAAGCTCCTTGTTTCGCTTATTGCCAACTCCTCTGTTGTGTCCTGAGCGGAAGAGAATACTGAATGGGATGCGCCTACTCCATATTTCTTTGTTGTGTGCCACCTGGAACCTTGTGAGAATAGAGCTATCCATAACCATTTACCCTTCTCTACCTCCATTGAAGACATTATTATATTGTCACCCAATAACTGCAATTCCATTTTTGGAGATTCACAATTTACAACAAAGCATACCAGAATTCCATGGGGATTGGAATTGATATTCTGTATACCATCCCAGTCAGCGACAGAGTGATTGGGAAAGACACACTTTACAAGTGACCCGGCGTCAGGGACTGCCCGGGTACATATTATAATTTCGTCTGGCCATTTCTGAATATTCCATGCACAACGTTCAGTCAATGCATAATCAATTGAAAATAATTAGAATTCTAAAAGCCTATAAACTGTAATTACCTTCATGCTTTGAATGCAACCTTCAACAGCAGATCTGCTAATTGCTGTGAGATTCACAATCCTCAATCTTTCCATGCTCTCCAAACTTTCTATGCCCGCCTCCTCCCACCTCGTCTGTACTGTCAGCTCCTCCAACGCTCTGCAATGTTCCAAACCTTGTATTTTCTTAACTCTATAGCAGCCTTGAAGTTCAAACACTTGGAGAGAAGCTAATTGTGCAAAACTGGGAAGCGCATCCAACTCGGGGCACCCAATTATCTTCAGCCTTTGAACGTTTAGCAGACCATCAACACCCCATATGCTCCTCACCATTTTACAGTCCGACAATCTTATGTTCTTCACTGTATTTGGTAGAACATCTATCTCCATTAGATTTTTATTATCGTCAATGAAGATAGTCTCAAGGCCTGGACAACAGTCCTGAGGGATAGAAATCTTGGACAGTTCTGTTTTAAACAAATTTATGAGCTTAAGGTTGCAGAGAGAAGAAGCAAACGACCCCGCCTGGAGATCAAATTGGCGGATTGGACATCCAAATATTAAAAGTTTTTGAAGATTATTCAGTTGCCTAACTGATTGTGGTAAAAATTCCACTCCTGAATTAGATATCTGTAAAGACTCTAAGAGATTGAGATGCCCCAGAGAGTCTGGTATACATTGCAGCTTGGGACATTTATCAATCACAAGAGTAGTCAAGGAGGACAAATCTCCCAGAGATGTCGGCAAACATGTGAACAACTCACTCTCGATCATCATCACTCGCAACTTGCTCAGCTTACTAATGCTCATTGGTATCTCCCTTAACCTGCAGATACCATCTAAAAAGAGCTTTGTCAAAGACGCCTGATTTGTGATGTGACGAGGCATCTCTTCCAATTGCTTGCAGTCGGAAAGGCTCAAGTACTCAAGCTTTGTCATATTTTCTAGAATGTCCGAATCTAAAGTGAGTTTAATACATCTCTGTAAGTTGAGGTGTTGCAAGAGTGTGAGCTCCTTAAAAGAGACTGGCAACCTCCTCAAATTCTCACTATTGGACAAATCAAGATGCCTGAGGTTTCTCAGATGGCCAAAATCTCTGGGTAGTGATGATAACACACACCCAGATAACTCCAGGTGTTCCAACGATTGGAGAAGGCAAAATTCTTTGGGCAGACTCCCCATCCGGTTCCAAAATATGTTTCTCAGGACTATCTTTTTCAACTCCCTGAGACATCCTATTGCCTTTGGAAATCTTTGGAAATTATAACATTCAGAAATAACCAATTCTCTTAACTGCAAAGGAGCCTGCAACAAAGTGCCCAAAGTTTCCATCAGATGAGAAGAAAAATCCCTTGAATAGGTAGGGTTTTCGTTGTGTTACATTATGTGACATTTTATCAGGTTTCAACTGTCTAATTTTTAAGTCAATGAAATATAAGTGATTGAAATTGGAGTTGAATTTTGATAAAACATATTAGAAAAATATATAATTATATAAATATTAAAGTTAAATTTTTCAACAGTTGAAAAAGAAGATACTTACATCACTGTCTGTCTCCCATAGTTCTTCTAGGTAATGTTCTGAAGACTGTTTTTCATAGAATTCTAACACCCTCAAATTTTTAAATGAACCCAATGAATCCAGATTATTTCGCTCAATATCAAACAAGCGAAGCCATACCAGGTCTTTAGATATATCAGAAATCACTTGATTATAATAATTTCCTCTGACATGAAAATTTTTTAACCCAAGCAAAGAGGGTGTGAGAGTATAAGCTCCTCTGTTGGTGTTGACTTTGATCTTCCTGCCCCGGGAACATAGAAAAAACTCCTCAACTTCGCTTGTGCATCCAGTTGTTGAGGCCATTATTCCTCGAATGCCAATTCTCTTATAAATAGAAAAATGAATGAATCAATAAATTAATTTCAACATTAAACTTGCCAGAGACAAGAATCAAAGAAATACAAATAGACAAAGAAGGTTGCCACACTATTGTTTAGTGAGAGTCAAAGAAAGTATTTTTTTTTTTTTTTTTTACCTGTACTGCATTTTCAACATTAATCATCTGCTGGGTAGACCAGAGTGAAGGCCAGGAGGGGCAGAGGAGGAAGTTAATTTTCACACACACAGTAAAAATTAAAATATAAAATATTATTTTCTAACACACAGAGCTGCTGCTCGTAATTTTCTGTTTGCTCACATTCACCTTCTTCTTCTCATTCTCATTCCTTTGTTAAAAAATAAATTACAATTACAAAATATATGCTGAAGGTAAAAAGACACGTGAAGAATTTTCACGGATGAGAGGAAACGAATACAATTTTTCAAATTCACCTAACTAACTTTTCCCCCGTCAAAATACATTTAATACAATGTCCTTTTCATAATATTCAAACTTAAATATTAAATATTTCGCATCCCGATATTTCCTTTGGCGGTGGCGGCATTCTCCATAGTTCCCCGCGGTATCGCGATGGTTAAAATCTTGATTACGATATTGCGGGCAGCGGTTAGTTGACGGCCCGGTAAACTGCGGTAAACACCTGGCGGTTAGAATAAAGCAAACTTCTCGGAGTCTCTGTGATATCGCGATGAATTTTTATTTGATTGCGATATAGCGGGCATTGGCTGGAGGTACGGCAGGCGGTTGATAGAAAACAAAAATATTACCGTAGACTCCCACGGTATCGCAACTACTAATTTATTGATTGCGATATAGCGGGCAGCGGTTGGCGGGGACGACAGCAGTTAGGGTTAATATTCCAACACTCCCCCTTAAGCATAACTGCGCTGTCCACCATGCCCAATCTGTTTCTCACGAAAAATAAAATTATCTCTTCCCAGCGGCTTTGTAAAAATATCTGCACTTTGCTCTTCTGATCTGCAAAACTCTAAAAATATATCACCATTATTAATTAATTCCCTGATAAAATGATATCTGGTATCAATGTGCTTGCTTCTCTTGTGAAAGACTGGATTTTTCGAAAGAGCAATGGCTGAATTGTTATCACAGTAAATTTTTGTTGCCTCCATTTGTTCATTTTGCAATTCTTTCAAAATTCTTCTCATCCAAATTGCTTGACATGCTGCACTTGTGGCTGCCACATACTCTGCTTCGGCTGATGAAAGACAAACTATTGGCTGCTTCTTTGAAGACCATGAGACAACTCCAGTCCCAAAATTAAATACATAACCAGACGTGCTTTTTTCTGTCATCAATGCTACCAGCACAGTCACTGTCTGTGTATCCTATGAGTTTGAACTCGAACTTGTATTAATGCCAAAATTTCTTGTTCCACTTACATACCTTAAAATTCTTTTCCCTGCTTTCCAATGGGTGTCTTTTGGTGTTTCCATAAACCTAGAAATCAAACTTACTCCATACATAATGTCTGGCCTTGTGGCTGTGAGATACATGAGACTTCCAACAAGTCTCTTAAACAAAGTTGGATCAACATTAGACCCTCTATCATCCTTGCTTAGTTTCAGACCTGTCACTGTAGGTGTTGGTGCTGGTTTGCACTTCATCATATTAAACCTCTTCAAAATGTCATTTGCATATTTTGACTATGAAATAAAAATACCATTTTTATTTTGATTCACCTCAATGCCCAAAAAATACTTCATCAGACCTAAGTCTGTCATTTCAAATTCTTTCCTCATGTCTGCCTTGAACAGATCAATTGACAAATTTCCAGTGAATATTAGATCATCAACATATAAGCATACTATTAGTATTTCACCTTTTTCATTCATTTTTGTATACAGTGTGGGCTCACTGCTACATCTATTAAATCCATTCTGCAAAAGATAACTGTCTATTCTGCTGTACCAAGCTCTTGGGGCTTGCTTCAATCCATACAGTGCCTTTTTCAATTTGTAAACTTTGTCTTCTTGACCCATAATTTCATATCCAGGTGGCTGATCGACATAAACTTCTTCTTCTAAATAACCATTTAAAAAAGCTGACTTCACATCCATTTGAGATACAGACCACTTGTTCTAAGCTGCTAATGCTAAAATCATTCTGATAGTATCCAATCTTGCTACAGGTGCAAATGTTTCATTGTAATCAATTCCAGGTTGTTGTGAATAGCCCTTTACAACCAATCTTGCTTTAAGCTTCTGAACTTCATCTTTTTCATTCAATTTGGTTTTATAAATCAATTTCACTCCAATTACATCTTTGTCTTTTGGAAGACTGACTAGTTCCCATGTCTGATTCTTTTCAATTGCTTCAATTTCTTCATCCATAACACTTACCCATTTATTATCTTTGACTACATCTTCAAAATGAACTAGATCTTCTATTTGAGAATAAAATGCACAAAGAGAAATCTGATCTAAATTATTCTCACCTTCATTTTGTTCATATATATCTCTTATGCTTCTGATTTTCTGTCTTCTCAGACTTGCCAATGTAGGATTTGACATATCACTTGAACTTGTGGAATGTGGACCCGATGGTCCTGCTGTAGATGGTGTTTGTTGTCCTCTTGTTGGACTGCTTCTTTGAATGATTGAGGTTGTTCTTACAGTCGATGCTGGTGTCACTTGTGGACCACTTTGTTGAGCTTGAATGGGAGTGGTAGCAGTCACAATAGCTGGAATATTTGTTGATGCTGGAACATCATTCTCCTCTTGAGGTATACTAGCTGAAATATTGACTGTCTTCTCTATACTTCCATCCCATGCTTCATCTTCTACAAATTGTACATCTCTGCTGATTATAACTTTCTTTGTTGTTGGATTATATAGCTTATAAGCTTTGGATTCTTCACTATATCCAACAAATATACATTTTTCTCCTTTGTTATCTAGCTTCCTTCTCAATTCATCAGGCACATGTGCATTTGCTACACATCCAAATACTCTCATGTGAGTAACACTGTGTTTTCTTCCTGTCCATGCTTCTTCAGGTACCATATTCATAACACTTTTTGTTGGACACCTATTCATAATATAGGCTGCACAAGAAATTGCTTCTGCCCAATATTCATTTGACAAATGTTTGGCTTTCAACATGCTTCTAGCCATTTCCATGATTGTTCTGTTTTTCCTTTCAGCTACTCCATTTTGTTGAGGTGTGTATCTAGTTGTGAATTGCTTGTGAATTCCATGATCTTTGCAAAAATTAAAAAACTCTCTTGAAATATATTCACCACCTCTATCTGTTCTCAACACTTTAATATAATAACCACTCTGTTTTTCAACCAAATTCTTGAACTGACGAAACAGATTAAACACTTCATTTTTTTGCTTTAGAAAATAAACCCATGTTTTTCTTGAATAATCATCAATGAATGTCAGAAAATAAAAACTACCACCTATTGAAGGTGTTTGCATAGGTCCACACAAATCTGAATGTATAATTTCCAAAGGGGCTTTTGCTCTAGTTGACTTTCCTGCTGGAAATGATTCTCTATGTTGTTTTTCTAAAATGCACCCTTCACATACCCTTTCGGTTTTTCTATTAAAGGTAGTCCCTTGACCATGCCTTTCCTATGAAGTAAATTTAAACCTCAAAGTTGAGATGACCAAATCTCAGGTGCCATAACCAGTTTTCATCTTTTATCTCAGCTTGAAGATTATGCGCACTACTGGCGTAGTTTCTTCTCTACCCACTTGTGAATTCATTAAGTGTTGTGCTTGAGAACATAATTTATATTCAAATCTGGCCTTATCTTTAAGGGAAACATTCTGTTGTTTGTCATTCTGACTTTGCAATAAGCGGTTGCTTGGTATTTGTCTAAAATTGTGCAAAGACCATTCTTGAAGGTTACTCTATACCCTTTTTGAACCAGTTGCCCTACACTCATTAAGTTATGTTTCAGACCAGGCACAAAATACACATCTGAAATATACTTTTTCTCCCCCTGTTTAGTTAGAATATTAACATCTCCTTTTCCTTTGACTGACACTTTGTTGTCATTACCCAATGTAACATCAGACTTTACATTCTCATTTAAACTTGAAAACATTTCTAGATTCCCTGTCATATGATTGCTACAGCCTGAATCTAAAAACCATACATCTTTTTCATTTGCTTGAGCAACATTACAAGCTAAAAACATTGTTCTCTTATCTGAATCCTGATTTTGACCTTCTCTTGAAAAATTTGCATTTGGTCTATTATTATCATACTGCTTCTTTCTACACTCATTCATATAATGCCCATATTTTTTACAATAGTGACATTGGACTTGAGATTTCTCATACCTTTGATTTTGTGACTGATTCTGTGTTGGGTTTTGGCTTGAGCCTTGATTGCTGCCTCTTCCATTTGAGCTTGATAAACTGTATCTTTCACCTCTGTAGGAGTTTCTTCCTCTTCCTCTTGATCTGCTCTGATGATGTCTGGGACCTTTCAGCCTTTTTCATGAGAAATTAGAGATGCATACAGCTCATCTGAGAATTGTGAGAGATCCTTTGTCTCTTCTAGCAACTACAACTGGTAGAAATTTTGTGGGCAAACTCCTTAAAATCTTTTCAACAACTCTGGTATCTTCCAGATTTTCTCCATGAGACCTAATTTGATTAACCACCCCAATGACTTGGGTGTAGAATGAATCTAGATTCATTGTCCTTCATACATATTATTTCAAAATCTCTTCTCAGCATTTGTAGCTTTGCTGTTTTAACTTTTTCCATGCCTTGATAGGCTGTTTGAAGTATGTCCCATGCTTGTTTGGACTTTGTTGCTGCTGAAATCCTTGGAAAAATGCTCTCATGTACAGCTTGAAACAGATAAAATAAAGCCTTTGAATCTTTCTTCCTTGTGTCCTTCAATAAGTCTTTCTTTGCTTGTGTTAAAGCATTGTATGCTACTGCATCTGCTGGCTCTGCAAATCCATTCTCTACTAAATCCCATATATCCTGTGAACTAAATAGTGCTTTCATGGTAATTGACCAGTACTCATAATTCTTCCCATTAAACTGTGGAATTTGTGGGTTTGTCAAGCTTGTGCTTGCTGCCATTTTTGAAATTTACCCAGATAATTAACTTGCTCTGATACTCGAACTTGCTCTGATACCACGTGAAGGCCAGGAGGGGCAGAGGAGGAAGTTATTTTTCACACACACAGTAAAAATTAAAATATAAAATATTATTTTCTAACACACAGAGCTGCTGCTCGTAATTTTCTGTTTGCTCACATTCACCTTCTTCTTCTCATTCTCATTCCTTTGTTAAAAAATAAATTACAATTACAAAATATATGCTGAAGGTAAAAAGACACGTGAAGAATTTTCACGGATGAGAGGAAACGAATACAATTTTTCAAATTCACCTAACTAACTTTTCCCCCGTCAAAATACATTTAATACAATGTCCTTTTCATAATATTCAAACTTAAATATTAAATATTTCGCATCCCGATATTTCCTTTGGCGGTGGCGGCATTCTCCATAGTTCCCCGCGGTATCGCGATGGTTAAAATCTTGATTACGATATTGCGGGCAGCGGTTAGTTGACGGCCCGGTAAACTGCGGTAAACACCTGGCGGTTAGAATAAAGCAAACTTCTACGGAGTCTCCCGTGATATCGCGATGAATATTTTATTGATTGCGATATAGCGGGCATTGGCTGGAGGTACGGCAGGCGGTTGATATAAAACAAAAACATTACCGTAGACTCCCGCGGTATCGCAATGACTAATTTATTGATTGCGATATAGCGGGCAGTGGTTAGCGGGGAAGGCAGCAGTTAGGGTTAATATTCCAACAGAGACGGTATGGTGACTGATGATTCGCAATTTCTCTTCCTAAATCTCTTAAATGATCATGCATTCTAATGCAGTCACCATCATCAAGTTCAATGAAACATTTATTAGTAAGTCTTTGACAACTATGCAAACCATTCCACCCTGATCCATCCCAAGCAGCAATGGCTAAATTCTTTTTCTCTCCAATGAAGAAACATGCAGTATCTAAGAACACCTGCTTCTCTTGATCATCTAGAGCATCATAACTTATTTTTAGTCTATCTTTGATATCTTTGTGCAGTATTGTAGAGATCTTATGCAATTCAGTTTTCCAATAATCTTTGCTGGATATACCATATAACTGTGCTCCAAAAATCTTTAAGGACAAGGGTAATCCATTGCAAACATTTAGAAAAATTTCAACCAAATATTCAAACTGTTGGAGTGGAGAAGGTTTCAAGAAAGCATGCCAACAAAATAACTGCTTGGCATGAGATGGATCTAATAATTTCATTTTATAAATGGATGAGATGCCCCAACGTTGAAGGATTTCAAGTTCTCTTGTAGTAACTATAATCAAACTACCCCATCCAAGACTGTCCTTATTAGGCACTAGAGCATCTAATTGATCTTCATTATCCACATCATCTAGAACGATGAGCACCCGAACAGATCTCAAACGGCTGGCCAAAATTCCCTTCCCTTCTTCTATATTGTCAACTGATAGACCTTGGAGACCGAGGTCCTCTAGAAGCTTTTTCTGTTTATTATGCAATACACTTTTTGAAGTAGCATCCCTAACATCAAAGAGAAAACTAGACTTTTCCATTGTTGTGGATTTATTGTTATATAATTGTTTGGCAAGAGTGGTTTTGCCAGAACCACCCATGCCCCAAATTCCCACAATTTGCACAGTGTGAGAGCTTTCTGCAGATTCAAGTGTTGTCCTTTCAAAATCTATAACAGTTTCTTCTATACCAATCGGATGTTTGCAAACCACAAACGGCACATTTTTTATTATTTTCAAAACACGATTAACAATATTCTTGAGCAAGCTCCCCTCGTCACTAGACATATAGAACAACAACAAAACGAAACAGAACAAGCATTACTTTAACATGTCTACTGAAAGTTAAGAAATAGTAAAAATGAACCAAATGCTAAAAATGATTGATAAGAAAAAGGATGAGTTCTGGAGATAGAGTATTCGGTACCTACTCTTCATTATGAATGATGCCACCAACATTATATGAAACATTGTTGAGCGCGTTCTTCCACTCTTGAAGCTTTTCTGAGGTGTACCTACCTTTCTTTTCGTGTTCTAAAAATGCATAACCATATACTCCTTTTGCATATCGGACAACATCAGGTTGAACATTGTAGAAAATAGGAACAATTGGAGTGCCTGTTTTAAGCATAAATGAAAGCTCTGCCAAACACCATGGGGATTGTGCATACCTCGGGGAAAGTATAGCTATATGAAGCGAAGCCCTGTGCATTATTACTTCTATTTCTGAAGGCAAGTAATCCCCCAATTCAAGCTCTTGGGAATCAAGAAAAACCCTCAATCCCATGCCATTGAGGGTATCATAGAGATTGGCAGCAAGAGTCTTTTTTGCATCAGGACCACGATGATTAATAAATATATCATAAGGCAGCTTTGTTTCCGGTATTGTGGATCTACCAGAAGTAGAAGGAGATGGCGTAACTTGTTCAAAAGCATGTGTAGCGGATGGAGATGGTGCGATCTCTTGGCAATCATCTCGAACCCGAGTACTAGAGGTAGATGAAAATGGGACAGAATGAGATTGAGTTGAACAGAAAGAAAGTAAGAAAGAAAACCAGTTAAAACAGGATGAAAACAGGGTTCCCTCTGAGGGTGTAGCAGAGGTAGATGAAGATGAAACAATTCCTTCAGATGCATTTTTTTGCTCATTCTCTGGTTGAAAGCCCGTATTACAACTAGATGTAGAAGTAGATGCCATGGAGCTGGATTTGAACTTTGACAGGAAGAAACAATAAAAAATAAAGTGGAATGAAAGAGGGGTGGTTGTTTAGGAGATAAGTGCTAAGTATTTGTAAGAGGAGAGAGTTCTGATAAAGATAAGAAGTGCCCAAAATGGTAGATTGAGCGGCTAACAAGATTGTGTTTCCATACGGAAACCGTGTGGAAGAAAAGCAGAGAAGAGCTGTAGAACCGCAAAAGCCAATTACCTACACCTCAGTATGCAATGCTTAAAATCAGTAGACATGGTTTGCCTGAGAAACCGCGCGGGAGGAATCTTGTTCTACCATAAGGGACACCATCACGCAAATCTTGATTACTTTCTATAAATAAAAACAACACAAGACTCTTAACTGTCCGCATTTAACTTTATTCCTTTACACTGGTCGATACGCTTGTTGACACAGGTATGTCTGTCGAAGCGGTGGAGAGGATTGTAGGCCCACTTTATAAAAGATCAAAGGGCAATAAGGTTGCGTAAGGAATGCCGCGCGACCATTATGATCACAGTGTGCCCCACAACACAGGTGTTACTGACATAAAATTATTAAAAGACACAATAGAATCTGATTGTTCAGATTTTCACTTTATTTCGTCCACAATCATGTTTACACTTGTTTACATTTGTATTTCTCTTTGACATCTCAAAGTGACAATTTCTCTATATACAGGTATATCTGTAAGTATATGGGAGGATATATCACCTGGCCATCCTGTCAGGCTTACCGCTTAGGTGGTTCATGTGGGGTCCTCTTAACCCATGCCAAGGCCACTTTACAGATATTATCAAAGGCAAATCTCTTCAATACCTTGAAATATGGAGTCAAGCAGGGTTCGCGTCGAAAGCTACCTTCTAGATGCTCTTATGAACAATGGCATGGGACAGTGGGTGATCTCCCGCTACACGACCTCTGTTAAACATTCTTGTGTGTGTCTTATTTTTCAAGAAGCCAAACGATGAACCTGTTGACTGTAAAGTTGGGATATCTCAATAATATATAACAATAATCTGGATATTGGACGGGTTATTGCCCTTATTATTTTAAAGTATTATAAATGAAATAGAAGATGAGATGCCTTGTCAAAATTTATAGTATGATGCTTATTGAAATATGCAGTTTTTCTTGGAGTAGAATAAGCTTAAATTTTTGATAGGGAGGAAGCCTAGTCCTCCATTAACTGAAATTAATTACAAATATTTGTTTTTAAATTTTAAATTAATTTTTAGTAGGTTGAGTTTTTATCTATTGGCATTGTTAACAATCTTATGATGATAACATTTTTAAGTTTGTGTTGTTTATGATCCAAGACAACACAACATAGGTTCTTTGTTTGTCTAAGATTATATATATTAAAAATAGTGAATTATGATGGAGTGTTAGGGGAGAGGGGCCTATAGTGGAGCACCCTAACTTCATGTTTCTCAAAATCCTACGTGAAAATTTCAAACCACTCCTGATTTTGTACAATAGTTTATTTGGCAACTTGTGTGCTTCTATATTTTGTTTTAGGGCCACATCATCAAATATAATGCCACATCAACATGCTTTTTGTTGAGGTATCCAAAAAGGCCCAAAAAAAAGGTGAGACCGATAGTGGTGCACTAAGTCATGTTTTATTGGTGCACTGATGTGGCATCACATGATTTGTCACTTTGTGTACTTTATGGATAAAAAGTGTTTTGCAATTGGATATTAAAGTGCTCCACTATGGGGTCCATTGAGGACTACTTCTATCCCTACTATTGGACTCTGCTCCATTATGGGCCCCTCTCCCCCTAATAGATGTAGGATATTAATATTTTTTATTTTTTTAATCTAATTAATTTTAATTACTATAAATTAAAACTGCTGATTTTCATTTATCAAATTCAAATCTGAAATTAATCTTTAATAGTTTATAAGGAAGAAATTGTTTCTATATAAAAAAAAATATTAATTTTTAAAGGATTTATAGCTTATAATTTAAGTAATGAAAAAGTAGTTAAATAATATCAATTTGAATAGAAAACACGGGATTGGTAATGATCTACAAAATTATAGATGAATTAAATTTCATTATGTACATAATATGGTCACAAATAATTATTTGGAAAGTTATTCTATCCAAAAATATCATTTATAAAACATGTTTAAGTCAATTTAAAAATGAAGCAAAAGGTTTTAGTGATCTTGAATGAGTCCAATGTTATGGGACCTTTTCCCAAAGTGAAAAGAAAGTTATTATTTATAAGAAATGACCTTTTAAAATTAAAAGGGAGATAGAAAATAAATTTTATTATGAGGTCCTTTAGTTAAAGGAGAGGATAATAATAAAAGATTTAATTTAGATTCATTTTAAGAGAGAAATACTTTTATTTATTAAATAAATTAAAGAGAGCTTTTGTGAAAGGGTGTGATTATTTAAAAACCACCCCTTAAGAGATTATATAAAGTGTTTAGTAAGACTTGAAAAGGGCATGGAGATCACTCAAAAAAGGTGTTTTGTTGGGCTATGTGCATTGGAGAAGGGTTACAAAGTACATTTGAGATTGTCTTGGCTAGGACTTGTTGGGTAGTTGCTATGTTGTGCATGTTGCATATGTTGTATTTTGAATATGAATTGTTTCCTTCTAAAGCATGCTAGGGCCAAGACCACTAAAATATTCCTAGAGTAGAGTAACCTTTCAAAGTACTCGAATTTAGATAAATATTGAAATTATCATTTTTCAAAGATATTTTGAATTATAAATAAATGGAATGGATTTAATTTTATCAAATTCTTAAAATATGTTATTTGTTTCCTTTCAATAATATTTATATTGCTGGATATAATTTTATATACTAACAATGATTATAGTAATGTGTTAATGTCTTAAACTAGTTAATTTTGAGAAAAAAAAAGCTTTAAAATTAGACAATGATATTAATAAATCTATTTTCATAGAAAAAACTCTAATATATTAAATCTATCTAATTTTATACTTTGATAAAAATAGCATTCGACCACCAAGAATCAAGTTTTCTTGTGTGCAAGGCTGCTTCAAACCATAAGGTACAAGGTTGAGATAATTCCCTAAGTGCATTTGGTGCAATGGATACGCCTTAGTCTTTGACTCTTATCCAAAGAGATATATACTTAAAATTCTACTCTTGATACCAACTATTTGTAAACATGATCTAGATTTGATATAAGACCCTTCACCAAAAAAAGGTAGCTTTTTTTTATGGAGTAGAGCTTGAGGTTGATGTACGAGCATCCCAGGTGTAGAGAAATCATCATAATAAAAAATTCAATATTTATTTTTTGTTTAAGTTTGGTCATTTATTTTATTTTTGGCATGGGTGCAATTTTATCTGTAGACAACTAGAAAATAGGCAAAAAGTCTAGAGAAATTGAATTTGAATTTTCCTTCTATTCATTTATAAATATATTGCAATTCCTTGCCAAATGGAGAATAAAGGAATTTAATTAAATTGCAATTCATTTATTTTCTTTTATTTACCTAGCACAATGGTGTTGAAATTGAAGAGGAATAATAATTTCAAAATAAAAAATGTAATTATTCCTCATTTACCTTGTAATTTATTATTTTATTACTAGGGAGATAAATGGATTTGGGTGTGGCATAAAGTGAAGAAGATCAAATGAAAGAAGAGAGTTTTGGAGATTAAGAAGAAGTAGTCCAATCTTGGAGGTTGTTAAAAATAATTAAAATTAGTCATTTTTAATCAACAAAGAAAAAAACTTGCAAACAAGGTAGCCTTGAAGTCAAAGAGAGTTGCATAGAGTTTGCAAGAAAATGAATAGTGGGGTGATTAATTGAAAATGAATGGAAATAACTATGAAAGGCCATGCTTGTAATGTCGTTGCAAAATTTTGTAGTATGTTATTTGATGTAATCGATTTATAAGTTTCATATCAATAAAATGAATTTTTCACCATTGTTCTTGTGCAATTTTAAATTGTTCACTTATTGAAAAATGGAATTATGGAATTAAGATTGTGTTGGCTACGAATTTTGCAAGTCTAATAAAACTTTCAAAATTTATTCTACACCATTTGGTACATCAGAGCTGGTAGCTCTCCAGGAGAAGTGTGGAGAGGAAAGTGTTGTAATTTTTGCAACTATAGAGTCAAATTGTATGTCGAGTGGTTGGTTGTCCTCAAATGGAGATAAAGCTAGGTAAAAGGTGTGTAAACTTCCTTCATAGTAGTAGAGGGGGTTTTAAGAGGAGCATCTTCTAAAGTCTTTGTTGGATAGAGGATAGTGTATAAGTGTGAATTTTTGTTGTAGGGAGTACCTGCAATTGTAGAGAGAATTGACTCTAGAAATTATGTGTGTGCAAGATTGCAAAAAATATAGATTGAAAGTGTGAGAAATATGTCTTCAAGAAAGAGGACAAGGATGACCATGAAGAGGCTGGTGAAGATTTCATGCATAGATCAGTGAGGAAGGAGATCTATATAAATTTTTTATAGAGAGGTAGCAATAATCCAAGCTAGTTTGGATGCCTTAGAACTTAGGAAAAATAAGGAAGTTGAAGTAGATGAGAAAAAGTATGAGGATAAATTATTTGAAATTGGCTTGATAAAGAATAAAAAGGATGATGTTGAATGAAATATAGAGAGGATATATTGTTGTCCTAAAGAAGGAGGTAAATATTGTAGTGAATGTGAAGAAGAGTCAAGTGAAAGAAGAGGAGAAGCAATGGAGGTGTTTGAAGGTTCCTTATTTGATGAAGAAATTGGTGAAAAAGAAGATATCTTATTGAAAGAAGAGATGAGAATGACAAATAGCCTATTTGAAAGGAACATGTTAGATGGAAGTGATAACAAGATGAAGGTTCAATGATAATAAAAAGAAGATAAGATGTTATAGTAGAAGTAAATATTGTGAAAGCAAGGAAGAGTGAGGTTGCAACAATAGTGAGTCCTTTGGAGGATATGGAGATAATGATGGAAACAGAGGGTGAAGATGAGACAATTGTAGCTGAGCATATAGGAAGAAAAATTGCAGCAGCAAAGGTAAATCTTGGTTTTTATAATTGTGAATAATATATTAATTTTTATTTGTAGCATCATAAATTAAACTCTATTTTAGGAGATAGTACAATTTCATGCTTATTTTGGACCTACTTTAGTGCCTCTTGCATTAATTCATTTTTAACACCCCTTAATCAGACCCTAATCTTTTAAATTATGAATTCTATGGCCCACTTTTGATAATTTATAAAGAATTGCAATAAAAAATCAAATGCATTCATCTAATACATTTTTGACACTCATGCCCTAGGGATGAGTGTCCCCCTATTTTCGCTCAAATTTAAAATATGTTTAAGGAAAAAAATTGTTATTTAAATTTCAATTGTCCAAAGTCAGTGATTAGAATATAATTTATGAGAAATCATATTAGAGGCCTATAAGTACCTAGTCTTGTCACTATTTGAGACTATAAGGAGAATAGGAGGAGAGAATGAAAAGAGAAGGAAATTTTGGAGAAAATAAGGAGCAAGAGATCTCAAGTACATCCTAATTTGCATATTCTCAAACATAATTGTAGATTTGATCAAATTCTATAGCATGATTGAAGATTGGTGCCAATAGAAGAGCATGATGGATTCTAGGTTAGGGAGATGCATTTGGCTATATTTCCTTCAACCTAATGACTTGTTTCATAGTGTTCTCATCTTCAAGATTCATCTTATTTGTAGTCTCAAGAAAGGTATCATTGTGTTTCAAATTTTCTAACAGTGTTTTAATTTCTCTCTTAGTTAGATCTTGTCATTCATATAGGAATCTCTCTCTAACACACTTGAGTAGGGTTTCTTTGCATTTTAGCTCATAACAACCTTAGATACACTTAAGGTTAAGGTTCAAACACTGTCTTTTATCATATCTTTGGCTATTTATGGAGGTTTAATTACCAAAACAAGGGCTTGACTGAGGCAAGCTCCAATATAGTCACTTCCCAACATCTCTTTTGTAGATTTCTTGTACATACAGATTCAAAGATGAAAATTATAGGGCATGAAATCAAAGAATTGATATAGCACTACAATATCAATTTTTGAAGTTTAGAAAAAATTCAAGGACATTCATGCCTTATGTGTGAGTGTCCCTCATTTTTAGTCCCAAATTTGTAGGATACATGCACAAATCTTTGTTTTTTCCAATTTTATAGTTAGAATTTATGTTATAGTCTACTAGTTATCAAAATGATGAAAAAAGGGGTGGTACTAGAGTTCACCAAAATGGAACACCTAAAAAAAACCTTTTCCCTAATTTCATTAGAAAAAGAGATCTCCCAAGGATAGGATTGACTTTCAACCTTGAGATGAGTCAACCCTATTAGGAAGGTTTGTTATTTTTTTATGATAAAAATGGCTGATTGACACTTTTGGGATGTAATTCAAATGAAAATATTAATAGTTGAAATGAAAAATATTATGATAACGAAAAAATAATAATAATTTGCAAGCAAATCTAAGAAGGGAAGAATGGTGTGCACGTAGCCTAAAAAATAGGTTTTAAGCTCTATAGTAGGATTGGTTCACCCTAGGGCGAATAGGTCCTAGTGCGGGGGTCCAAAATCTAATTTTGTGGTCCTTAGATTTTAGATCTAAGCTTATGATTTCTCCAAGTTTGATTGTTAGAAAGCCAAAAATAAAATTTAAATATGATTTTCTATGTGTTGACAACAATGTTGGCAACTCCCTATCATGCCTTGAAGATGGCTCATTCTAAAGGCTATAGAAAGGTGTGGCTTGAGGGAGACTCATTAAATATTATCAATAATCTAAAGAATTCTTTTGTTCCCTCTTGGAGTGTTGAATCCCTTATTATGGATTCCATTGAAATTCTAAATTCTTTTGATGAATTTTATATTTCTAATAATGTTAGGGAGGGTAATGGCCTTATAGATGTCTATGCTAACTTTGGGGTTAGTGGCTCTAGGGTTTGAGATGTGGATGACCCCCTTCCCATTGAGGCTATCACTTGTATTAATCATGATTATAAAAAATGCTAAGTTGGATGGTGGCCTCGTGATGATTTGTGCTCACATGACCCTGTTCACATGGCAGATTATTGTTTGGAGTGATGGTGAGTTGGACTGCGCTTTGGATTATGGTAATTTGAATCTTTGTCTAGGGTGGCCTTCAAGGTTAATTATGATCCTTTACCACCATGTCATTGTCACATGAATTGCGGGTATTTCCTGGCCTATGTTCTCTAAGTTTCTCTTAATTGTCTATAAAGTTCTCAAGCTCTTAGGATCTGCTAAGTTTGTTATCATGGGCGGTGATAGAAACATGGAAGAGCCTTTCTCCTATGACACTGTGAAAACCAAGTTTGAGGTGTGGAAAAGGCTATGAAGGGTTGGGCTTACACCTTACTTGGAGTAGCTCCATAGGAATGATCCACAAGCTATGACTTCATTTGTCAAGGGATGGAATAACAGGGTTTTGAAGTTGGAAAGTACTAAATTTGATATCAATGAGGATTTCATAGCAAATATTACTAGTCTTTCCACAGAGGGAAAAATGGTGTATAGAGATAAGAAGGAATCTAAAGATGCTTTGCAGATTTTCTTCAAAGGAGATGAAGAACAAAAGCTCAAACAGGCTAATAGTGGTGGCTACCAACACAGTTCCATCAAAGCTATGTGGGGAGATGTTGCCAAGGAATTGATGAGGTACATTACCTCAGAAGGTCAGTTCTCTACTATTAATGTGTATCACTTTGTTCTTTTGAATCATTTTTGTCATAAGAAGAAAATTTCCTTTCCTTTCTATCTTTTGGCTTCTTTGGAGTATGGTCTTAAGGATCACAAAAGAAATCCTAAGAATCTTGTTCTACATGTTGGGTTGATTGGATACTCATAATGGATTATGCAAAGGTGTTTGTGGTTCCCAAGTAGCCTATAATGTCTCCGGAGGGTAAGAAAAAGAAACTAACCTTGGAATATGAAACAGTGTCAGAGGAGGAACCGGTGAGTCCGAAAGGGAAAAAGAAGAAAGTGGTTCTAGAGGAGGAATCTGAGTTTGAAGAAAATGATGATTATGTTCCCGATTCTCAAGAATCTATGGAAGTGTATTTGAAACTCCCTATTTTGGGTAAGAGTGGGAAAGGTTACTCTATTCTTGACTTGAAGGATTATGAGACTTGCAACTTGAGGATGGGGTTGGTGAAAAACCTTGTAAAACTGGGCCTGCTACCCCCTCTAGCATCTTGAAAGATATGATTGATGTTGTTGAGGTGTCTTCTACGCCCCTTGCTTCAAGATCTAAGAGAAAGAAGAATTTGAAAGAGAGTAGCTTTAGGAAATTGGCTATGAGGCCCACTAGCCCTGTGTAGGAGGAGCATGCTATTCGTTCTCCCAAGATTGGTGGCAGGCAGGTTGCTATGGATTCCCCTATTGAGGAAATGGACAAGAAAAATAGAAGGAGGTCATTGGTTGAGGAGATTGTTAGCTCTCTCCGTAAAATTCTAATATCAGTGGTTGGGGCTAAAGGTAAGGAGGTTTGTGGGAGCCAGGATAACAATAGTGTCTTTGAGGAGGGTGATGCGGAGGCTGGAGATGTGTCTAACATTGACCGGGAGGAGTTGCCTAATGTTTTGGGTCTAACTAAGGAGGGAACTATTTCCCTCTTTAGATTGTTCAAATGGTTTTTTCATGAGCTCAATATTACCAATGTGAGGGTTTGGGGAGCTATGAGAAAAGTTGGGGAATCTTTGTAGTTTTCTATATAGACTCAAGTTGATGAGATGTATGATTCCTCAAAGATTGTTGCTGAGGAGATGCTAAAGATGAAGTAGATTTTTGAACAAAGAATTGTGACTTTGGAAGAGCAGATGGAAAGAGTTAGCATGAAGTTGGATAAGGTTGTTGATGTTACTAAATTTGCTATGAGGTACAAGGATAAAGGCCTTTCTATTCCCAATGAAAAGGATAAGAAATGGAAGGAGGGAGCTACTATTGATAATGAAGCTATTGGGGAAAGGAAGATGGCAAAGGAAGCTTTGGTTGATAAGGCTTCTGGTTTGTAGGATGTTTTGGTTAAAAAGGTAATTGTTTTGGGGCCCAGTACTAGAACTCGTAACAAGACCAAGATGCAAGCTAGGGTCCTTGCCAAAGAGAGTTCTAAAGTCATGGATGCACATTAGAAGATAATTGAGAGTGACATGTAAGCTTCAAATATTCTATAGAATATGTAGTTTTTTTTTGTTCCTCCTTTTTGGCAACTATCTTCCTAATATTTTGCTACGTGTTGGTTGTTGACTACTTTGTTTAGTTATCTTTTGATACAACTTTCCTTTTTGGTAAAGGGTTTCAGGGCCCCTTCAAAACCTACTTTACCTCTAATTAAAAACAATGTTGACAACTTTGACAACTAAATGCAAAATTTCTCCTTTATAAAGATGTAGTAACCAATAAATTTCTTTTTCTCATAAGTCATATGTGGGATGTCCAATCCATAGGATGATTTATTTTGACACACAAAATCAAGTGCAACATGCCATCTATCTGATATTGTATAGGTAGATTCTTGTGATTATACGCAAGGCATTGTTGATATCAATCAATTAGCTGTAGAAGCATATGATGCAAAGTGGATTTTTGAGCATAAGAATTTATCCAGAAAGTCTTTGCACCTTGGGTTGGTTGGATTTATTTGATGGTAGTTTCCTCTAGTTTTCAGTTGGTTGTGCACACACTTCTCATTCACCAAGCATTGTTTCACACATGCAGCTATTTCTCCCAGCCTGCAAATGGATTTGCATGATTATCTTGAAGGCCTATTTAAGGTAGGATCTTCCTACCATGTACATATTAGGAGTTTTTGGCTGTGCTGGTAGTTTACTTTCCGTTCCTACTTTGTTTTGTTTTTGGCTTGCTTTGCTCCATCTCCTTCATGCTCCTTGATTCTGGCCCAATGGAATTGGCACTAGTCTACCCCAAAGCTTCTAGAGTTCTCTACATTTCTATAGAAAATGCAATCCCCAATCAGAGTCGCTGTTAGCCCCAATTTTAGTCCTTAAAAGTTTTTGAACTTTCCCCCTTTATATTCAGCCACATTGAAGTAGATCATCTCGCCAGTTAGGAGTTTCATTAAAGACAATAGGATATTTTTGTAGACACGTCAAATTGACATAATGCATTCAACTAGGTCATATTCATCCATTCGGCAAATAAATCAAGTTTATTTATCAATCTCCTAAAGTCATTAGTTTAAATCAAATAAATCAATTTGATCCCATCACCCTCATTTTAATTAAATAAATCAAACCTTTTATTTAATTAAATCCAAATCATTTTCCATCCTTTTCTGATATAAATAAATCAAATATTTAAGTCATAAAAGTCAAAGCATCCTAATCATCATCCTAGATAATTGATCCTGATTAAATCTAATACTAATCTCACCCACTTGCATTCTCTAGATATCTTCACTTGCACAAATAAATTAATTTTATTGATTTATTAAATCCAAGATTTTCCATCAACATGGCATTTATGGGGAATATTCCCTCAACTTTGAATTCAAAGGAAAGTTGATTTTCTCCTCCAACATTGCATTTATTGCTCATTTTCTTGTCCCCCACTCAGCATTTACTCTCAAATTTGAATTCAAATTCTCCCTCTCATGGGCACTCTTCCCAAATCTTGCACATGCATTAACCACTCACATGATGACAAGTGTCCTCATCTCATTGGCTTGTTTTTGATCCCACATTGCTCTCTTATATGCATTCTTTCAAATTGATAATCTATAAATGAGAGGCTTCATCCTTCAAGCAAGCTCTCCACAACTTTCATGCAAAGTCACTCTCTTCATTTGAGAATTGATTTTGTCCACTATCAATCCACAATCTTAACATTTCATCTCCAAGATCATGCAAGGTCATTCTCTTCATTTGAGAAATGATCTTGTCCATCATTATCATTAGCTTATCAATCAAGGATTCGGAAAGGGTCACTAGCACATGTGACACCAATCCAATATAAAAATTATTCTCTTCATGTTTTGTTGTATGCTTTCAACTTGTTTATGTAATCTTTTGTTGTTTTGATTGTATCATAAAACATGTTGATTTATTTCATATGGATGTTGAAGGTTTTCTTTGCTTGAATACTAATCATACATGTCTATGTTAGTTTTTAACCAAAATACAGATTTCAGCAACCACATTTTGGCGCTAGAAGGAGTCGTGTTTCATTTACTTTTACCTGTATTTCATTTAGGGCAGTGTCATATTTCCATTTAATATGCAATAGTTCTGGCTTATGTATGGTGCTTGGTCTTTAAATGCACGATCATCATTTTTCTGCTTAAACATGCTCTCAAAGCCCAAACCACCATACTCATTGTAGCCCTTTGGTATCTTGACTAAACATTGCCTTAGCTAGAGCGGATTTGATTCAGGTTGTAGCTAGTTCACGTGTTAAGTATGCAGTGATTGTTTTATTCCTCTAGTCATGATGACTTATTATCATGTTCAGTGGTTGACTGTTGCAATTGACCAGTCGTGTGTTCAACAAATAGTTTAGTGGCCAGTGGTATCCTTTAAAAGAAAACTGGTCTTAATGTGAAACTTCCTCTCAGTCATTGAACGGGCCTATGTATCATAAGCGGTCAAATCAATGACTATCAACTAACATCATTTGGAGGATCACAATAAACTGGGCACAATCAAGTTTTCTCTGACATATTTATTGTTGGAAATCAAACCTTGTAGATAAAGTGTTGCCACTAGAGCGGATGAAGTAATGAGTGCAGAGATAAGTTGTTGTGATGAAGCATATTTTATTTGTATCATGCTGCTAGCCTTTTATCAAGCTAACTTGTAACAGAAGATTTGTCGAAATGTTTAATCTTTTTAGGCTTCATTTAAGATCTGGTTTGACAAGGCGGCACAAATAAACTGGGAGTAACTACTTTAGTTTCCAACAGAACACATTGGGGGAGAGGACGCTGGCCGAAGCTTCTACATTTAGTACATTTGGGCATAGTCTTTCAAAATACCTTTTTCTCTGTCCATGTTCCCCTGCTAACTGCATTTTCTTGGAGGTTTCCGAAGCATTTTCCACAAACCCACTTTTTGTGCATATCCTATATGATTGTGTTCCCATGCTAGATCAGTGCGTCCACATTTTGAGTGCATGTTTTCCAACGCAATTCCAACTATAGCATTTTGCGTACATACCTGCCAATTGCATCAATTTGAAAATCCTTTTTAAATGGTTAGGTGTGGATTCTGAGATGCCATTTGAATGTGTCTAGAGGCTTTATGTCATAAATACATTTGATCAGAAATTTCTTCCTAAGCATTTATGGTTGTGGGCTTTATACTTGTCTAATGCATTTGCTTGAAAATTTCTTGCGCCCTGTCCTCTTTTGTGCAGCCTGCAGATTACATTCCATGAGACCATGTTTCTGTACAACATTATATGGGACAGTTCACGTGCCTTGTTCATGCCTCTCCCGCGTGGCTACATTGCTATGCAAATTGAAGGACGCTAGTAAAGAGTGTGAGATTTGACTTTACAACTGCCAATTACATTAGCTTGAAAGAATTTTAAATCCATTAGTCAATAACACATGACAATCTTCCCATAGCTATGCAAATCTCCTTTATTTATTTTTAAAGGAAACACCAAATTCTGCTCTAAATGCATGGATTAAATCAATTGCTGATTTCTACTGATACTCTGGCTGCTTGTGCATTGAAGATGAAAAAATGATCTACTCACATACACATTGTTATACTGACATTTTCTAACGTAGCTTCCATATTTTGCATATGTATCTTTGGTGATGGTTGTAGCTAGAACATCTTCCCCTACGTTCTTTCTTTTCTAGATGTCTGTATCTTTTTTTTCAAAAAGATCCCATTTGCAGGCAGGTAGGTAGAATGTGGGAAAATGCAGAAGCAGTAGTGACATTAGCAACAGTGCACGCTAGGTAATGAGTGGATCTTGCAGATCTCTTTGACTGCAAATGAAAAAAGAGAAGGTACGTTGCTATCTTCATTAATATTACTGGACTTCTCATTGGATATTGTTGTTTAAAACTTGTACTCACCATTATTACTTGCCAGCAGGGAAGACATGAAAAAAGGGATAGTTTGGCAGCCATAATACTTGCTTCATTTTTTGCGTGTTCACATTTCAACCCAAAAAGAGAATCTATCATTTAGATGTTGCTAGATTTTATAAGATTGCATTGAATCTATCTCTGCTATTCATTAAATTATGTCAGATTAGTTATTGAACATTGAAAAAAAAAATCATTAACTTTCATATGCCATTAACTACAATATTTTAATGACTCAGCAAAGGGAAATAATGTTTCAATATCATGTGGTTGGGAAATCAATGCAGAATGTAGAATGCAACCCTACGCCTCTCAATCACATTTTCTTAAAAAAATCTTCAAATGATTTCATACTAATCTTGAGAATTTTGTAATTATTCCATATGACCACATTTTTGTGAGAGAGCTACGGTCATTAGCTTTACACCTGCCATTTGCATTTAATGAAATTTATGGCATGGCTTTTTTATAAAATGCATTTTACGGATACCTTGCAAATACTGCACTTTATGAAACTATGTCAAGAACTCATGTGCCTTGTTAGTTTTATTTCCTTTATTTAAAGGAATAATTGACATATCGTATGTATGTTTTGGCAACGAATGTCTAACTCGTACTTGTGTTTGTAGGAAAAAGGTAAAATTGACATTAAAATTATACATTGGAGTTGGACAAAAACAAAGGAAAAATTGGAATTAAAGATTCAAGCATCAAAATTGAACACTAAAAAAGCATTTTTTAATGCTTTGAGCTTCCGTCACACGCCTTAATTTTTTGTTTTAATCCAACTAGATCATTGTTTTCTTTCAAAGTTGGGCTAAAATTGAACCTTAGACACCTACTAGCTTTTTGATTTGGCCTAAAATTGAACAAAGCAACTTCAAACACTTCATCTTGGTGCTTTAAAATCAACTCACAATTGCTTTGAAGGCTATAAAAGGAACAAGTGCTTGAATTGTGTGATTTTGTCTTTGGTGCATTTTTAGTGCGTATCCTCTCCCCTTGCACTTCGTGCGATCTAGGGTGCAAGAGAAACAATCAAAATGCATTTTATTGCTTTGAAACACTTTGATTTGGGCTTAAAATTGAACAATATCTTGTGCGAGTGTGATTAGGGGCATTTTCGCGTATATTCTCTTTCTTTGTGCCGTCAAAGATTGATCGAGTTACGAATTGTGTCTTTGCTTGCTTTTGTTTATCTTAGAGGGCCTGCCTTGGGGGAAAAGTACTCACCCAAGGGAATGAATCAACTGGTAACACTCTAAAGCCAAGAGTATTTCCAGCCGAGATATAAATGTGGGTATTGGTTAAATGCCATTATCATGCACCTAGCTCCGACAAGATGGATCTGAAATGAAACTCTTGTCGTATGGGTCAATCTCCACGAACGGAAAGTCCTTACTAGAACCCATGTACTAGAATTTTTCAAAATCCTTGATCTATTTGTTGGTGCAAGAATGGTTGTTCTGAAGCCGCCCCACACTTTTACGGTCTTTAGTAGAAATGGAAAACATGCCATGGGAGTTTCATGGGTGTTGATGCTTGGCTGCCCCGTATAAGTGAGTGTCGTGGAGGGGAGCTAGGGGGGTCAAGCATCTAACCATTCGATAAAGATAAGCGTAGTTGGACTTGTCCAAGTGGATTCAACAAATATTATCTTTCACATCCATAGGGCTTGTTCTTGTTCTTCGTTCGAAAACACAGTGCGTTTATCGAAAACATCGCAAAACCAACATTCAACATCATCATCAAAATTTCAAACCCCTTAGTTAGAGAAAATACCTTTGAAAAAGCCCAAGAACTATTGCTTACCCTTGGAATTATGTCCTTAGAGGTTCCTAAGTAATTGGGTTTACATCTTAATTTGCTCTTACAAAGGTCAACATTAGGCAACCCTTGTCCTAATTTCTTGGAACTTCCACATAGCACTTTGTGGGATGAAAATAAGTTGTGACATGGGACATTCAGTTTGAAACCTAATCAAGAAGTGTGTTTGTGGTAAAAAGTACTCATTAAGCAAAGATAACAAATTGGACCTCACACATGTGCTTGATATCTTTTGATCATATTGGTCTTTTGATTGCTCTTAGAGAAAAGTGTGTTCTTCAATACCTTGGCCTAGTAAACAAAGTCTCTCTAAGTCTCTTAGGATCAAATCAAACACTTCATCCATCTCACACATTCATCAAAATTCATCCATCCAAAACAACTTTAGAGCTTTTGAAAACATCATTCTAGACTTGGGTATCATCCTTAAATCAAATCAAAGTCATTTGTTTAATTAGGTGTGTGGGAATGCATCCTTTCTCATACATTTAATTAAATCAACCATCCTTTTAACAAATTCATCCTAAGATCACATCCAACATCTTAGGGTTTACAAGTTCATCATCCAAATCAAACAATCAAAATCAAGCCCTAAGTCTAGCATTGATCCAAAGTCCCTAAACGTTCATCATCCATATCTTTTACACCTTTCATCCTTCATCTCGTCATGGGTCCTAAGAACGCTAGAGGTCAATTTTGCGACAAGGTCAAAACACAAGGAGAACATGGAATACAAACTTGATCCATACATCTTGAGTAATCCAAATCAATTGAATCTTCAAAGCATTACAATGCCGATTGATTATCAAAACTTACACTTGTACAATCCATACATGGGATCATTACCTTCGACAAATGTCAAAAGAACAACAAGTGTGAGTATGCCTAGTCAAAATATTGGAATAACTTTTCCAATGATAGATCTAAATCCAAACCTACAAATCCACCAATCGAATAATCAATGCATGAGCCTTGAAATGAACAACATCATTCCACCAAATCCCTACAAACCAAAAGTGGATGTACCAAGTGCAAGTTTTCAAAACATGAATCCTAACTCAGAAAACTTTGGAAAAATGATTCCCAATACCAACAATGTTCATCCTATCATGCCAAATCTGAACATCATCCCAAATCAGAACATTATCCAAAGTCCATTTTTCCATGATCCCATTCAAAAATAACAAGCATGCATGCCAAAACTACTTGAACACAAGCCAAATCAACTATATCAAGGGAGTCAAGATCGAAATCAAGAACAAATTTGGCTAGATCAAATTGCTACACTTAGCAAAATAGTTGAGTCATTGTGCCAAGAGACATCTCCACCACCATTACCCATATCAACATCATTCCTTGGTTTAGGGCTTCCCCCTTTAACTAGCACCAATCAATCCACCCAAATCAATCCACCTAACGTCAATCAAACCATCACGTCAAATCCTTCGAATAGACCATCGACATCAGACCAATGGATGGTATCTAATCAAACAACATTGATCCCAAATGAAAATATGGTCTCCCAAGGACCTATCACCTCGGTCATTCCAACCATCACTATCCCTTCAATAATTCCAACCACCACTATCATTCCCATCACATCTCAAACCCCCACAATCACTCCAAGCGTATCTCAACCACTTGTCATTACATCCAACATGATTCTGAATCTGCCACTACTACCACCAAAACCAAACGCAACAAGACAATATGGCATTGCTCTAAAAGCTCACCAATCATACCAAAAGGCCATCCAACAATATCTAGCCATGCAACAAGAAAGACAAGCTCGACAAGTGCAAAAAGCCTCTCAAGCTACCCAAGCCTCTCAGGCTACTCAAAAAACACAAGCACAAACACAAAAGATGACAACTATTGAAAACAATGATCAAGATCAATCCATCACTGAGCACACGTTTACTTCATCCAATGATCAAATCGACATATGTCAAGAGTCACTTTTGAATCACGATCAAAATCCACCAACAAAACTCGACAATGAGCCAATTCAAGAAATATCAACATCACTTGTCTCTATGGTCGAAGACATTCACAATCTTTCCACCACAATTGTCGAAAACAATGATCAAAACCTCTCCATCGAGGAGCACATTGAGGATATATCTACACAATCCAATGATCAACTCACCATACATCAAGAGCCACTCTTTAGTGATCTACTTCAAGGAGTGTTTGGACTATTTGATCCAATTGACATAATGCATGATTCATTGACCAATGATCATATTGAAAATGTCTCTACATCACCTTATGAGTTAGAGGACATATTTCAAGAAGTTATTCCAAAGCAAGATCAAAATCTTTCACTAAGGTCTAGCAATGGTCATTTTCAAAACATGTTGATCCCCTTTGACCTCATGGTTACAGATGCTGAAGGAACCTTGAACTTGACCATGCCTAATGTTGACATCCAAATGTCCTTTGTAAGAAATCCATCCTTTGAAGCTGCCCCATGTCAAGAACTTGATCTAAAGCATGTCGAAAGCAACTCCAAAATCATTCAAGATAAAGAATTTGTATCTTCAAGATACTACAATCATCTAATGGACACTCTCCTATCTATGCAAGATGATCATATCCATGTAGCACATACTCCTCCATCTACCCATGAGATGCTTTCTTTGGATGGCAACATAGATGATTGTTATTCAGAATAGGATCCCTTTATTCCTGACATCACTACACAAAAAGAGCAAATTATCAACTCCTATAGTCAAATGGAGTTGTCAACATCATGATCAAATATGTCCCAAACTTAGAGTAAGGACATCATGAATAAAGATATCCATCATTATCCGCTCAAGGAAACAAGTTAGATAGAACACCAGAGTTAGCAGAGTAGCAAATGGAAATAATGTTGTCTACAGTGATCATTGATCAGAGAATGCATTTTGAATAAGAGCTCTTCGAACAAGCAGAATCAAAGCATGAAGTTGCTACTTCCACCATACTGGGGGCAACTTCATCTGAAGAAAATGTCAACATAGGGAGCATGAAAAATCCTTGTGGTGAAACCGATGCCAATACTACAACCAGCCATGTCGCAAATCTTCATCCACCCATCACCCCATCCATGAATTGGGACCAACGTCAAAAGAAAGAATTGAATCAAAGTACGAAGAATGTTATCAAAGGTAAAGAAGATGGAAAGCATAATGGACAAATCAAATACATATGGATACAAAAGAATACAAAGAAAGATTATCCCTATAAAACTCCATTAGTCAAAGAAACTATGGGGAAAAATAAAAAAGGGAAAAATATCCATCAAGGATGTCTGCAAAAGAAATAGCAAGCTTTTCAAGCAACACACAAAGTGTATCAAGCAGTTGGTCCTAATTCAATGCACACTTCCGTATCCACCCATCATTGCTCATCTTCCCAAGTTTGGAGAGTCAAAGGTTCCAAACTATCAACCAATCCATCTCTTATCCCTAAACACACTCCATCCATGCCTCCACACATAATATCCAATTCTTACATTGACCGTGTATTGGCAACATCCCTTCATCATAAGGATTCAGAAGGCAATCTATCGTGATGTGTGCACAAAGACAAAGTCAACTCTGGTATCAATGAAGCAGATCAGAAATCCCAAAAATTGTATTCAAGTGCACTTATCTTAGCAAGGTAGCTTCTTCAAGCAGGATATCAATGGCACATTATGACAGGGGCATCTACGTCAACACCACCAGGGGGTTCAACATGAATCTTTCAAAAAAATTACAAAAAAATCAAAAATATGATAATCCAAAAAAATCAGAAAAAGGATTGAAAACAGTAAAGAGAAAAAAATTGTCCTCTAGTGAAAACCAAATGGGTGGCACTTTGGGCAAGACCATGATGAAAAATTGGAAAACAGGCGTCATGTGTGGAATCGAGCATCTACATATGCCACTTCAGCGAAAGCATCTCATCCCATCCATAATAAAGCCAACATTCCATCCATCTCAGCCATAATAAATCCATTCATCCATAAACCATTTATCCAATCCATTTTCATCCATCTGCATAAATGGTCCAAGTTATCTTGATCTTGACAAATTTTGGTGCACGCTCTACACTTGCTTATGGTAAACATCTTGACATGATTTTTTTTCATTGGTCCCATCCTATGCAACATTATCTGAGCCATGAAGCATTATCCAATGAGCATTCTTTATCCAAACACCTTATCTTATTGTAATCTAATCCATATCCATCCATCCATATACTTATCTAAGCATCCATCCCATCACATTCCATACATTGCTAGACAATGGGGGCAGATATGTACATCTTGCTTCGAGAATAAATTTTGGTCTATATCCTCCAGCTTATATGGCGATTCGAACATTGGAAAACATGAAATCAAATTGGTCAAAGCATTTGTGAGCCATAATCCGAATCACTAGCCCATGGCATATTTTGACAAGAAGATGTTCCTTATCAATCTTCATCATTCATCGAACATCAATCCAATCAATCAATATCAGTCACATCTAACACATCCTTCAACATCACGTCAAATCATTCAAACAAATTTTTTTCCAAATCAAGCTTCATCAATCCTGATCAATCAAATCCAATCAATCCATCATCATCTTAGGATATTTGTCCTTATCCTTGTGCTGCTTAACACAATCCTTGCATTGTTGTGCATCCTAAACAATGTTATCATCATCAATCATGATCAATCAATCCTTGCATTGTTGTGCATCCTCAACAATGTTATCATCATCAATCCATCAATCTAATCGATCAACCTTAGCTTGGTTTTCAACAAAATCCTAAATGGAGCACTGGTATCATCACACGTGTCCGTATCCAAATCGTCAAAAATCAAAACATTTGAAAAATCCAAAAACCCAAAAACAGCCTCAAAACATTCCAAAAACGTCAAAAACATCCAAATATTTGAAAAATCCATCCATCCCATTTCGCTTTCACTCGAATAATCAATCATCCATAATAAACTGATCGTTACCTTCATCCTTTGGCAACACAAACAAAAACAATCACAGCAATTGGCAAAATCAAAGCTTCAATCGTAAAATCAAAATTGAAACAACAAATCTTTAAAACAAAATCAAAGTCTTGATCATTTTCAAACATGTCAATCGACCTTATATCAACAGCATATCAATCAATTTATCAAACCATCATCATCCTATACAATGCATGTCCTAGGATATATCGTTCCGACAATGGGCATCATTTTGGATATCACCTTGGATCCTTATCCTATCAAAACACATCCCTTTGGCTGAAGGTATGAAGAACATTGGCTTGTTTGCGTACTTGATCTTTTCTTTTGATTTATCTTATTGCGCTCATTCCAAGGACCTCTCAATGATATCCGAACGAAGGATTTAGAGAGATAGGAATGGGGCAACGATCATTATCTTTTGTCTGCTATGCTTGTTGGATGTTCTTGTAAAATAACTTGGCGAATACTTTCTTTGTTAGATATGTATAGAGGATTTTTTGGACAGCTTGTTGACTATTGCATTGATTGGTTATACCTCTCCATGTTTTGGTCCAAGATGTTTGAAACTTCTAAAGTGCATTCTAGCAAGGTTTCTATATGTCAGGTGTGAACATGAATACTCCTATCTATTTTTCAAGTCAAAGTCCATCACACTAAGTACAACGCCATCCTAGTCCTTCATACCTTGATGCATTGTGCTTAGGTGTGATATCAAACATAAAGTAAGTGACCCTTTGAAAATACCAATCTTTGATAAGCAAAATCATCCATCTATCATCATCATTTCTTATCATCATTTCTCATCATCATCTCTCATAATGTTGGCTTGTTGGATCCTCTTGTCATCATCTCATTTCCTCACTAACATCATCATCGCCAATGCATCCATCCTGCATCCATCATGCATCCATCCTACATCCAGAAAACTATTAGCATATCACATATCATTCATATCATATATAATACGAAACATCGATCATTTCACATGCATTGCCTAATCATCATCATAATATAGATCTGTTAGTCTAAGCATTTGCATAAATCATCCATTGCATAATCATAGCATATCACATCATCAATCTCATCCATCTCATATCATATCATCATTTAATTTGTTTAGGATAATATAGATTTGTTATTCTAAGCATCTTAAAATCATCTCATTTGCATTGTCATGCATAACCACCCATTTTGAACCTCTTTATCACGAGATCGACCCTCAAATCGAATCTTTTCGCTCGATCTCTCGAGGGGGCAATGTACCAGTGTATTTTTCGCTGGGGCATCCGAAAAATAAAAAAAAAAAAAAATTTTGAGCACGGCAAGTTTAATCTTTGAACCAATGCAACAAGTACATTGCTTCAAAGAGGGGCAAAATGTAGACACATCAAATTGACATAATTTTGTAGGATTCCTTCTATGACTAGAAGAGAAAGACAAGGTTTGGAGGAAGTTAGAATCCGAAGGATTTATTATCATGGCAACAATGGTGGTAGTTGTAGAGGGGGAATGTGTGGGAGGTATGTTTTTGCTTTCAAATTTTGAAGCTTTTTAGGTCTTTTCCATTCTTTGTTATATTTTCTCTTTTGGCTATACTTTTGAAAACATCGATCCGTTTATGGACATAACAATCAGTCTGCCTGTAAATTCTCTATTTCCATTGGATTGTTTTTTTGTGAAACTTAGATAGGAGTTGGAAGGTCAAGAAAGAAGTGAAAGGACTTTCCGTGTTGAGACGGAGAGACTCGCATTCAGTTCAGTTTTGTTGCAAGGAATGCACAAATAGTCCTTCTCAATTGTCCTCTCATACTTTTCGACACAACCTACTTTCTTCTAAAAACAAGTCATGGCAAGAATCAGTGTTTTCTTCTTATAAGCGCTTAGTTCCCTCTAATAACGCTTCTTATGGCAAGAAAGGAAATTTTCTAATAATAATATATCATTTCCATATAACCCTAATGAGAGAAAAATATGTAAAATAAGTATTCAAATTTCATAATGCAAAATAATAACAAACATATCACAAGATAACACCAAATGTGCCCTAAGAAAACCCTCTCGAGGGAAAAACCAAAGCTCAAAAAATACCCACACAACTTGATGCATTATCGTAAGAACAAGATTATAATAAACTTACAAAGTCTCCATACAAGGTGTATGAAGCATCAAACAACATAATTGTTGTAAGGGGGGAAATACGCATAAGGAAACAACAATGAAACCAAATGAAAAAGATCAAAGCAAGATCAAATCCCATCCATACTCATGAAATTAAATTATAAAACAATGAAATCAATCAATCAATGCAATCATAAAGAAAGCATAAACTGAATTCAAGCATTACAATGTTACCATCCCATGTTGAAGTGTAATTCATATTGATGTTGGATTTCGTTGGATCAATAGGAAGCCTCCATTGTCATTGCAAAAAGCTTCAAAAGGTGTGTTAATGGTGATCAAATATGTAAATGTGCTAAATGTGCTTCAATGGATATTTTGGCATAACCTCTCCATAAATTTCCTAGATTCTCTAATCTTTTTTGAGAAGGAAGAAGGTTGTTTTATAGTTTTTTAGGTTTTAGATGAAGATCAAGATTCAATAGTGAAAGATCACAATCAATAGTTGAGAACTGTTGAGAGTAAATAAATTGTTCAGTTAACTCCTATGATTGATCCAATTAAGGATTTGTTGGCTAACAGATTGGACACCTTGAGATGGTACAACCCTATTCCTAAAAGGTGCCAAAAGAACCAACTTTGACTATATATCTACTCTTTGGAAAGAGAAAATATACTCTGAATTTTATCAAGGTACAACTCCCTCTCAATATTTTCAATGAATTAAAAGAAAAAAAAACAAACACAATGTTTGCTTTTCACTAGAAAGCAGTAAAGGTAAAACCTAATATCAGGAAGATCTTAATATCAAATGCGATGTACAAATAACAAAAATGTTGGCACAAAGGCTAGATTAATTTTGGAAATTACTTTAAGAATTAAACTGATGAACTCGAAAGAAGTGAAAGGACTTTAGAAAACATCGATCCGTTTATGGACATAACAATCAGTCTGCCTGTAAATTCTCTATTTCCATTGGATTGTTTTTTTTTGAAACTTAGATAGGAGTTGGAAGGTCAAGAAAGAAGTGAAAGGACTTTCTGTGTTGAGATGGAGAGACTCGCATTCAGTTCAGTTTTGTTGCAAGGAGTGCACAAATAGTCCTTCTCAATTGTCCTCTCATACTTTTCGACACAACCTACTTTCTTCTAAAAACAAGTCATGGCAAGAATCAGTGTTTTCTTCTTATAAGCGCTTGGTTCCCTCTAATGATTTATACTGTTCTAATAGCCCTCATCCCACCCCTCTGTGGCTACTACAACAAGAAAAAGCCCATCTTAGTGCTGAAAATGAGCTCAATCTATTTCCAATAGAAAATTTTGCACAAGACAATTTTAGGATCCTAAATGAGATTTCATTACACAATGTAAAAATTGGATGTTGATTCTGTATACGGGAAAGCACAATAGACAAAGTTGGAGTACTTACTGGTGCTGGATGTGAGCAGCTGGGCTTTGACATTCTAGGTTCTCCTTATGGTGGATGGGAAGGTCCTACTGTTGAGCTCCATGGTCATTGGTCTGTATCTCAGCCTATGATGTTACACAGAAATCCGCAGCTTTCTTTCCATGGGTTTGTTCATGAAAAAATAGCAAAAGAGAAACCTAGGTTTGTGTCTCAACCTATACTCATGCATAGAAATCTGCATCTTTCCTTCTCAAACTAGTGTATTAGCAATAATTAATTATTGCTATGTTTTGTGTGTAGGTTTGTTTATGTACGTAGAGTAAAGCCATGAAACTCGTTCTCTGATAAAAATTCTTAAAGCTGTTGAATTCAGTTTATGGATGACATATAAGAAAATACACACACTAAAAATCATCCAAGGAAAAGACCATGTTTTCAAGAACTGTTAATTATAAAGAAAAGTGCAGTATCTACTGTTACATAATACCTCAAATGCAAGAAATGTTATCAAAATGTCATATAAAAAATACAGAGACATTATTTTGCATTGAAAAGACCATGGACCTGTAGAATTTTATTCCACAATAAGTCACATGCAAAAACATTTTCACATTGTGAAAAATAAAGGAGAGACTAAATAGGCAACATAAAGGTCAACATTGAAAAAGCAACCAAAATAAAATTTTCCACTTCTCTTGAAACTCACTCTTGTTGTTCAGATCATCTTGAAACTCACTCTTGTTGTCTAGATCATCAAACTCTTAAGTTCTTTTCAATGACCATAAATTCTAGCCTCAAAAAGAAAACTAAATCAAATGTGTATAGTTCTCCAGACATCTTTGATATAAAAAGGTACACAATCGATTCGAAAAGTAATCTTTTGAATAACTGTGAAGCTTTCAAATTTTACAGAAGGTTAAACCAGAAATAGAAAACGAACTTAGCACAAATTTTGTCCTACGAACTGCTCTGAATAACTGTGAAGCCATTAGATTTTACTTAAGGTTAAACCAGAAACAAAAATTAAACTTAGCACAGAATTTTTTCCTACGAACTGCTCTAAAAGTGAATAGCAAAAAACCAAGGTGGCAGGGGAGAGGGATCAAAATTGAAAACATAATAAATGCCAAAATTCTAACTTTAGTTAGTAAGCTAAAAACACAGTACATCAAATCTCAGATCAAGATTTAATCAGAACATATTTTGGAGGCTTTATTTTAAAATGGCCAATCAAAGGAAAATTCTTCTAAATAAAATAATACGTTTGAATAGGTACTTAAGATTAATTTGGCCTTGTGAAACTAAAAACCATCTCATCACTTCTCTCCCGGTCTTCTTATCAGAAATTTTAATTATACAACAAAGGAGGAAGAATAAACTTGAATTTGGGAACATATTACTTAAAATATAAATCCATATCACAAGGTCAACCCAGGCCTCTGTGTTGAGGCAGTTGATTTCATTTAATTGTAGTCTACTAATTTTTAGCCCCTCATGTGCATTTGCACAAACTTTTAACATAGAGAATAGTGTTCAAATCAAAATTGAAGAAATAAATAAATTATAAGTCCCTTCCTATCAACACAATTTTTTCCCTTATTGTTTACAAGAGAAAAAATAAACTGAAACTCAAAAATTTTTACTTGTAAATAAATGTAAATCCACTCCAAAAGACCCAATTTGGAACCTTAACGAGGCAATTGCTTTCATTTGATCTTCTTGTATTTTTAGAGTTCCACTCTCAAGAGGAGATTTAAGTGTGCCCAGCAAGGAACTTATCACTGAACTAGAATCATTTCACTTGTAATTTTAAATCAACACTAAAAGACAAATGGTGGTCTTCTATGAGCCCCTTCAAAAAATTTATTATGGAGAAGAATCAAAACTATAAGGAAAAATCAGAACAGATTCCTATCTTCCACAGTTCAATTACACACATGAGTGGCCTTTTATAGAACAATTCACAAGCAAGACGTTGCAAAATACAAATTTACAATCCTTCAGTTTCAAATGTTAAAGAGGAAGAACAGAATAGAAACAGAAAAATAAAATTAAAAGAATAAGGGAATCAACACAATTTCAGAACTCAACAAACAAATATTTCTAGTATTTAGGTCTAAACAACCCCAGAAAAAGTAACGAAAAGCACAGATGTGTAGTCTTTTGCTTTAAAAGAGGAACACAGTGAATAAAAGAAAATGTCAAAGAAACTGTTAAATTAACACGAATTGTACACTTGAAAAAGAATATTCAAACAGATTTAATATGTTTTGAAAGATTCTGCATATCAATTTACACTATTTTAAAGAACAAAATTTACTCTTCTAAAGAGAGATAAAAATACACAAAGCAAAAGGTCCAATTTTTTTTTCAAGCAACGGTAATCAGCACAAATTCTAGTATTTGATAAGACAATAAATCATAAACTCTCACACCATAATTCCCGAAGCATGCAATCAAAAGTTCAGACACTGAAAGTAAAACATTTTAATCAAACAGATTTTTTCCTTCTCGACAAAGTTGATTTAGAACACAAATCAGAATCGTGGAGAACAAATCAAAGTAATTAGAAAAGGTAAAATTAATCAAACGGCGAAATCAGCACAAACTCCTCTCCTACTCAGGAAATCTAAAGGCTTCATTGTGGTCCATCAAAAAAGCACAAATTATACACTTTGGAACTTCACATAGTAAGAACATAACATACAAAAAAAATGTTAAAATTGACCAGTATAAATCTATCCTTAACCCAATATGGTAGGGTGGAGAGCAAGCCTCATTTTTTTGTGTTTCATTTTATATTTCCTATGTGCAGATCTATGTGTTTTTTACATTTGATGGAGACAACATTCATATGTTTGACGTCCACCTATGGATATATATGTGTGTTGTCTACATATAACTTTAGATGCATATATATCTATATATATCTTCCTTTCTAAGTGTATATGTAGACTCTTTTATTGCTTTCCACCCATTTCCACTACATGGAAATCATAAATGAAATAATATTTTTGCAGCTATTCAACAACAATCAACAATGTGTATATATGTGCAGTAAACTTTGGAAACATATATATCAATGCAGATTTTGTTTTGTAACTCCAAATATATGTATTGCATGTGTTAGATGTCTATGTAGGAATCTGTTGCTTGGAAATGTATACACACAAAAAAGTATGTGTCTCTTTTGTAGTGTTTCATTCTTCTTTTCTCCTATGTAGATATGTGTGTATGTGAAATTAGATGTAGAAAACATTCATATATACTGATTGCCATGTTTATTGTTTTGCAAAGATAGTATGTAGACAAAATTCATATATACTCCTCGCCATGTTTATTTTTTTGTAAAGATAGTTGTTATTTGTTTCATCCTTAGAGAAGTATCCTTACAATAATAGCTTTTATATTAAGTGTAATAAGGAAGATTAGTTTCAATATCCATCACAGTGGTGAACAATGTTTGCTCTTGCTCGAGGGTTTAGCGAGAACCTATGGGGCTCCATGACCTAATAATGTAGGGTGGACAATAGGCCTTCTTTTGATCTTGCTCATTTTACTTTTCCTATGTACAAATATGTATGTTTGTGAAATTAGAGATAGATAACATTCATCCATGCATGCATATATGTATCCATGTGAAATCAGATGTAGATAACATTCATATATACTCCTTGCTATGCTTATTATTTTCATAAGATAATTATGATTTTTATTTGATCTATGGTCTCTATCCACTAGGAATGGTTGGAAAGGGATAAAATAGTCCATGTTCTTCACAATAATGATTTTTGGTTGTTTTTGTATGGCTTCAAGGATAGTTGTTATTTTTCTAGGCCTCAATAACGATTTGATCAATGTTTCATCTGACACTTAATATACAACCTTCCATTGTAACAAACCCTTATTGAGGTTTAGACAGATTACAACTATGCTTCAAGAAGAACATGGACTATTTTATTGCTTTGCAAACAATACCACCATAGAGGAACCATACAACAATTAATGCTGATGCCAAAAAATGTTTAATTTTGTTGGCCTTCTATATCAACATTCCAAATGCTTTTAATTTAAAATTCAAGAAACATCCGCCACCTTTTTCCTAACCAGACCCTTGACTTTGGAAGGCTCAAAAAACAAGAAGGCTAACAAAATTTTTGACCAAGGTTCAGACAATAGGGGGAAACCACACATCTAGAGGTTCCCTTATTTTTTCCCTTTGATTTCTATAGTTTTAATCTTCTTCTATTGGCTAATCGTAGATTATTTTTCTCCTACATGTGAGTTCCTAAAGTTAGATCAATGGTGGCATTAATCTTCCATAAAACATTTAAAATATAGCTTATCATTCCAAGAATGTACCAACAAAATAAACATAGGGATCATTATGTATGAATGTTGTTTGCATCTACTATGACATACATGCATATCTGTATGTAGGGAAAATATATTGTCCATCACTACAATCAATGATGGCATCAAACATAAGATTATAGTAACAAACCTATGCAAAAATATATACTTTTCTCAACAATACCTTGTTGAAAGTGAAACAATATTGCCTTCTCAACACTCTCTTATTGAAAATGAAATAGTATACCCTAAGCTAGAGAACAACAATCAACAATGCACAAAATCCATGTAGAACCATAGCCATAAAACCCATGCACAATGATAGTGACAAAAAAACCAACCACAAACAAAACAATATTGCTTTTAACAAATAATATAGGATTTTCTCAATAGTTTCTTATCAAAAATTGAAACAATATAGCCTTTTCAACAACACTTTATCGAAAATAAGACAAAATACACCAAGCTACCCCACAAAAATCAACAAAAGTTGCATAACGTTAACAATTTTATTACATTGCAAACATAGCCAAAATATAGAATCCATAAAGAGAAACCCACAAATATTTTGCACTAACAAATTCATGCAAAAATATACTATTTTCTCAACAAAGCCTTATCGAAAATTGAAACAATATATAGCCTTTTCAATAGCTCCTTTTTGAAAATGAAACAATATAGCCTAAGCTAGAGAACAATAAACAACAATGCTTTATGGAATCAAACATAAGCTGAGTATAAAATTAACTATTTTATTCCATTGCAACCATAACCACAAAACAAAGGCCATAAATCAAACAATATTGGTTTCAATGGCAACCCAGATGGAGAAACCCACAAAACACAAAGATTCACAATAACATACCCATGCAAAACCATAGCCACAAAATGCGGACAATAAATGAAACAATATTCATTTTTGCAAACAATATAGTCTTTTCTCAACATCACCTTATCAAAATTTGAAACAATCAATAGTACCTTATTGGAGATCAAACAATATAGCTTGCCATAGACCACAAACCATAAAATGAGACAATATCGCAAAGGTTTTTTTCTTATATGGACCTCTTCCTGGTTTCTTCAAACACACCTCTTCCTAGTAGCTTTCTCCACGTTGGCTTGTTTCTCAAAGCCTACAAAAATCTGCATAACGTTAAGAATTTTATTTCATCACAAACATAGCCACAAAATGGATGTCATATAGAGAAACCCACAACAATCCATAGAAACAAACCCATTCAGAATTTTTTTTTTTTTTCTCAATAGAACCTTCTCAAAAATTGAAACAATATAGCCTTGTTTGCATCTCCTATGACATACATATATATCTATACATATGTCACATACATTTTCCATCACTCTTATTAATAGTGTCATTACCAAGACTTTTGTATTGCTTTTGGAGTCATTACCTGATGCAAAAAATAGAAAATATCCTCCAACCACCTTCATAGAAACTCCACAATGGGCAGTAATTTTAAATAACATATGGGTGGGATTGTGGAGCATGAGCAGGAAAATAAGGAATTTGAATATTCAAACAATGGCATGGGAGGCAAAGTAGGACTTGAGGAATCACAAGCGGAATCAGTGCAAGTTTCAAGCAAGAAGAAAGATGAGAATGATTCAGAAGAAGACACTGAGAACAATATTCTGGTGGACCTGGGAGGGAAGGTTGTCCTTTCTACAAACTCTAAGGGCTCCATCAAAGGACATAAAAGTGAAAAATCGAACGAACTAGTGGGGGCCACTGGTGGGGATGGAGGTAAATGAAAACCATGGTCTTCTCTATTTGGGATTAAACCCAATGGAAAATCGATCTTCCCTCCAATGTGCAACATCTCTAACCTAGAAAAGGGTAAGTTTTCCATCTCTGTGCCTAATCCAATAATAGATCATAATATAGCATTAATGGACAAAACTTTGATGGGAAAGTTCATGTGCCCCAGACCAAATATTGAAGTGGTCAGGGAGTTTGTTAAAAATAAGTGGAGAACTAATGGTAAAGTCTCTATTGTGGTGCTTCCTAAAGGTTATTTTTCTTTTGAGTTCACTTATAAGGAGGACATCTTGGTTGTGAGAAGTGGTGGTCCATGGGTTATAAGGAAATCTTCCCTAGCACTTAAGAAATGGACTTCAAATCTAGACCTTTCAGACTCCATCTTTGAGAATGTTCCAGTTTGGGCTAGACTCCTGGGTCTCTCTCTTGAATATTGGAATGAAGATGTATTCAATGGCATTAGCAATTCTTTTGGGGAGCTTCTTTCTATAGATCCTATAACAACAGCTATAAAAAGCCATGTGTTTGCAAGAATCTGTGTGGGAGTATCCTAGAATGCTGAACTTCCCTCATCTATCGAAATCGAGTTGAAGTTGGGCACTTGGATTCAGGCTATTGAGTTTGAAACCATCCCTTTTTCTTGCTTTAAGTGTAGAAAAATAGGGCACTAGGCTAAGAAATTCCCTTTCAATGCCAACAAAGAGAAAGAGAAACCCATGACAATTCCTAAAAAAGTATGGAGAAAGAAATCGAAGGAGGAAGGTATAGAAAGAAAAATGTTCTCTCCTAATGGTGAGTTAGGGAACAAGGAATGTGAAGCTCAAGAAAACCCTCTAGAAGTTGTTTGTGAAAAATGATCTAAGGGTGTTGACTTTAAGGAGCCTCAACATAAAGAACTAGAGGATACCTCAAGCATTAGGGAAAAAGGAGATGGTGACTTGAAGGATGAAGGGAATGGAAAGAAAAATTAGGATGTAGTCATTAACAACCATGAGTTGAGTCTAGATGGAAAAGATGATGGGGTACCAGGTTTGGAGGATATTCCCATCCAGGGTCTGTCTTTCGAGATTGGTATTCTTATATCCTATCCCCTACCTTAGAAGGAAGTATTCCTTCAGGTGTGGATTCTTTGCAGTTTCCAAAATCTATTACCCTGGACTTCGTCAAGTATACCTTTGAGAGTTAGAGCCAATCAAATGAACTATCAAGTGATAACTCGGCTCAATATAAGAATGGTCTGATGGACACTTTACCCTGGGAGCAAAGGAGGATGTCTGATAAGGAGTGGGAATCTGGAAAAGAGATGGAAAGCCAAGAAGAAACTGACAGAGAGGAGGCCATTTCTTTTTTCAAGAAAAATAAGAAAAAAGATAAACAACAAAAAAACCTGAGCAAAATTTCTCCTAGAACAAGAGCAAAGGCTGATTGCGGAGCTATAAAGAATTCTCAAGGAAGAAAATCAGTGAAATAGTTGAGGGAGCATGATAGCTTTCAGGATATAGTGGGTGCTATTCAAAACACCATTCCAGAGATTCTCCAATCCCTTGGGAAATCATGAAGATTATGTCACAGAATATAAGGGGGCTTAACAGCCTCCACAAGCAGGATGTTTTCCACAATTTTTTCAGGGATAATAAACCTGATATTCTCCTTATCCAAGAAACTAAAATGTCAAAGGAAAAGGTGGAGAAGATCAAAATGTTTCAATATTGTAGTATACAAGGCAATAGTTAAGATGGAGCTTCAGGATGAATTTCTAATTTTTGGAATCAAAACCTCATCAAAGGGGATCCGGTTATTGAGAGCTCTAATAATGTGGCTACTAGATTCACTCATATTAGAGATAATTTTAATTGGATTTAGTTGAATATCTATGCCCCCAATGGGAAAGGGGCTAGAAAGTCTTTTTGGAAAGGACTCGCTGCCTTTCAAAGGATTTTAAATAGTGATTCTTGGGTTGTCATGGGAGACTTTAACACTCCCCTTCTGAATGAAGAGAAATTTGGAGGCTCTTAGATTAATATGGAAAGCAAAGAAGATCTTCTGGACTTTATCAATAACTAGACATTGATTGATCCTGATCTACATAAAGCAACCTACACCTAGTTGAATCGAAGAAATGGTACAAACCTAATCCAAGTTAGACTAGACATAACTTTAATTTTTGATCAATGGTTCATAGATTATTACTATTCCCTAAAATCCTTTCCAAGGGTGGAATTAGAACACTTTCCTATAAGTTTTGTTGTAGACCCTATAAAGACAAAGAGTAATGCCTCCTTTAGATTTGAAAGAATGTGGCCCCCCCATCCCCAAATTTTTGAGGAAATTAGGAAATGGTGGAACATTGATGTCCTAGGGACTACTATGTTTAGGGTGGCTAATAAATTAAGGGAAGTTAAATTAAAAATAAGAAATTGGAAAAAAGAGCCCTTTGGAAACATCATTGGAATCAAATCTGAACTTCAAGTGAAGTTGGTGAAGATCTAGAACAAAATCCAGAGGGAAGGATATTTAGATGATATTAAGGATAAAGAGAACAAGCTATTGGTGAAAATGCATGATATTATTGCCAAAGAAGAGAATTTTTGGAGATAGAGATCAAGAGCTTTATGGATCTCGGCCGGAGACAAAAATACCAGGTATTTTCATTTGTCTACTTCTAAACATAGGACTGTCAATAGAATTTCTCACATAGAAGTTAATGGTAACCGGTTTGAGGAGGAAGAAGATATTAAAAAGCAAGATGTCCTTTTATTTAAAAATATCCTAGTATCTAAGAATGGGGAAACTAATCAAATTGATCAAGATCACCTATTAGGGGCCATACCCAACATGGTTGGGCTAGAAGATAACTCTAAGTTGGTAGCTATTCCCTTTAGAGAGGAAATAAGGAAGGTTGTCTTTTCCTTTGATGGGAACAAGGCCTTGGGCCCTGATGGGTTTCCAATGTTCTTCTTTCAATGGTTCTAGGAGATTGTTGAAGAGGATGTTGTGAATGTTGTTAAAGAATTCTTTGGGTCCAAAAGTCTCATAAAAGAATTAAAATAATACTTTCCTGGTCTTTATACCAAAGAAATCCAAAGCAACATACTTTGAAGCCTTTAGGCCTATAAGTCTATGTAATTCTCTCTATAAAATCATCTCAAAAGTCTTGACTTCTAGGCTTCTTATTATTTTTCCTTCGCTGATTTCCCGTCAACAAAATGGCTTCGTTCCTGGTAGGTAGATCCTTGATTCTATTGTCATAGTGCATGAGAATATCCATTCCTTGGTGGAATCAAAGATAGAAGGTTTTCTCTTAAAGCTTGATATTTCAAAAGCTTACGACAGAGTGGACTGGAAGTTCTTACTTAAAATTTTAAGGGCATTTGGTTTGAATAGTAGAGTTCTTCAGTTGGTGGAGCAGCTGGTTTCTATAGTTTCTATATCTATAATGGTGAATAGTTCTACTTCAAATTTCTTTCAAAATTTGAGAGGTCTAAGACAGGGTGATCCTATATCACCCATCCTATTTACAATAATGGCTTAAAGTCTTGGAAGAAACCCAAAAAGATTGATTTATCAAAGACTCATTGCTAGTCTTAAACCATCTTCCAACAATCTGATTTGCTCCCATCAACAATTTTTTGTTGAAACTATGCTAATGGCAAGGTCAACTGTGTCTAAGGCTAAGACTTTGAAAAAAATATTGGATGAGTATGATACGGCGTCAGGTCAAATGATCAATAGAAAAGAAATTTTTGTTTTCTTTTTTAATACCCCTGAGCACAAATAGATTAAAATAGCTAGAATCCTTGATTGTAGAGTGGAGTCTTTACCCACTACCTATCTTGGCTTACCTTTAAGCCTTAAACCTCCAGATTCTTTTTGGATCTCATTGGTTGATAGGTTCAACAAGAATCTTGTAGGATGGAAAGGAGTTCTTCTAAGTCAAGCAGGTAAAATCTGGCTCCTCAAAGCTTCTCTTCAGAATCTCCCAATATATTCCTTAAGCCTTTTCAAAATTCCTGCTAAATTTGTGGATGCTATTGAAAAGATTCAAAAAATATTTCTATGGTTAGGTGTTGAAGAAAGAAAAAGATTGCCTCTAATAGGGTGGGATCTAGTTTGTAGACCAAAAAGTGCTAGGGGATTAGGCCTTAGAAAGATTAGAATGATCAACAAGATGCTTCTTTCTAAGAAATATGGAAATCCTTCTCATCTTTAGGAGAATGAAAAGATATCTTAAGAAGAAAATATATAACAAATTATGGGTCTCTCAAGGCCTTGCTTGAGTCTCCCTTACTGCCCTGTGGATTAGCTTACTGGAACAATGTGATTGCTAGCAGAAAGGTTGTAGATTTAGGTGTGGGATGGCAAGTAAGAAGTGGAAATCAAACTAGCTTCTGGAAGGATAGATGGCTTTTTAAGGATCCCCTAATCAAAACTAAAAGATTCAACACGTGGGCTGAAATATGCAAAGAGACTTTTGGTTCATATGTTAAGGGTGCTGTCACAATAGTGGTTTACAATTCCTGAGAGGAATGAATTTTAGCTGAAATCACATATTTTTAGAAAATATAATGATTTAAGCCTTAAAAAGTTCCATTTTAAGGATTCTAATTGAAGAGGGTTTGATCAAATCACCTTAGATCAAACCCCCTTGGATAGAACCTCGCTAGTTTTAAACCATACCTATAAATGGTCTCTTTACACCTATCAAAATGCTAATAAAAAATCACTTTTGATTTAGCTTTTGGGGATCAAATGAATTCATTTAAAATTTATTTCAAATGATTATGGTATTCCTCAGAACAAGCTATCCAATAAATATAATTTTAATATGTTTTGGTTTTGTTATGTATTTGTTTTTTAAGTTTTATTAAACATAGGTTTTTCATCGAAAATGAATTTCTTTGTTCTTCACAAGTGGAAAAACCAAGAATTAATAAAAAAAATTGAAAAATATGAGTGCACCAGATATTGAAGTCTTGATCCAACCAAAAATTAAATTAGAATTTTGACATATACAAAAAAGTTACGCGTGCTCCCCGATCCCTTGTTGTGTATGCGGATTGTAATTAGTTTGACTTTGAAGCTTGATTAGGAAAAATGTTGTTGAAAACTATCTAACAAGTGGAAGCTACAGAGTTACAAATCTAAATTTGAAAGAATTGATTTTGTCCTTCATGGAAAAAGTTATGCGTTATCTGATTGTGCATCACTTTTTAAAATGTTGTTTTAGAAAATAGAATTTTAGGTGGGAGATTGGAAAAAGGAGTTACCAGTTTTACTGATTCCAAAAATTTTGAAAAAAATATTTTTAGAATCTACAAACAAAATTTGATGAGACTCTAGTTTGCACCATCTTCAAATTCCTCACAGTTTAGCCGCTATAGGTGCCTGAATGTGAAGATTTAGTTAAAAATAATAATTTCAGTGTCCAGCTTGGCCAAAAATTGTAAACCACTATTATGGGATCACCCTTAAAGATTATTGGCATGAAGGAAGTTGGTTGGATTTGTGTCAATTTAGCTAGGAACTGGCCTTGATTCAATCCTCTTTGATGGCGGTGAGATTAGGCCAGAACCATTTGAATAATTATCTCATCTGGAAAGACAACCCCTCGGGCAACTTCTCTATGTCTTCGATAGTCGTTATGCTATCCTTGTCCCAAGCTCCTCCTCCTTTCTGGGCGAAAGCTTGGATAAAACACCTGACACCCAAAGTAAACATTTTTTCCTAGACTCTTCTTCAAAATATGGTGCTCATGGTTAACAATCTCTACAAGTGTGAATTCCAAATTCCCAACAGATGTTATGTTTGCAAGAATGAAGTGGAGTCAGTTAGCCATTTGTTTCTTCACTACCTATTTGCAGCTTCAATACAGGAAAAATTTATGACTCTTTGGAAGATATCTTGGGTGTTCCCCTTGTCAATTGAATATTTTTTCTCTCAATGGAAAGCTCCATCTCAAAACCCTTCCATTCAAAGGCTATGGGCTTTTACCTTCCCTTATGTTCCTTGGGGAGTTTGGAAAGAATGAAATAATATAATCTACAAGGACAAGGAGATGTTGTAGTCTATTGTGTTTGATAAGATTCTAAGATTAATGATGGAAAACTTTAATGTTATCCCCCAAAAGGACTTTGATCTAGAGGCAACAATGTGCACTCCCTATGATTTAATGATAGCCAAGGATTGGAAGCTCAAAATTGACATGTCAAGGGCTTCTAAACCAACTAAGAAAGACATGGAGGGAGTTAGCTAGACTTTTCTACCAAATGGATGGGTAAAAGCCAATTTTGATGGGACAACGAAAGGAAATTTGGGGGTGGTAGGAAGTGGTGAGTGCTTAGGGATTCTAATGGTAATTTTATAGTGATGGTGGCCACATCCCTAAGATCCCAAACTAATCATTGAGTGTATCCTAGGTAGGACACCCCCTTCTTGGACCATTAAGAACTTAATCGAAGAAGCCAATTTCATCTTAGTCAAGTTTGATAAAATAAAAATTTCTCATGCCTATAGGGAAGCCAATAGTGTGGTAAATTATTTTGCAAATGAAGGGGTCAAATGGAAAGGATTGTGCATGTGGTAGAATGTCAAGAACCTAGGTATTGAGGTAAGGGCTTTATTGGATTATGATGTTACGCATGGGAAAGATGCAAGTCCTTTTAACAATGAAAAGGGAACATGTTAAGTACAAAAAAATCATAAGATTTGATGGGGCCAAGTTAATTGACTTAAAGCTAGCAAGAAAGTGTGGCACGCTTTGTGGGCATACTAGTTTGGCAGCACTATTTTGTATCGAGACTTCAGCTTTGGTAAAAATTGTAGAGAAGTGCTTGTAAAAATGGGAGATAGGAAAAGGGTCAAGCCAAAGAGCTTTGAAATGCACACAAGGAATCCAAAGGTTTGTAAATAGGTCAAATGCAGCGGATTGCTCCATTTTCTAGAAAAACTTCATGGACCTGACCTAAAGGCTACTGACTATTTCGAGAACTAGAACAATGGAGAAATTATCCTCTTCAGTAGGAAAGTGAAGTTGGATGAGAACCTCATAGGAGAGGTGACTAGTATGTCCACTGAGGGCTTGAAATTTTTTTGTGACAAAAGATTTTCAAATGAGGTGGTCATTAAATTCCTGAAGAAAGAAAAGGAGAAATTAAAATTTGTTAAAGTCTCCAATAGCTACTTCGAGGCTGACTCCATTAAAGTACTCTATAGAAAATTCCTTCATATCATTGGGGAGTATATTACCTTGAATGGGAGATTTACTAGGGTTTATGGGTATCACTTTGCCCTGCTCAACCATTTTCGCCATAAGGTAAGGGTCTCTCTTCATCATTGCTTATTTCACTCTTTGAGAAATAGTCTTGATGACCATAAGAAAAACCTCAAAAGAAATCCTATTTTGACATACTGGACTTCTCAAATTGATCTATGAACACTTTCAAAACTTGCTGGCCCCTTCTAACCCTATTGCCATTTTGGCCTCTGAGGATTATGACACCAAAACTAGTCACTCGCAGGACAAATCTTTGTCTAACCTAGAGAGAATTTTTGTGGATCCTCCTTCCCCTATCGTTTCTAGCAAGAAAACCTAGCCTCACAAACCCCAACTTGAGAAAGCAAGCACTGCAAATGAGCCTAGTAGTTCAGCCCCTAAAGCTAAATGTGTCAAAAAGGGTTCCCCTGCTAAAAAATTAGTCCCCTACTCTAAGGATACCCTAGAGGATAAAACAGAGGACCTTGAAGCTAGGAAGGACTCTTTCTCATCCTACCTAGCAACTGACAGAGATGAAAGACCCAGGTCCCCAAGAACCCTTGACCCAGATTATAGCTTCTTCAAACAAGAAAGGGATTTGTTTGTTGATGTCCTAGCCATTGCTAGGAATGGTGCAGTAGACAATTTCAGAGTGACGAGATGGGATTTTCATGATATTAATGACCTGAATATCAAAATTAGGGCCCTCCATAGCAAATTGGAAGAATTGGAAGTAAATGTGTCCTCTCTGAGTAAGGTGGAAGAGGTACAAAATGAGAACATCACTAGGATGGAGGTTGAGGATAATGCTAGGGCAAGGACAAGGTGTTAGAAGCTGAGATTGAAAAAATTTAAAACATTATGAAAATGACTATGAAACAAAAAAATATAATGGTGAGGCACAATGCCATTATTATTAATGCAATGACAGAGAAGCTGGATAAGTCACAACAGGGTTCACTGGTTATTGAGTTGGAAGAAGATAAAGAAAAAAGCAAGGAAGAGGATATGAAGATATCGAAGAGAACCAGAGCCAACCTAAAGAGGAAAGCACCTCCCTCTCCATAGATGGTTCAAACCTTTAAGAGAGGTGTTCAGGAAATGTAGAACCTGGAAGTTGAGACAATGAAAGTGTTAAAGTCAGATTAACTATTGCTGGTTTTTTGTTTGGGCTTCTAGCAGGTTTTTTCTTTGTGTGGCCTTTTATAGCCTTTGTTTGGGGGTTGCTACTTTGTTATGGTTCTTTTCTCTTTACAACCTTCTTTCTTTTTTGAACTTTAATTCTCTATTTTTATCTTGTTTGTAAAATTTGTGGTTTTGGGTCCCTGTAAAACCCATTTTTTCCTTTATCAAAAACTCCACAATGGGCAGTTGGACTTGCACCTTCATAGAAGCTCGCCCTCTTGGCATCAACTTTAGCTGTTGTATGGTATTTGTGTAGTGGTGATGGTTGCACCAAAACTTTCCATTTAAAATGTCAAAAGAGGTGGCGAAAGTCTTTGCAAATTTCAATAAGGCATTGTTGGGTGTTCTTCTATGGCTTTACCTACTATCAAAGTTGTGAGCCAGGATTGTGAGCTTCTTTGAAGGTTGAAGTTTGATTGCCCTTTCCAACACATGTATCATCACATATCCATATCCTTAGCTTTCCATTCATCTATATATGTGTATTTTCTACATCTAATGCTATGTACATGCATTTCTACATGTACTTTTTTAGTGTGTATATTTGCAAACAACAAATTCCTACATATGCATGCAATGCATAATGATGGATTGTATTTGTTGGCATATTTGTTAAGTGTACCTTTTTAGTTATTATTTATTTCAGCCTCAAAAAGGAGTTGTTGGAATGATAGGTTATATATTAAGTGTGATAAGAAAGATTGGTTTAACCATTGATCAAAGTGGTGGACAATGTATGTTCTTGCTTGGGGGTTTGGTGAGAGCCAATGGGGCTCCATGACCCAATATGGTAGGGTGGAGAGCAGACCTTGTCTTGTTGTTTTTAATTTCACATTTTCTATTTTCTATTTAGTTGCACTGTCAGTCTTTACGTTGGTGTTTGCAAGCACCTTATTGTATTCATCGTAATATATGCATATGTATATGTATTTGTATATATGCATGTGCAATCAAAAAAGTGTATAACCAGTTAAATGAGTAACAAAGCAACAACAAAAAAAAAGGAAAGGTCTTTTAATGTCACAAGAACTCCAAAGAAAGAAAAGGAAACAAATGTCCGGTCAACATAAATCATAACAAATATCCAAAGTCACAATTAGGGATGCTTGTTTGGAATTCAACTCAGTATGAAAATTATCTCTGGAGAGTCTTGCATGGTAGGGGAAATTATAGACAAATCTAACAACAATAGCTTGCACCCAGCTTCAAAGTTAATTCTTGTAACTCTAACTATTGTTGTTATAAGCCTTGTTTTTGAATTATAGGTCTGAGTTTTAATAAGAATAGTGAAAAAAAAATGTATATTGTCTACATCTAATGCCATGTACATACAAATTTCTACATGTACATTTTTAGTGTGTATATTTCTAAATAGAAAATTCCTATATATGCATCCAATGCATGATACTGGATTGTATTTGTTGTCATATTTATTAAGTGTACCTTTTTAGTTATTATTTCTTTCAACCTCAAAAAGGAGTTGTTGGAAGGATAGGGTGTATATTAAGTGTGATAAGAAAGATTGGTTTCACCTTTGATCAAAGTGGTGGACAATGTCTATTCTTGCTCAGGGGTTTTGTGACAGCCCATGGAGCTCCATGACCCAATATGGTAGGGTGGAGAGAAAGCCTTGTTTTGTTGTGTTTCATTTCATATTTTCTATTTGTTGTTTAGCTGCACTTTGTGTCTTTACTTTGGTGTTTGCAAGAATATTTTGTCTTCATCGTAATATATGCATATCTATATATGCATGTGCAATAAAAAAGTGTAGGTTTTTTAGATGGATGTTGCAATGATGGAAAGCATGTTGCATAACCATAAGTATGAGCAATGTTACACCCTCCTTTAAAGAGTTCATCGTACCTTCCATTCCCTCTAGCCTCCATTGAAACTACATTGCATATGCATAGATGCATTTACATGTACACATTCATATATGTATGCTTTGGTTCTTCTCCATCAGGCATTGTGTAATGCCCCATCGTGCAAATCCTAAAGGACAACTAAGCAATAATAAACTCACAATTTATTTTTTGAAGAGATCATAACATACACAAGATACACATTAAGTTATGACATGAAAATTCATTTAAACAAAACCAAAACACTAACATCCCTTGGGGTACAAGAAGAGTCATTACGAAACTTACATCCAAACATGATGATAAAGAATGATACCCAAATATATAATCCATAACAATGTAAGCATTTACAAATGGTAGTACAACAATGAATCACATAGTGTGATATTACTTTACATTTATCAGAAAATACATCATAATAAATACATGTACAAATTACATCATAAGACATCCCAACCTACGTGGGAGTGGTACATCAACAAAAGAATTACATATGAAGTACAAACATCTAGTACACACGAACACTGGATCAACTACATCAGCAAACTCTGCATAGAATGGTAAAACTACATCAAAGGGAACCCAACGGGGTGCGAAGCACGTTCCACCCGACCACACCCATGTTGGGAGTAAATAAGGAAGGATCCCCGACCAAGTACATCCAGACAGAAACATAAGACCAACACCAAAAATGTAAAAAAAAGACCTCAAGAAAAACATACAATCACACAAGATTACTTAGAACTTAAAACAACAATAAATCATCAAATCCAAACAAAAGACCACTTCAGAAACATAATAAATCAAATATCTTGACATCATTAAATCGGCATAACATCAATAAACCACTTTCAAATTAAAACAATAAATGATTTTCCAAATATAACAACACTAAGTTCAAAATGTGTCATCCATAAATCTTAAGTCATAAAATCAGTAGGCCACTTCCAGAGGATTTCCAATAAAACATCACAAAAAGGAATGCTAGAGGAGAGTGTCATTGCATGGCATCACATGGATTCGCCAAGCTACCTATCACAAGGAACCGCCTCCATCTATGGTTCACCAGGCTACCTATCTCAAGGAACCACCCCATAGGGTTACTCATGCAGAATCGTTGACCTATCATGAAGACAAGGCAACGATCTTTCCAACGATCTTTCCAACCACAATCTTCTCAATCCCTTTAGTCTGTGATAGTACTAACAGGCGGATGAGGCATCACAATTATCTTATTAATGTTTAATCCCCCTCCCCTAGTTAATTATTTAGGTTATCACTTGTTACTCTAACTCTAACGTGGGTTACCCCGGCAGCCCCTTTGTGCTCCGGCCCCCACATAGAGCCACTCTCTCTAGACACTCAAAACATAAAATCCAAAATCCAAGGGTTGTACCAACAAGAAACATAATATCCAATCTCAGTTGAAGCAAACACGAGGTATTACCCATCCCGCCAAAACCACAAAATATAATTCTCATTCATACGGTACAACCCAAGCATAATCTCAAAATCATCAATACGATCAAAATCTTGACAAGAATCAAATCAATGAAATTCTCACAATACAACTTTTCTCAAAGCCTCTGGAAGTACAAAAGATCAATTCTTCTCGAATGAGAGTAAAGAAACAATATAATTCCAACATGAAAACTCAACTTTTGAAAATTTTCTCACCAAAATGACCCAACGGAAGTCAAAATAATACGAACAATCAAATTCCATTCATTAATCCAACACGAAACATAAAAATCTCTTCAATCAAAAGGACTTAAACGGAAGACGAGCAATAAGGAACCATCAAAATCATTTCTCAAGCTAACACGAACTCAGTGACATGTCGCCTCCAAATCAAACAACTCAAGAAGTGAGACACAACGAATCAAAAAAACTTCCAACTACACAAGTACACTAATGAATAGACCCAAACAAATACTCTTCAATTAAAACGTTATATGATCCCATACGAAGATACAATCACAACCAAGAAATTCAGCAACCTCACGATATCAAATATATATATGTTCCTTCCACTTTTAAAAGATACTAAGTCATTAAATCACAATTACTTAAGTCATCGACTTACCCATCATCTTTAAACAAATTACTTGTATTAAAAGGCCCTGATCACACATAACGATCTCTAAAAGTAACCCTAATCAACATTCCACTTTTACTAACACATAGAAAAACAAAATCAATAAACTTCAAGAGAAATTAAAATCGGCTTATAAGTTTCCAAAAACATAAACATATATTAGAAGTCTCATGAATATTATAAGAACCAATTTAGCATTTGGTTACTCTCTTTTTTTCTATTCCTAATATTAAATCATTGTCCAAATGTCACTTTTATTTTATACAAGCACTAAAACGAAAATACCGATTTAATTAAAAGAAAACACATGTGAATATGCATAATTACATTACACTAAATGTATTATATAAACACATATAATCACACACATATAATTACAATCAATATATATATATATATATAGGAATATACATAGATAAAGGAATTTATATATATATAATTTTAGCTACATAACCAAGAGATCTGGCTTTAATCGTAGACAAATACTCATAGACTCCATTAATCCTAATTGACCAATTAGTCCGTAGTATTGGAACAACACATAAGAGTACAAGAATAAGTACATAAATATAAAATCCCTTTATTAATTCTTTCCCATTACTCGTTAAAATTCAAAAAGAATAGATAGAGCTAATTATCAATTATAGAACTCCTCCATTTAGCAACTTTCCACTCATTATTATTTAACCTATCACGAGTAAGAAAATCAATTTATACCCTTACCAAATAAATGTATCTATTACCACTAAGATTCCTTCTTTTATCAATTAAAGAAATTATTGGATTATCGACTAAACCACCCGACTTGTATTCTTGTTTATCTGTTACGTAAATCAAAGCCATGAGAACCCGCACGACAAAATGATTCGCTGCCACAGAGGAGAGAGATGCAAGGAAGTGAAGGTTGAAGACTTCACATAATTTAGATTGATAGATGTTCAACGAAGGAGATTTCATTAATATACACAAAGCAAATTCAAGCTAACTATAATGTTTATGAAGCACGACCTGAAGCAGCTAGCTGGAACAGACGCAGCAAAAAGAAGTAACACAGCAAACCAAGCATGGGGAATATTGTTGATGTGAAAGGAAACAATCAACCAATGAGGTAAACCGCGTTTTTCTTTCGAGCCATTCTCAAGGCTTTGAGGATCATGGTAGAGAGGGGAAAAAACACAGGCTTTAACAAGAGAAAGAGTCTAAGTGGCACGAAAAAGATTTCATAATGATAAATGTTGTTACCACAAGAAGGTAATAAAATAAAACGCCTATCCAAATCCATGGATCTGACATCTCATTGCGAAAGGAGAGATGCCAAATAAGAGCAATGAAAGGTTTCAGAATGTAAGTGCGATAGATATTGATAGGAGGCTTATAAATCTTTGAATTCATAAAGTGCTCAGAACCACCCCAACAATAGAACGTAGGATACGAATAACGTACGAACAGAGTGCAACTCAACGATGATGGATGTAGGAGCTGAAACCGGATAGCTCAGGAAAGGAACCAACCCTTGTACAATCAGTTGTCTTCAAGACGTGCCATAACCCATTCTCAAAAGACTAAGGTGGTGATTTTATGAAAATATAACAGTCTCAAAAAGTAAGAACGAGAAACCTGATTGGGTACTCTGCCCTACGTAAAATATGCAGCCTGAAGATAAGAAAGAGAAGACCGAGTGATTGCATTAAGTTATTCCTATCCCATAACCCAGGCCAACGAAAATAAGAGTAAAAGTATAGCGAGCAAGAGAGATAAATTTTACAAAGATGACATTTGAGAGGTGAAGATAGTAAAATCAAAGTATGCGGTATTGTGAGAAACACAAACAATAACTCACCCCATACAGCATAAATTTAAGAATGCTAAGCGACTCTTAAGCGTTACTAGGGTGGAAGATTGAGTGAAACACAGTTCAAATTCGTATGCCATTATATAGCGAAAACTATTCTTCAAAATTCTTACAATTCACAAACAAGGATTGGATGCACTACACCCCCGTAAGGGAATGTAACCGCCATTCAAGAAGAGATCACAACTTCATACCAGAACCATCTATCATCAAAGCAAACTCAATCGTAATGAAGGACATCTGACGACAGGCGCAAAAGTACCACTGAGACCAAACCGTCATATACTAAAAGAGAATAAACACTGGAAAAGTGATTGCATACAACAGAAAACAGGAATAAAGTCAGCGACTACCATGCCCATTGTGAAAGTGATGCCTCCATACCTGGGTCTGGGTATCTCGTTCAAGGAAAACAGAGATGGCGAAATAGGCGATCCTTTGATGCAGACACAGACTCCTTCTCATATAAGAACCCAATCTAAAGGCGCTACATAGTACCACCACAGGATTCCTCCGTCGGGAGTCAAGGAAATTGCATTGTACAGATCTCTTTTGCAGCCAAAGACCCGACCCAAATCTTCCGACTCAACTCGCCAGACATTCTCCAGTCTTCAATTTCCTACAAACTATCTTGCTTTCAGAGCATTGTGCAGAGTTTTGTCTGATAGCCAAAAAAGAATCCTCCCCCTATTCTTTTCACCGTAGATATAAAAAGAATTTCCTTTAGCTTTCGAATTGCCAAAAATCAAATGAAGATAGCGAGTTTCTATTATCATTTCAATCCTTTCATAAAGCAGGAACATGCATTCGTCCTTTTGAGTTCTTCTAGCGATTTTTCCACTAGTCTAAAATCTTATTGCTTTTATTTGATTAAAGACTCGTATTTATCTCCTCTTTCAATTTAAAAATCCCCATCTATTAATAATTATCTTTAAATTTTATTCTATTTTATTTTTGTTTAACGTAGCTTTCGTTTTAAAACTTATCTCTAAATTTTGAAATCATATTGTTTTCAACCTTTATTTATTGTTTTCTTCCCTAGTTTAAATCTTATCTTCAAGACTTGTTAGAAATCATGTTAGCTTTCCTTCTAAATTTTATTTTAATTTTTTCATTTAATTATAAGTAAACACTTACTTTCTATATTGATTTGAGCTAACGTTTCAATCAATTTTAATTTAATTATATTGATTAATCAAAATATTAACTTATCACGAACACAAGACCAATTAAACAATGCAATCATGAAACCAACACGACGCCACAACTCAATTAACCATACTTACTCAATAATACTTTTACGAAAACAACATGACCACTCAACAGTTAGCTTACTTGAATTACTAGAATGACCCAAACGGAGGGGTATTACATCCTCCCCCACTAGGCTTCGACTTACTCCTGGAAGTCAAGCTCAAGCATATACATAGTAACACTAGAATTACCGATAGTGTTAACAATCACTTAAAAAAATAATAATAATAAATGACATCAGAGGAAACAAAACAATACCAAAAACAAAGGGGAAAATTGCAATAGACCACAAGGACGGGGTGACGAACTTGGGATGGGGACACTTCCTTATCAACTCCCTTTTTTAACATCGTACCCATTGGATGAATTTAATGCTTGCCTTGTCCTACCGTAGTAGGTGGAATCGAGACTTTGTTCCTGCAATCCTGCATACAACAAATGTTGCCACAATATATATATATCACAAACACACCATGGGAGGAATTTGCAGCGTAGTAGGGCACTCGCGAGCGAGTGATACTACACTGTCCCTCTCACCAGAGTACACAACAGTCAAATTACTCTAATAACTCATAAGCAGTTCGTTACATATCAGTTTTAGAAAAGAATAACATAATGATCTAGATCCAGAAACACTAATTCCATTACCTTTGTTGCTGAGTTTCTAGGCCAATTTCTTGGAAATCATTACTACTATGAAACAAATCACATTAGTATCAATAATTCAAGCTAATTCTTAACCTTAAATGTTATACTTTCATAAAATTAAAGCATAATTATCTACTCAAATGCACTTTTCACTACATCTCATCATTTTCACATGAAGCACTCCACTTCAATCATTATTCAACACCAAATATGGCAACAATTTCAACCAAAGGAAAAAATTTACAACTTCACAGATTCAGGAAAACATAATCTGTCACTCAAGGACAACCAACAGGAAAATTCCATGCACACATGACACATTCACACACATAACTCACATCACTAGAAACCTCATCATACAACGACACAAGGGTCCATAGTGCATCCCTAATAGGAAGATATCAGTGCATTGCACACTACACCAAGGGTCCTACCTTTTCCTATCAATTTCCTGCACCATCAACCCAACACTAAGTAACGAAAGAAACTCGGGTTATACCGCAAAGACAACAAAAGGGTGAAACTCTAGACTCAAGAGTCTAAATGCAAGGTTACATAGTGAGCACACATAGTGCTGAGTGTGTGAACCTGGCTCTGATACCATGATGTAATGCCCCATTGTACAAACCCCAAAGGACAACTAAGCAATAATAACCGCACAATTTTTTTTTAAGATATCATAACATACATAAGATACACATTAAGTTATGACATGAAAATTTATTTAAACAAAACCAAAACACTAACATCCCTTGGGGTACACGAAGAGTCATTACGAAACTTACATCCAAACATGATGATAAAGAATGATACCCAAAGATATAATCCATAACAATGTAAGCATTTACAAATGGTAGTACAAGAATGAATCACATGGTGTGATATTACTTTACATTCGTCAGAAAATACATCATAATAAATACATGTACAAATTACATCATAAAACCTCGCAACCTACGTGGGAGTGGTACATCAACAAAAGAATTACATATGAAGTACAAACATCTAGTACACATGAACAATGGATCAACTGGATGTTAGCAAACTCTACACAAAATGGTAAAACTACATCAAAGGAACCCAACGGGGTACGAAGCACATTCCACCTGACCACCCTTGCCGGGAGAGGAAATATGAAGGATCCTACCAAGTACATCCGCATGTAAACATAAGACCAACACTAGAATGTAAAAAAAAAGACCTCAAGAAAAACATACAATCACACAAGATCACTTAGAACTTAAAACAACAATAAATCATCAAATCCAAACAAAAGACCACTTCAGAAACATAATAAATCAAATATCTTAACATCATTAAATCGACATAACATCAATAAACAACTCAAATTAAAACACAAATGATTTTCCAAATATAACAACACTAGTTGGTGTCCATAAATCCTTGTCATAAAATCAGTGTCACTCAGGATTTCCAACAAAACATCACAAAGGAACGCTAGAGGAGGTCATCAGATGGCATCAAGATGGATCTCAAGCTACCATCACAAGGAACCACCTCCATCTGGTTTCAGGCTACCTATCTCAAGGAACCACCCCATAGGGTTACTCATGCGGAATCGTTGACCTGTTGTGAAGACAAGGCAATGATCTTTCCAACCACGACCTTCTCAATCCCCTTTAGTCTATGATAGCACTAACAGGTAGATGAGGCATCACAATTATCTTATTAATGTTTAATCCCCCTCCCCCAGTTAATTACTTAGGTTATCACTTGTTATTTGGTCCCCAATGCATACCTCAGTATTCCTTGTGCTCCGCCCCACGAGCCACTCTTCAGACACCAAAAACATAAAACTTAAAAATCCAAGGTTAAACAACAAGAAACATAATATCCAATCTATTGAAGTAAACACTATATTACCCATCCCGCCAAGTTCATACAAAATATAATTTTACAATGTACAAACTTAAGCACCTTCAAAATCATCAATAATGATCAAAAAATCTCATAAGAATCAAAGAAATGAAATTATCACAATACAATCCTTTTCTCAAAGCTCCTAAAGTACAAAAAGACTCACCTCACCAAACTAGAGTAAAGGAAATAATATAATTCCAACAATAAAACCCAACTTTGGTAGCTTCACCAAAACGACCAATAAGTCAAAATAATATAGAACTCATCAAATTCCATTCTATTAATCAACACTCAAAACATAAAATCTTCAATCAAAAGGACTACTAAATGGAAGACAAGCAATAAGAAACTATCAAAATCACTAAGCTAACACAAACTTGTAGAGATTACTTCCAAACTCAACCTCAAGAAGTGAGATGAACGAATCAAAACAACTCAACTACACAAGTACACTTGTCGAATAGACTCCAAACAAATACTTCAATCAAAAGATTAAATGATCCCATTACTAAGATACAATCACACCAAGAAATTAAAGAACCACACGAGTATCATCAGAATATATATACATTCCTTCCACTTAAAGATAATAAGTCATTAAATCATTAACATTTTTGTCATCGACTTACTCATCATCTTTAAAAAATTACTGTATTAAAAGGCCCATCACACATAACCATCTCTAAAAAGTAACCCTAATCAATGACCTATAATTTTACTAACACATAGAAAAACAAAATCAATAAACTTCAAGAGAAATTAAAATCGGCTTATAAGTTTCCAAAAACATAAACATATATTAGAAGTCTCAAGAATATTATAAGAACCATTTTAGCATTTGGTTACTCTCTTTTTTTATATTCCTAATATTAAATCATTATCCAAATGTCACTTTTATTTTATACGAGCACTAAAATGAAAATACCGATTTAATTATAAAAAACACATGTGAATATGCATAATTACATTACACTAAATGTATTATATAAATACATATAATCATACACAGGGACTGTTAATTTATATATATATAGATATATATATATATATATAATATATATATATATATATATATATATATATATATATATATACCTACAAATATATAAAAAGGAATATACATAGATAAAGGAATTTATATATATATAATTTTAGCTACATAACCATAACCATAACCATAGGCAGGATGCATAACCATAGGAAGCAGTAGCATTACACCCTCCTTTAAAGAGTGCATTGTACCTTCCATTCGTTATAGTCTCCATAGAAAATACATTGCATATGCATAGACACATTTGCATATATGTATGCTTTGGTTGTTGTCGATAAGGCACTATTGGAAAAAGTATTCATGTACATGTGGGTTTTTTATTTTTAATTTTTTTTTTTTGCCATGGTTTTATATTTCCAAGCAACAAATCCCTACATATGTATCCAATGCATGATGGTAATTGTGATGTCTTGGTTATTATTCCTTCGAGGCTCAAAAAAGAATTGTAGGAATGAAATGTCCTATATTGGGCATAATAAGCAGCATTGGTTTCACCATTGATCATAGTGGTGGACAATGTATGTTCTTTCTCGGGGGTTTGGTGAGAACCCATAAGGCTCCATGACCCAATATGGTGGGGTGGAGAGTAGGCGTTCCTTTGTTTTGTTTCATTTTATATTACCTATTTGTTCATTGGTTGCATTGTTCTTCTTTAAGTTGGAGTTTGCAAGCACTTTTTCGTCTTCATTGTGATATATGCATATGTATATGTATATATGTATAGGAATATATAATGAAGGAATTGAAGCTCTTTTAGATGGAGGTCACAAGGAAGGAAGGAAGGATGCATAGGCATAAGCAGCAATAGTGTTACATCCTCCTTCAAAAAATACATTGGACCTTCCCTTCCTAACACTCTCCATCAAATATGCATTGTATATGGATAGATACATTTACATATATACATATGCATGTATGTATACTTTGGTTGTTCTCCATAAGGCATTATTGAAAAATAGAATTTCTACATGTTTGGGTTTTCCTTTTTTTGTGCATGGCTTTGTTACTGTGGATTCTTTTGTTTTGTGAGTTTTCTAGTTGGGGCACTGTTAGAACCAATATTGTTTTATTTATGGCTTTTGTTTTGTGTCAATGGTTGGAAGACAGTAAAATAGTTAATGTTATACAGTTTATATTATTTTCCATAGGGAATTGTTGAGTGTTGCTATCAACCTTTGGCTATTTTGTTCCATATTCAATTAGCTTGACCTCTTTACTTATGCCTTTTCCCTTTAAGTTGGTGTTTGCAATAATTTTATTATTTTCCTCATAATATGATTGTAGGTCCCTCAGCCTTGTTCAAGTTCCAACCTTGCATCAAGTGTGCATCGTAAAAAGGAAACAAAACACCAAAGAAACCAGCTTTATTATGTGCACCATAGAAAACAAATTTGCACACATCGTCGAGCCAAATACTTGCAGCAAAGAGGCATTGTAGATCAGCATACCTTGGCCCTGCTCGACCAAATAGGTGCACCACAATTGTAGCTAGGCTTGCTGTCAGAACTTGCTAACTACTATAGCCCTGCAGCCCCCATCCCTTGCCAACTTCTGCAGAACCTTCCCAGTGAAGGTGCCTCCATAATAGGTGGATGTAGCCATCCAAAAAATCTTGCCAAGCATGGATTTCTATTCACATCATCAGTTGACCACTACCCAAGCAACATGTTTGGTGATTCTTTTCACACTACAATGTAGTTCTTTCATCGACACATTTTTGCTTTGTTTAATTTGAAAGTTTGTAGTGTTTGCAAGGAAAGCTATGCTGAAATGAGAGTGCGAGCATCATGTGTTTACGTTGTGCTTTTGAAAAGGGAATTCATAGATTTAATTTAGTGAACAAGATGGATCCAGGCCCACAACCTCTCATCCTTGACAAGCTTGCCCAAGTTGAAGAAATGCTTATAGCTAGAGTTGCTCCAATTTTGCAAGTGACCCATGCTAGAGGAGGCCAGTACAAATATAGTGGCCATACTATAAGCTTCCCTCAATACATCATGGCCATTGCAACTTTGTTACTACGTTGCCTACATGATCTTGAAGTGGTGATTGTGTGAAGAACTAGTGTTCAAAGGACAAACTATGATTGTTCTATTGACAAACATAATGTCATGGCTGCATTAATATACAAAATTGAGAATGACCCATACTATAGTGATGTTGCAATAGATTTTGATTCTTTAAATTTGTTACCTCCTATAAGTATTGACATCTTTGATCTTCTACACATAATGAAAGAACCAACACATAACACAAATAAACTAATGGCAACTCTAGAAAGTGTCGTTGTTGAGAAAGCTGAGCTTGAGGACTCATCATCATTTATTCCATTGATTCCCAACCCTCCTCATGAATTGTAGGTAATTAGAGATGAGTTGAAGATTAAAGACATTAGTCAAAGTACTTTTCCTTGGCTTGAGATAAATTGTATCCCTATCAATAAATATAATATAGAAGGGTTATTAAGCATGGATTTTCCAATGTTGTTCCCCACTGGAACAACAATTCCCCTACAATCGAGAAGCATACAAATTCACTTACATGAATATGCATTGCACTTGATGAGATGCTATGATAATATATTTGGGAGGCATGTCAGATTTAGATATTACCTTTATAATTCGATAATAAGACATCAAAGCCAGCAATCAACTTCTATTTTTATGAAAAAAAACTTGGAGGAATGGATCCCAAAGTCTGTTGTTGCTTTGTGAAAATTTCTACAGGATGCACTAGACACCTAGATAACAAACCAAATTGTTTTCTTTGGTGCATCTTTGTGAGGAACACACTCCTATTGGGGCAAGTTCCGATAAGAGCTTGCGACAGTGATTGACCAACTTGGTACACCGACTCTCTTCTTCACTTTGAGATCTATAGACACAAAATGGTCTGCTTCACATAGGGTAATTGATCTTCATGTCCAATCACATATGCCATACTCCCAAAGATGCTTCACAAACAATGTTGTACATAACCCGCACATAACAGCCTTGTACATGCACTTGCAGTTCACCATTTTTCGTGAAGAGGTTATTGAGAGGATTTTCCACACAGGATTACTGCAATAGGTATGAGTTGAAACACCATGGATAAACACATTTCCATGGTTTCTTGTGGCTTCTAGGTGCCCCAAATATGGACATGCTTGATTGGTCCAACAAACATGAGCTTCAACAGGAAAAAATTTTCTTTGATTGCTATGTTTCAACATGGAACCCTCGTTCCTCAGATTAGCTAATATCAAGAGTTCACTACTCATCTTTGGAGGACCCGTGCTTGCTTAATAGTATGAAAATTTCTTGCATGGATCCAATGGTGGATTATGAAGAGTTGTTCATGCTACAAAGACATACCAAGTGTACTCAATATACTTGCCTTAGGAAAAAAGGCCACCAATTGCAATGTCGCTACAGAGCTCTATGGAATACACAATCATCATCGACATTGGTAATTGATATTGAATTGAACAAATCCTATAAGCCAACAAGAAATGATGAGCATATTAATATCCACAATCTTGAGATTCTTGTAATTTGGCAAGCAAATGTTGATTGCCAACCAATCTTGTCAAGAAAAATTGTGTTGAACTACATTTCCAAATATGCATCAAAGTCTGGAAAAAATATGAAAGCTATATTGATATCTTGCAGAGGCTTGCAAATACAAATTCATCTAGGGATAAAAGATTTACTTTCCTATCAAAAATTCATGATGAAATTGCTTGCAGATTGTGACATTGGTGCACAAGAAACATGCCATATGCCGCAAAAGTTGCCTCTTGTCATCTCAAGCTAGCATTTCCTATCTTTGAATGTTAGCATACATACATTTCAGCATTTGAGAAAAGTTGATAATGATGATGAGCTTGCAAGTGGTTGTATTCATTGTTATATGCAAAGACTAGCTGAAATGGAGACAATATCCCTTATTCAATTTGCACAACTGGTTACATATCAAAATAATCGCAAAGGTGGGTGTTGACGTCCTCGACCACTACCTACTATCATCATTATTTACTTGATTTTCAAGAACACCCCCTGGAGCAAAGTGATACCTTACGCTTGACACTGTCTTTCACTGGCATGGACAATCCATTACCCAACAACAATTTCGTACACTCCTTTTGAATATTAGAAATTATTAGGCATCCCAGTATTATTGGAAAACTCTTATGAATCAAAAAAATGGCATGCTTTCAAGTAATCAATGAGGGTATGTGGAGGATCATGATGGGCCAAAAAGTGGTGATATGATGGTATGTGTAGGGTATGTGGTTGACGACTTTTTTTACCAAAAAATGATGAAATGAAAAGGGTTTTTAAAGGAGATTCTCAGGTTTCTACCAATATAAATTATGCTTTACTTTGAATTTAATAAATAATTATTATTCATTTTCTATTTGAATTATGACTAAAATCCTTATTGATAGACTAATTGAAAAATATCTATAGCTTTCAAATGGTATCACATTTTTTGAATCCAAAATATGCATCACATTCTATGTTTTGTATACTATAGGATTAAAAAAATGGAATTTCTTGAAGTTTTGATTAGGTTAAGGTGGTTAGACATACAAGTTTTTATATTTTTTAAAAGTTGTAATATAAAAAATCATAATTAATTATTTACTTCAAAAATAATTACAAAAAAAAATGCATCACATTAGGACATGAGTCATCTACTTATATCTAGAATCTTATAAAAAAAATATTATCATTTTATTGTGCTTAGGGTGGTTAGATGAACACCTACTTCTTATTTTTTCCTTGAAATTTAAGTACTACTGCACTAAAATTTCAAATTT
>VDFB02000002.1:216387149-216490651 GCA_007258455.2 Sequoia sempervirens | reverse complement strand
GGATGATGAAGATCGATGATGGATGACAAAGACCATACAGACAAAGATTGAGAGGCCGATGATAGGTGATAAAGGGGTGGATGGAGAGAGAAAAAAGACCAATGATAGGTGATAGAGGAGCCCTAGGGGCATATCAAATGATCAACCTTGCCTATGTGAAAGTGCAAGGGAAATGTAGTTCGACCAAACGCCAAAGACAATTGATGGATAAAAGATGAGGAGATAACCATGAAAAGCGGATAAAATGATGGGACCGATATGATAAGACAAGATAGACCTATTTGGATCAAAGGATGATGGTGATCAGGAAGTTCAGGGATGAGATAGTTATCCAAGTCATCAAAAGATGAATTGGGAGGATGATAGGTTGGATAGATGAATGATGAGATAGTAGCCTATAGCTAGATACCAATGACAAGGGATTATAAGATGGGATGAGGAGAAGGAGATGAGGATGGGGAGATGAAAAGGATTGGTTGGATTGATGGAGGGGTTGGATGGAGGGATAAGGATTTGGATTAGGAAAAGGCGACTAGAGGGATAGATGAAAAGGGATGCTATGATGGAATGAATGATGTCTCCAAGGACTATATCACAAAGGAAGGTAGATTCCCCCATAGATAGGTCATGGGCTAGGAGGCATGAAGGATCCAAAAGAGAAGGATAGGAAAATAAAGGAGTGAAATGGATGAGGGTAGCATGAATAAGGAAGGGAGATGGAGGGTAGCATGGCGGGTGGATAAGGAAGGTAGACGAGCAGGAATGAGGAGTAGGCTAGTGTGCAGATGAATGGAATATATTCTAAGAGGTGTCCAAAGCATGTTTATATGTGTGCCCCTATCGTTATTAAGATCACAAGGGGGATGGAAGGATTGGGATAAATGAGATATCCAAGCAAGATGTGTAAGATAGGTAGGATGGAGGGGATGAATGAAAAGGATGTATGGGAGGAAGACAGGTGCATAGTTGGAAGAATAGTGGATGGAGGGAATACATATCAAGAAGCCGCCCCCCAAGTGCATATGGAGATTTACACATGATGCCTATTTTCCAGGTTTTCATCATGGTACTTATCCAAGGAACTTGTTTTCCAAGTTTTCACCATTGGAAGGATTATTTCTCTTTACTATTTTTGTTTTTTGTTTTGTTTTTGTTTTTGTTTTTGGATTCTTTGGATAGAAGATACGCAATAAGGATATAGATGAAGGACTCAAGCATCAAGTTCTATATGAGGTATTGAGAGCCCATGTTCAAACTGACTATTGGATGTTGGTACAATCTTATTAGGATAAATGGATTATGCAAGAGGATGAATTAGAGGGATTTGATTGGGGAGATATGTGGGGTAATGGGTGGGATGTTGGAAAGTGTAAGGATAGAATGATGGTGTGGATGTGTGATGGGGAGATGTGTTCAAGACCAACATTGGCACATGTGGTGGTGAATGTGAAAAGATAAGAGGATTAATGGATGGAGAATGTGGGGATAATGGAGGAGATGGAATAGTGAATTTTGGGACATAGGGACCCGAAATAGATTTGGGAGAGGGTGGATGAAAATGATGAGCTTTTGGATGAGAAACTTTAAATGTTCTTATAGATGTTTCATTTGATGGCATTGCATCTTTTTTCTTTGGTATCCACATGGTTTTGATCTCTTTTTTGGTGGATCTTTGTGAGCTACAGATTTGATTTTGATTTTGGATTTGATTCACCTTTTCTTTACCATGTCTTTTAGAGGGGACATGGGAAGCTTTAGATTCATCTGGGTGTTTAGATTGATGCATTTTTTCTTTGACATCCAAAGTGCTTGTGCTAGCAATGGGATGGGTGTGAGGAGATGGATGATGTGGAGTGATGGAGGTAGGATTATGAGGATTGTGTGTAGATGGATAATGTGTAGGTATGTGCCTTTGTTGATCCTGATTAGGGGACATGCAAGAGTGATGTTTGTGATGGATGAAAGGATGAGATGGAGGAGGTGATTTTGGGATATACAGACCCAAAGTAGATGGAGTGGATGGAGGTACATAAGAATCCAAGATGGATGGAGTAGATGAAGGATGTGATATAGTGGATGGAGGGATGTAAGGACCCAAGATGGATGGAGTAGATGAAGGAGGAATATGGATGGTTGTTTTGAGGTGATACAATAGAGGAGGAGGGATGGAAACATATGATTTGGTGGAGTGTTGGGAAGAGTTGAAATTTCTTTTGGAAAAGGCTCATTGAGGACATCTAGAGGTTGTACCAACATCTTTAGATTGTGAGTCTTGGGGAATAGATCCAAGACCATGCATGAAAATTTGTTCTTTGACTTGGATGGGCTCTAAAATACCTTGCTCATGAAGGCCTAGACCTTTTCCTTGGTAGTTCATGTTCTTGAGCATTCAATCCATGATAGGATTTTTGTTATTCTGAAAACATGATGTGAGTCCACTATTAGGTGGAGGATGATGGGTGGTATATATGTTGTGTTTTTCTTCTACAAGGAGGCCACCATGGAAGAATGTGAGTGTACCAAGGGGATATGCAAGCGGTGTTGGGATAGCATTTTTAGGTGATGATGGGGGATCATGAGAAGGTGATGAGGGTGGGCTAACAACATTTGGATGGATGGTATCAAGAGACGGAGTAGGGGATATCATAGAAGCTAGATTGGTGGTAGTGGGCTCATGCAATGGAGATGGAGTGGTGGAATCTTGAATGACAAGAGGATCATGGGATTGAATGGATGGGTGACTATGATCTTGAGGTAGACTAGATGGGATGGTAGGATCTTGATCTAGAGAAGGGGATATGTTGGCATGCTTTGGAGGCGAACTCTTGGGCAAGCTCACTTGTGTGCTTGAGGAGAATGACCGTGGGGAGTCTTTGTGGGACAGCAAAATTGGGAAAGATGGAGGATGGAGGACTCAAGAAATTCATGGGAATGGATACTAGGAGTGGAAGAAGTGGACTAGATTTGGAATTGTCATGTCGATGGGTTTAATGACTCGAGTAAAATGCGTGTAATGAATTCAAAGATGTAATCGTGAAGGTAGGCCTATTCGATTAAGATATAAAAAGTAAAGAGAATAAACAAATATGAAAGAATGTCGCGCGAAGATGTCGGCAAATACGTGAAAATGCAAAATAGAAACTCAGTCGTCAGAATGTAACAAAGAATGTCGAAACTTAATGTTCGGGAATATGTCGCCAGAAAATGGCTGGTAATTAAAGAAAATAAAGAACCAATAAATTAAAATGTCGCGAAAGATGTCGAAACAATCGTTAAAGATATGTCGCGAAATAAATATAATGCGTTAGAATATAATGATTTAACGTTTAGTAAAATTACGCAAAATATCATAATAATAAATTATTAGATGGAGAAGGGTCTCATCACTAATGACCGTGGATGATGGGTTGGGATGGCATGGTTCCATGACTGTAATGCATGGAGTGGTGGATTTTTTTTTTGTTATAATTCCTTGGAGAACTTTTGGAGTGAGAAACTTGAGTACTTTAGGCTGAGATGACAAGATAGGAGTGGATGAAGGATTATGGATTAGTGGACTAGGATTAGATGGGGGAATGGGATTGGATATAGGACTTGTGTTAGATGGAGGATTAGGATTGGATGGAGGATTAAGGTAAGGATATGGGAATGGTGAATTAGGATGGGATGACATGGACGATGGATCGATGCTAGAAGATATGGGTGGCATTTTGTAATAAAGGTATTGGGATGGTGGATTAGGATGGGAAGACATAGGTGTTGGATTAGTATGGGGAGATGTGGATGTTGGATTAGCGTAAGTCGAGAGGTGTGTTGGACTAGGATAGGAAGGTGTGAATGTAGGATTAGGGTGAGTAGATTGGCATGGAAGATTAGGATAGTGGGTATATGCGAATGAAGGATTGAGATAGGAGGATGTGGACGGGGGATTAGGATAGGGGTATTGTGATGGCAGACTAGGATAAGAGGATGATGTAGATGAAGGATATGATGGATATGATGGATATACCTTATCAAAGGTAGCATGAGGGGCGTGGTTGGGCATAGATTAAGACATGACAAGATAATTCGATGGGGTGACTAGATTTTGTAAAGCGGGTGGAGAAAGCTTACTAGCAATGATGTATTGTCAAGAGGGATCTATGGTATGCCTCTTGATCAACAGAGGCTGGGTATGTTGTTGGCATAGTGAGTTTTCCCTTGACTGCTATTGATGAAGAGATAAATTCATGATGATGAAAAGGGATGAGGGATGGTTTTTGGATGGGAATGGATAGAATTTTAAGCCAAAATTTTAGAGTTAAATCATATTAGGATGATCGAGGGTGATCTGATAGGATTGATTAAAGGTGATTGGATTTGATAATAAGGATGACCTTGATACTTGAATCTAATTCCAAGATAAGGAGAAGTAAGATTGATTAGGTTGAATGTGATTGGATAAGAATGCGGTGGGTTAGTTGGATAAGATCAATAGGCGATTGATAGATGGTGATGGTCGAATAGGATGGCGAAAGGACGAAACCTTGTTGAAGTTACCTTAGGTGACTTGGTGATCCCGATTAGATTAAAGGCAAAGGGATGATGCGGCACAAATCCGCTGAGATTGAAATGGTTCCAGTTGGGCTGATGATGATGATTAACTTAGGACGGATGACAGTCCTAAGGGGATGTTGATGATGAAGATCAGATCAGACACTTTGGTCAATTTGGATAATAACCCAAGACAAAGTTCAAGGGATTTAGATGGGGAAAAAATGATGATTTGATTGGAGAAGTGGATGATAGAAATGAAAAAATGACCCATCAAAACAGATGAATGACCACTCAAAACGAGTAAACAACTACTCCCAATGGATGAATGATTCTCGGAACAAGAAGATGAAGGTTTGGAATAGATAAAAGATCACTCAGAACGAGTAAATTATTGATTAGGATTGTTGAATGAGAGTTTGAAATGATAGAAGGTGGTGTGAAATGGATGAACGTTCACTCTGAATGAGTAAACAGATGATCAGAATGGCTAAACAAGAGTTTGCAATGATAGACGACAGTTTGAAATGGATAGATGAAAGATTGGAATGAGTAAACGATTGATTAGAATGAATGCTTAGACTGGGAGAATGAATCTTGGAATGGATGAAAGGATGAATTGAAGAGGATGGAGAGAAGGATCTTAATATTTGTTTTGATATCCAAAGATCTTGACTGTGGATGGACTAAAGCTCAGATTAGGGTTTTGGTTAAGCTCAAATTAGGATTAAATTAAAGCTCAAATTAGGATTGGTTTGAAGTCTAGAATGGTTGGAGGATGTGATGGGATTGATTCTACATGGAGTTTTTGGGTTTAAAGGGCATAAGGTGTTGACAATCAAATTTTTCTAGATTTGGCAATTTTCAAAAATTATCAAATTTTGCCATTTTAGGAAACCCCATGGATATACTTTTGAGAGTCCAATTTTTTTTCAAGAAATACCCAATACTAAGATAGGATGAATTGCCAACTAACATCCCAAATTTGAGACATGAATTCTGAGTTATCAATGAAAATAATTTTTCAAAATGTTGGAAAAAAACACTAAATTGCGATTTTGAGGGTTAAGATGAAAGTTTGAGGCCCTGAAAATGTGGCAAAATGGGTTCCAAGGGACTTCTAGTCGGTTGGGAACCAAAATGCCATCTCATTACGCAACCACCTGTCAAATTTCAACTCAAATGGACACCTGAGTCAAAAGTTATGGCCTCTCGAAGTTTTGACATAAAAATCAAAACCCTCGAAATGAAGTCTAGGTGATTGGGATGGATGATTTGATGATGAATATGGAATTTAATGATGTTCTAAGTGGCACTTATATGATTTTGGTGATGAAACAATGAATCATAGAAAAGTGTTGATGATGGGAAAACGACTGCTCAGAATGATTGCACGAAGGGTGGAATGATGAAACATATGATAAAACTGATTGGTCAAGGGTCAAGTTCACCTAAGTAGAGGTCAAATCTGCCTGTGTAGAGGTCAAATCCGCCCAAGGAGAGGTCAAGTCTTCCCAAGGAGAGGTCAATTCTACCCAAATAGAGGTCAAATCTGCCAAAGCAGAGGTCAAGTCTGCCCAAACAAAGGTCAAATCCACCCAAGCAGAGGTCAGGTCCGCCCAAACAGAGGTCAAATCCACCCAAGTAGAGGTCAAGTCCACCCAAGGAGAGGTCAAGTCTGCCCAAACAAAGGTCAAATTCACCCAAGTAGAGGTTAGGTCGGCCCAAATAGAGGTCAAATCTGCCCAAGCAAAGGTTAGGTCCGCCCAAGGAGAAAAAGTTGGCCAAAAAGGTCTAAAACAAGCTAAAAAAGTTGTTTCAGAGGTCAGGTCCACCCCTGGCTAGGCAGGTCTACCTGTCCAGGGGGCAAGGTCCCTGGGAGAGAGAGATAGAATCTACAGGATGGGCGGAGTGTGCTTAAGGATGAAATGGTCAAGAAAGTTGTTTGGCGTGCGAAATAAGGATATATGGAAGCTTGGAATGGATGGATGAGTGCTTGGAATTGATAAATGACTCTCAAAACAAAGGAGGAAGACTTAGAGCAGTGAGCGAGTGCACAGAATGGAGCTGAAGTTCACCGAACAAGGGGAGAAAACTTGGAACAGAGTGATGAGTTCTGGAGACAGATGAAGAACTCTTAGAATGAGGGGAGGACTTAGAACAAGTGAAAAACTACTCAAATTGGATGAATGACTCTCAGAAAAAGGGGAGGAAGAATCAAAATGAGTGAACGACTACTCGGAATGGATGAACGATTCTTAGTAGAAGGGGAGGAAGACTCAGAATGAGAGAACGACTACTCAAAATGGCAAAAGGAAGACTCAAAATGGGTGAAAGAGTGCTTAGAACAAGTATACGTTGACTCAAAATGGACAAAGGATTCCCGAAACGAGGAGATAAAGGTTCAAAATGGATGAATGAGGACTCTGAATGGATGCTTGGATGTTCATTTAGGATGGCGAATGGGTGCACGAACATTTAAAATAGGGAGACGAGGGATGAAAAGTGATAAACTAGCTGGTCAAAGGTTAGGTCTTCCTATTAGGACAAATCCACTTGTCGGGACAAATCCACCTATCAGGACAAATCCGCTTGTCGGGACAAATCCACCTATTTGTGAAAAGTTGGCAGAATTTGGCTAAAATAGGCTTAAAACGACCGATTCAAAGGTTAGGTCCACCCCTATATGGTTCAGGTCCACCCTAAAATAGGTTTAAGCTTGAGTTTTGGAAAGATAACTAAGGCAAAGGACTCAAAACATAACAAACATTGATAAAAAAAATTTGGCTAAATCGAAAATCACTGGTTTTGCACGAGAAAGACAATTCAGACAACACAATCCTAAGATTAGTAGAAATGGGTATGGAAAACAAAGTCTTCTACTCTAGATGAACATGGTTGCTAAGGAGTCCTTGATACACACCCAGTACGTGAGGCCCAAACCATGAACACCAACCCGTTACAAGCATGAGTCGGGAACCTTAGTGAGATACTAAAGGCTTAGACCAACTCTTCAAATTATCCCTACGCTTTGCCAATTACAACGTGGTTGGGTTGAGGTTGAGCTTTAGCCCTCCTTCCTTTATATACCTCGCCGGTACGCGTGGTTGGAATCATCCCTTGGGATAATGAAATCCCCAAGCAGGTCCCAATAAGAAAGTGAAAAATAAGGTGACTCAAAGGACTTGGAAAGCTACAATTTCTCATCACCCAGGATCACCAAATGGCACAAGGGGATTGGATACGTCAAATAGCTTACCAACAAGCACACCAAGCAAGGTTTATTGACTCCCCTAATTAAACAATGTGCCTAAGTTATGCAAAAAAACTATTGAAAACTTAAAATTTCACCTTCAATAGGGCAAGTTCACTTGTTGGGACAAATCCATCTATCAGGACAAATCCACCTGTTGGGAAAAATCCACCTGTCAGGACAAATCCACCTATCGGGACAAATTCGCCTATCAGGACAAATCTGCTTGTCTATGAAATTTTTGCACAAAATTAGCTTTCTGAGCTCTGTGAAGGGAAGGTCTGCCTGTGGATGGTCGAGTCCACCTGTCTATAACCTGAACCTGCAAAAATTCAAAAAATAGCAAACATGCAAGAAAAAGACCCGTTTGTGGGTCCCACTGGGCGTGTCAGAAATGTGATAGGGTGGAAATACTCGTTACAAAATGAACAACAAATAAAAAGGCAAACAACTAATATTAACACCCTACACCTCAACATTAGCCTAGTTGGATTCAAAACAAAGAAAAGATAACAAAGATGTAGATATACCTTGTCTCAAATCGATCCTTTGGTTGGCCCTTTGATTGTTGATGTTGTATGCTCCTTTGATGGAAAATAGATGCAAGATGTGAGGTGCAATGTGGTTGGACAAAATGGATGCAAAATGGCTAAGTGTGGTTTGAGAAATAAAATTGCAAGAGTTTGGCTAGCAAAATGATCTCCCTCAAATGGGAGAAAAGAGGGGGTATTTATAGAGATTTTGAGAATTCCCTAGAGAAATGGACAGTTGAGATTGATCCCAACATGGCCAAGATGTAGGACTATGGTGAGTTGAGAACTCACAAGCCCTCACATCTTGACATGTGGCAAGTGAAGAGGCTTGAAAAAGGTGATGTGGAGATGAGGTGTAAGGGAAGTACATGACATGGATGTACTTCAAAGGACCATAGGGATTTGGTCAAGATATCCTCATAAAGGATGTCCTTGTCCCCATGTAGGTGAGAGGACATGTGAGGAATTAAAAATTCCTCAAATATCCTCATGGGAAGAAGGGAAAGAATAAAGAATTAAGAGAGGACATGTGGGAAGAAGTGAAGGAATTAACAATTCCTTTGGGTGCATTTGGGAGATTAAAGCTGAATTAAAAATTAACATGGGGAAGTGGAGTGCCTTGTTCAAAGAAAGAAGCCTTTAATAAGGTTGACCAAGGACTTGTATGCCATAAATAGCAGGGGAAGAGAAAAATGAATTAAATATTCCTTGGGAAAGATAAAAGGAATTAAAATTCCTTTGGGAGATGGTTTAAACGGAGGTTCTTTATGTTACTTGGGGCGATGGCTTGAGCGTACCTATCTTCCGGGCCTCTAAAGGAGGGCTATCATCTTGATATCTCATTTATTCGAGCTGAATGAAGTCGAGGATAAAGCATTAAGTCATAGGTTACCAAAGATCACCAACAATCATGTGTAGATTTTTGATGAAGATGTTTTAAAAAAGTACTAATAAAAGGTACTCAACATTTACCTTTAATTGATGATGGTAAGCTAGCTTCGTGTCTAAAATCAATGATGGCTGAGGAAATAAAGAGAAAAGATCAGCGGTTCTCATGTGATCATGCTGGCAAGGCTCACTAGTTAATTCCCGGCGAGGAGTGTAGAGAGTTGTGCTCCTGGTGAAAGTTTGGTGGGCCCCCAATGGTCTACTGTGAGATTCAAAGGTGGTCATTTGATCACCGGTGATCAACGACAGACATGTAAACCTAGGGTGGCTAGGGTTTTGAGTTCACGTTGCGCGCGAGGCTTGGCTTCAATGGTGGTAGATGAAGTGGTCATTGGTCTAGTGAGGCAGGCATTCATGGCACTCTTGAGACACAATTCAGTGGCATATTTGGCGTCGATTGACTAGATCTTGCATGGTCAAGAATGTCTTTTCCACAACCACCTGACAAAGAACATTCATGAGACCTTGGGAAGTAGATGAAAGGTGATGGCAAAGGCCTCAAGTGGTTTCAAGGTAGTTAGAGTTCACGATGTCATGTGCACATGGCCTTGAGCTGGTCGGTCTCCCGAGTGATATAAAAAGAGGTTCATGCTCATTTACAAGTGGATCTCCAATTGAATTGTTTGGGTTCTAGTAAAAAGAACATAGAGAAAGACTTGACGATGTGCCAGTCCTTGAATTCAGGGAAAATTTTATTGAATGTAGGGTTTCTAGGTGCATTTGAAGCACAAAAAAAATTGTTCATGTCTTTTGGTCTCTCCTTGTGATGGTGTGTGCAAATTATTAATGAAAGTATTGATCAAGGATCATTTCATAAATCATTATAGTGTAATGCTTTTAATATCTATTTTTATTGTAGCTCTTGTTGAAGGAATGAGTTAAATTTCTTTAATTAGATCAGAGAGTTTTATGCATTATCAAAGGATTTGATAAGTAGTTTGAAAGATTTGTTCACTGTTTTATGAGTTAGCAAGGTTAATTTCATAAAGACCTAGGTTATCTAGAATTAATTACCTCTTCTATTGCACATTGTTGTGACTCCTGGCCCAAGGATATTGGCACTAGTCTACTATTTGTTACATTTCTTCATTACCTTGGTCATTTAACACGAGAACCAATCATTTGAGTATTAGTTCCATCTTATGCTTTTTGGGTGTATGTTTTGTCATTCTGATGACATAATATTTGCTTATTCAAAAGGGTTTTAACTTTGGGTGAGCTACGGTATATCTTCTGCTCGAGGGAGAATTCATCATTGTTGAAGAACACCCTCTCCACCAGTCTTAAGAGCTAAAGTGTAGGAAGCTTTTAAAGACCTCATCGGTTGGTCTAGGCCCTCCCAGAGGCTACCATTAGTTGAATTGGCTATGCCATAGGTAGAATAGGAATAATCTATATAATCTAAGCATTCTTTAAACAATTTATATAATCTTTTAGCAGTGGTTTTAAATCATCACAACCTTTCACAAAGGCTTCTTTTAATTAATTTAATAAGTAGAATTATTTCTCTTAAAAATAAATCTATTTAAATATTTATTAACATACCTATTTTAAATAAGGATCATAAAATTTATTTTCTATCTCCTTTTAATTTTAAAGATTATTTCATATAAATAATAACTTTTCTTTTCACTTTGAGAAAAAGTCACGACCCATTCAAATCACTAAAACTTTCACAATTTATCCTTTAATTGACCTTAAAGCATGTTTTATAAATGATATTTTGAGATAAAATAACTTTCCAAATAAATATTTGTGACTATTTTATGTACATTACAAATTTAATTCACCTATAATTTTCTAGATCATTACCATTCCCTTATTTTCCATTCAAATTGATCTTATTTAACTACTCTTTCATTACTTGAATTGTAAGATATACAACCTTTCAAAAATAATATTTTCTTTATAGAAAATCCATTCTTTCTTAAAGATAGATTTCAAATATGAATCTGATAAGTGAAAAAATTACCAATTTTAATTTATGCTAACTAGAATTAATTAGAAGAAAATAAAAAAATATTAATTAAAAATATATTAACATCCTACATCTATTAACACCACATCATAATTAACTATTTCTATTATATAAAATCTTAGACAAACAAACTGAAACATATTTCATTCCAATAAGAAACCGTTTTGTCTCTAAGAAGATAAACAACCCAAAATTAAAAAGTTATCATCATAAGATTGTTAATAATGTCAATGGATAAAAGCTCAACCTACTAATAATTAATTTGAAATTAAAAAATACAAATATGTGTAATTAAGTAATTAGCTTTTAATTTCAGATAATGGAAATCTAGCCTTTCTCCCTATTCAAAATTTAGTAACCAAGTGAATGAAGCTTATGTTACTCAAAGTAAAACTATATGTTTCAATAAGCATCATACTATAAATTTTGACAAGACATCTCATCTTCTATTTCACTCATAATACATAATAAGGGTAGTAACCCATCCAATATCCAAATTTTTGTTCTATATTATTGAGATATCTCAACATTACATTCAATTGTTCATTATTTGGTTTCTTATAAAAATAAGACAACTACAAGAATGGTTAACATAGGTCGTGTAGTGGGAAATCAATATTTCAAGGTATTGAAGAGATTTTCCTTTGATAATATCTATAAAGTGACCTTGGCATGGATTAAGAGGACCCCACATGAACTACTTGAGTGGTAAAACCTCAAGGTTTTCTCTTTAAGTTTGATCGGATGCTTGGGTGATATATCCTCACATTTACGTACAATAATACTTGTGTATAGATAAATTGTCACTCTAAGATGTCACAAAGAAATACAAATGTAAACAAGCGTAAGATGATTGTAGATGAAATAAAGTGAAAATCTGAACAATCAGATTCTATTGTGTCTTTTAATAATTTTAAGTAACACTTGTTTTGTGGGACAGACTATGATCATAATGGTTGCGTGGGATTCTTCACACAATATTATTGCCCTTTTATTTTTTATAAAGTGGGCCTACTGTTGGGTGGTGAAACCCAGCCGTTACTTTGTCACTCCACTATTTTTCATTAATTACAATTCCCCCTTGCTATTCTTGGTTGGGTGTTGACTAAATGGTAAATAAATATATGTAACTGACAAGTAAGCTGGAGGTGTATAAATATGGTGTTGTGCATTGTAATATGTGTGAGAAAGAGATAATAAAATATATTCTCTGCTTGAGAGTGGATGTAGGCATTTGCCAAACCACTATAAATCTATGTCTGTATCTTGTTCTTTTAATTTCTATTTTTATTCTGCTTGTTTTATAATTAACAATTGGTATCAGAGTTTAGTGAAGTTTTGAGAAGAGATGGAAGGAGAAGAAGAAGGTGAAATTTGGGAAATGGATGATGATTTCTCGTTTCATGCCTCTCCATACTTCCAATATATTTTAATGGGTATAACTAATTTTGTAGTTTAAGAAGATGAAGTTGATTCTATTATTGAGGAGTTTCTTGACATGATGGAGTCAGACACTGACCCAAAGCTTGATGAAGTTTTGCTAATGGACATAGATGGATCTCTTGTTGTTGATTGCAGAAGAGGAGGAGTTGATAGGAATCCCGAGTATTGGTTTGAAGATAGGGTGCCTTAGGTAAATCATTGGGAAATAGGGAAGAAGAAAGTGTCATTTGTAGAGATTGTTGATATTTTTTATTATGAGCAGGAGTGTGCAAATTTGAAGAAGAGAAAAAAATGTAGACAAAGACAGTGATCCAAAACGAGAAAGAAAGCAAGAGAGGTAGAAGGGCCAGAATAACCAAATGAGGGAAGGTCTAAAAGTGCTCTGTGGATTTTTTTGGAGGAGAGTGAATCCCCATGTGATGGGGAAGTATCATGGGCTCTGAAAGAAAATCCCATGCCCAATCCTATTCGTGTAGAGGAGGATCTTTCTGAGGGGGAAGATGAATCCCAGGTGAGTGAAGATGATGATGAACCCAAGGAAGAGGCCACAAATCGAGAGGTAGAAATGATTTATTTTAATCCATCCTTCAAACCAGAAGGAGAAATCATTTATAATAATCCATTATTTGACTCCCAGAAGGAGAATGAGGATGATGATGTTGTTGCAGTTTGCTCCAAAGAAAGCATCAGCAACAATGCCAAAATGAGAGATCCGTGCAACAAAACAAGGGTTTGGTTTGGCACATTCGATATTCCTGAAGAAGTGGATGAAAAAATTGAAAAACACATGGATAACCATATTCTTCTCCACAATGTGGACATGGCCAAGGCCGATGAAGACACTACTGTGGTAGAGCAGGACATCAATGTGTGAGGAGGGTTAAGAGGTGTTTATGTCAGAGCTATTGGCGATACGAATGAGAGTTTCACACGAGGCTGAAGAAGGAGAAAAAACGTGTCATGTCTATTTCAGTTAGCTTGTTTTTCAGCATAAATGACAAGCACCAGCAGGAACGACTTCACAACCTATTGGAAGCTGTTCTTTTGGGACTTATTTCTATTCCAGTGGACGTTCCTAGCTTCCGTTTTCACAGAACTGTTCAGGCAAGGTCAGAGATGGATAGAATCCTCTCTTCTTTAATAGAAAAGATAAATTTTGATCTATGTTTAGGAGTGGTGTTCAGTGATTTCAATAACAAAACAAACAGAGGATTAGGTTTAAAAGCCCCAGCAAGTTCTCTGGTTGATAGTATTCCAAAGAGGTGAGAGGCATGTCAAGAATGAGAAATTCAAAAAAGTTAAAGGTTATTTTCAGACAAGAGGTATGAGATGATGTTAGGGATCAAGGCGGACAAGTCGTGAAAATAGTGCATAAAAATTGTCTCTTATGAGGTGGTTATGGTCATGCATGTGTTGTTTTGTATGGTTGAAGTTTTCAGTCACACGTTGTGGAGCATCTTGGCGAATATGCTCATGTATGTCATAATATATTTATATTTTCTATGGATGAATATGTCATTACCTTACAAGTCTATGGATGTGACCAACATGACTGTGCACTTCCTAGAGCTCATGATCCATACACTGGGTTTAACTAAGCCTACCAAGACATCTCTCCCACAAATTATTTTTTTGCAACGGAAATTAAGTTGAGAACATGGAAGGGGGATATCTTGGCAGTGGGTGTGTTTAAGAAGGATGTATCAAGCTACATGTTTGAGAATGGTAGGTTGAAAGAGCTGGATGGCTATGTGTATGGTGAGACAAATGCAAGTCAGAAGGATCTAATTTTGGTTCCTGAAAATAGGCAATCAGTTGGAGTAAATCAGTTGCCTATGATGTTATTGATAGTGAAAGAGAAGAAGTACAGCTCTGGTTTGATAATACATATAGAAAATTGAAAGTTAAAATGACTATTGGTGTGTTAGGGAAAGATTATTTTGACTCCCGCATAACCTAGAGACACCTCATCCAAAGTTTTCTTGAACAATATTTGGCAAAGTTGTAATCTTTGCAGGGCTTGGTTGCAATATGAATTCAAAGTGGAAATGCAGCGAATGTTACCATGCATGGTTGTATTGGTTGGCCTTCATGGGGAGATTGTTGGGTGGTGAAGCCCAACCGTTACTTTGCCACTCCATTATTTTTCATTAATTGTGATTCTCTTGCTATTCTTGGTTGTGTGTTGACTAAGTGGTGAATAAATATATGTAACTGATAAGTAAGCTAGAGGTGTATAAATATGGTGTTGTGCATTGTAATATGTGTGAGAACAAGATAATCAAATATATTCCCTACTTGAGAGTGGGTGCAGGCATTTTTCCAAACCATTGTAAATCTATGTCCCTATCCTGCTCTTTTAATTTCTGTTTTTATTCTGCTTGTTTTATAATTAACACGTACGATCCTCTCCATCGCTTCAATAGACATACCTGTGTCAACAAGCGTATCGACAAGTGTAAAGGAATAAATTTAAATCCAGACAGATAGAGCTTGTGTTGTTTTTATTTTTATTTATAGAAAGTAATCGAGATTTGTGTGATGGTGCCCTCATGGTTGCACAAGATTCCTCCCATGCAGTTTCTCAAGCAAACCACGTCTACTAATTTTAAGCATTGCATACTGTCATGTAGGTAATTGTCTTTTGTGGTTCTACAACTCTTCTTTGCTTTTCTTCCACATGGTTTTCATATGGAAACACAATCTTGTTAGCCGCTCAATATACCATTTTCATCACTTCTTATATTTATCAAAACCCTCTCCTCTTACAAATACTTAGCAATTCATCTCCTAAACAACCACCCCTCTTTCATTCCACTTTATTTTTTATTGTTTCTTCCTGTCAAAGTTCAAATCGAGCTCCATGGCATCTACTTCTACTTCTAGTTGTAATACTAGCTATCAACCAAAGAATGAGAAAACAAATGCATATGAAGGAATTGTTTCATCTCCATCTACCTTTGCTACACCCTTAGAGGGAACCCTATTTTCATCCTTTTTTAACTGGTTTTCTTTCTTACTCTCTCTGTTCAACTCAATCTCATTTTGTGCCATTTCCATCTACCTCTAGTACTCAGGTTAGAACTGATTTTCAAGGGATTGCACCATCTCCTACTTCTAGTAGATCCACAATGTCATAAACAAAGCTACCTTATGATATATTTATTAATCATCGTGGCCCTGATGCAAAAAAGACTCTCACTGCCAATCTTTATGATACCCTCAATGGGATGGGATTGAGGGATTTTCTTGATTCTCAAGAGCTTGGATGGAGATTGCCTTCGAAATAGAAGTAATAATGTATGGGGCTTAAGCTTCATGGTATATTTGTCTTGGGCTTGGGCTGTAGACTATTCAACATTTCCCCTTTCATTCTTAATAATTAAAATAATTTTAATTATTTGCGTTACACTAAAGTCATAATTCTTCTATTAATTAAATAATTTTAATTATTTAATTCACGTCATAGTGATGCGCTAACACCGAATTGATAAATTCTTATTTATTTGGTATATCCCTTTCACTATAACTAAATAATTATTTTAATTATTTAATTATTCATTGCTTTCTTCCTAGGGTAAATGAGGTGCCATTTGTTTGATTTGGGTCCCTCTTGAATTTTGAATTAAAATCATTATTTAATTCAAAATGATTCCCTTTGTCATTCCTCTATAATTAAATAATATGCTTTGCCATTTAATTTCTCCTATCACCTCTTTGTCTATGTGTCGTCCTTGTCGTGTAGATGTTGCATCTTTTGACCATTTAATGCGTAGCCCTTGATTGAATTATGCCATAACTAAGAAATGTAAGCCATTCATCCTTCTCACATTTTTTTCAATTATAACCTAACACTAGTCCATACTACAACTTTCAATCTTGGCCATTTGATTAAGACATATTGTTGGCATTCAATCTCTATCATCAATCCCGAGTAGACATTTCCTATAAATAAAACTCTCTCTCGCAAGTGGGTGTAATGCGGGATCTTGGCCGGTTAAAAGTGGCAGCCATGGTAATTGTTGTAGAATATGTGGTGATGACTTTTCTTACCCAAAATTAATTAAACAAAAGGGTTTTAAGGATTGTTCTCAACTTTCCAACAATATAAAGTTTATGTTTTATTTTGAATTTAATAAATAATTATTATTCATTTCATTTTGAATTATGAGTAAATTTTTTTAGATTCATTGTTTGATTGAAAAACATCTATAGCTTTCGAATGGTATCACATTTTTTGAATCTAAAACAGGTGCCAGATTCTATGCTTCACATACTATAGGATTTTACAAAAATGAACTTCATGAAGTTTAGACCAAGTTAAGGTGGTCGGATATATACACTTTTTATATTTTTAAAGTTTGTGAATAAAAATTCATAATTAATTATTTACTTGGAAACAAATTACAAAAATATGCATCATATTGGGATATGAGCCCTATAATTATATCTAGAAATCTTATAGGCAAAATAGTATCATTTTATTGTGGTTAGGGTGGCGAACTGGAGACACCTACTTCTTTTTCAATTTGGTACTGCATTGAAATTTCAAATTTTCACCAAATAGATTTATTTATTTTTTAAATAAACCTAAGATTTTAGAAACTAAATTCAATTTTCTATAGATTCTATTCTTACATATTTATGAAATAATATAGATAACTTATTCAAATTTTTACGTCAAGTTGCCTAACTCTAATCTTTCTAAATTTTTTACCACTTAATGGCCTATTTTTTCCATGATGATCTTGCACATACCCAAGTCATGAAAGGGTTCAATTCTTCAAACATCCTTATCCTGTCAAAATCATTCTTCAATCTTTCATCCATCTTCATCTATCACCTTCGTCAAATTCTTATGCTACTGAATTGAGCAATCAACATTCCTCCAACAATCAACCTTCAAAATCTTGCATTCTCATGTAGGTGGAGAAGAGCAATGGAGGTAAATCAAATCTAGCTTGGATATTGGTTTGGTTTTCTTTCTTATTTTAATTTTCATGCTAGTTTGTACTCTATTGTGCTTGTTAGGGTTTTATTATTGATGTTTATACATTTACCCTAATTTAAGATTTTTACCCTAACAACACATATAGCTATACTTTCCCCGAGGTATGCACAATCCCCATGGTGTTTGGTAGAGCTTTCATTTATGCTTAAAATAGGCACTTCAATTGTTCCTATTTTCTACAATGTTCAACCTAATGATGTCTGATATGCAAAAGGAGTATATGGTCATGCATATAGAGAACATGAAAAGAAAGGTAGGTACAACTTAGAAAAGCTTCAAGAGTGGAAGAATGCGCTAAAAAAAAATTCATATAATGTTGGTGGAATCATTCATAAGGAAGAGTGAGTACCAAATACTCTATCTCTAGCACTCATCCTTTTTCTTTTCTATCATCTTCAGCATTTGATTCATTTTTACTATTTCTTAACTTTTAGTACACATGTTCAAGCAATGTTTGTTCTATTTCATTTTTTTGTTGTTCTATATGTTTAGTGATGAGGGGAGCTTGCTCAAGAATATTGTTAATCATGTTATGAAAATAATAAACAATGTGCCATTTGTGGTTTCCAAACATCTGATTGGTAAAGACAACACTTCAATCTGTAGAAAGCTCTCACACTATGCAAATTGTGGGAATTTGGGCCATGGGTGGTTCTAGCAAAACCACTCTTACCAAATAATTATATAACAATAATATCATATCTCCTAGATACCTTACTAAATAATTCATATGACCCCTAGCTCCGATGTAATTTGGGAGTATATGCAGGATCATCATGGAAAAAACAGGCCCTTAAGTGGCAAAAAATTCAAAAAAATCAGAGTTAGGCAACTTGATGTACAAATTTGAAAAAATTATCTATATTATTTTAAAAATATGTAAAAATAGAATTTGTAGCAAATTGAATGTAGTTTCTAAACTACTAGGTTTATTTTAAAAATAAATAAATCTATTTGGTGAAAATTTGAAATTTCAATGCAGTAGTACTTAAATTTTAGGGAAAAAATAAGAAGTAGGTGTCTGCCTGACCACCTTAACCACAATAAAATGATAATATTTTTTTATAATATTTTAGATATAAGTAGAGGATTCATGTCCTAATGTGATGCATATTTTTTTGTAATATTTTTCCAAGTAAATAATTAATTATAATTTTTTTATTACAACTTTTAGAAAATATAAAAAATCGTATGTCTAACCACCTTAACTTGGTCAAAAATTTATGAAATTATTATTATTTTTTTCTAATCATATAGTATGTGAAGCATAGAATGTGACACATGTTTCAGATTCAAAAAATGTGATACTATTTGAAAGCTATAGATGTTTTTCAATTAGTCTATCAATAAGGGCTTTAATCGTAATTCAAATAGAAAATGAATAATAATTATTTATTAAATTCAAAGTCAAGCATAATTTATATCAGTGGAAAGTTGGGAATCTCCTTTAAAAACCCTTTTTGTTTCATCAATTTTGGGTTTAAAAAAAGTCGTTAGCCACATACCCTACAAATACCCATCATATCGCCACTTTTTGGCCCATCATGATCTTGGACATTCCCTTGGACTAGGGGTGGATTTTCAGATTTTATAATATGGACATATATATAAATGTGTGTGTATTGATTGTGAAACTCAATGTTAACATTAAGGAATGTGGTTATTAATCTTATTATTTTATTTTAAACTTGACGCATTAAATCATCTAAGCTAACTCAGACTAATAACTTACTTGTTGGACTTGTGTGAGGTGTCGTTGGTTGCAAGTGCTCAGGGTGCATGATGAGGCAGATTTTGTCATCCAATGGGATGAGAGAAAATCAATTGGTAATGTCATTCTAGTGCCAAGATCTTTCCTGTAAATTTTCAACAACTTTAAGTTCATTTAGGCCTAGGGCCTTAGTCATCTAGTAAGTTGCCATAGTGATCTGCACAGCTAGGAGAAGTCATAAAATAGTTTGATTCATTTGAATCAATTAAAAATATCAAATAAGGTTATAAGTTATCAAAAAATGGTAAATAGATAAACAAAATTAATATATATAATAATAATAAATAAACAAAAGTTAAAATAAGTAAATAATAAATTATATAGTTGTGAAATATTAAAATAAAAAAAAAAAGCAAAAAATAAATAAAACTTTCCATCTACCTTAATAGTGATAAGGAGGAGAAATTAAATAAAGACTATTGAACCACAAGGAAAAGAAAAGAAAAGAAAATGAAATGAAAGGAGAAAATCAATGCATGGGAAGGAAGGCTTCGTGTGCAGGAAATGACTTAATGGCACAACCTCCACTCCATGGAAACATATAGGAGGATTAAAGAGGAATGGCCGAAAGCGCAAAAGATAGGAGGAGGACTCACAGAGCCATTAATGAGCATGGCCATTTCAATGCAAACCCCTTTCTATAGGACAAGGAATGGGGTCAAACTAGCTATTAATAATCTTAAAACACCCAAAAAAATGGACACTAGAGAAGAGTAGAGAAAAGAGGTATTTGTTGGTTTCATACCATAGAGGAGGACAACATGATTGAGGTCCGTGGATCAGATTTCTCAGTATCTACTTTAGACACCAGACTTCTCGCCCAAACTAGGTCTGAGACTTATGTTGTTGCAATCCTTGTTCTTTTAAAATTTGTATTCCTTATAAACTCAGCTAGAATGACTTGGATAAATCTTTAAATAATGATAGGCATGATGCTACTATTCAAATTAGATTAAATTTTCTCTTGGCATCTCTTGCTTAAGCCCATTCTCCTCTGGTTGTCTTGGTAGCTTCCAGTTGGGTATACTATAAAACCAAATTAGAATACCCACTTCCTTGGTCATGGAGAATTTACAGGTCTTGGTCTATGTAGTTCTTTAAATTTTAGCACTTGATTACACACCATTCCCATGATTGAATAACACTCTTAGAAATTTAAATGGGTTACCTTTGATTCAACAAGCTTACTCTTTCCATTTTGGCCCTGTGTGTGTTTAGCAAGCTGACTACCATATACTTTGTGTGTTAATACTTCCAGGTCTCCAAACTCAAATGTTGGCAAGTGTAAATGTTAGTCTCAAAAAAAAAAAAATTGAGTTGCACTATATTTCTTGCTTAGTAATCTAAACCCTTAGATAGCTTTATCGATTAAATAAAAAAATATTGTAAACAAATAGAAACCTCTTGATTGATGACTGTCAACCTTTCACTTTTAATATTTATTGGGGAGAGAAAATTCTTCTATGTATCTACTCTATGCTTGCTGGCTTCACAAAAAAACTATTGCCCTGCAATATTTCAACACTAGGGGATAATGCATTCCTTTTTCATCATACCACCCCCTCTATTAAACCAAGCATCTAAAAATACCAAGGTGCTAAAGCTTATATTTAGACTATCACAAATATTGTAAATTAATTTTATTCAAGAAAATAATACTACAAGGCTTATATTAAATTGAAAGAGAAACATGTTAGGATGTAAGCAACACCTTTTTATGAAATGTAAGGATTTGTACAACCCCAAGTTATAAATTTGCACGTCACTATATTGCATTGTTGGCTGCTACATTTGTCATAAATTTCTGATATGCTTTGTTGGCTACTAGGACAGCCATAGTTAATTACACGGTTAATTTTTTCCATGTACTATTGGCTGCCAGAACTGTCATAATTAACCACTTGGTTATTTTTGTGATATTCTTATTTGCTGTAAAGACAGTCTTAGGTGATCTAGTAGCAAAATTTTGTTATGTTATGAGAAAATAAGTCACCCACGAGTCCTTGTCTGGAATAGTATATTAAGGGATTAAATATAAGATGGGTATCAACCACAACTATCAAGGGGTTGGTTTGTTACCTCTACCCCAACCAAAAGGGGTCTATGAGTGTGTAATGCTTCCTTATCAAATGTTTAATAATTCCATTCATGGCAGCAACTAAGTTGGGAACCTACTTTCTTGTGTTAGGGATCTATCTTCCATTCATAGGACTAAGAGAAGTCAAGGTGTAGTACTCTTTAGCTCAAGATTGACAGGTGTCTATGGGTAGCACTTGCTCAAGATGGACAAAAGTCAAGGAGTGGTACTTTTAAGCTCAAGATTGATAGGTGTCTAGGAGCAGTACTTGCTCAAGATGGAAAGTAGTCAAGGAGTGGTACCACAATGCTTGAGATTGATAGGTTTCTAGGGGTTGTACTTTGCTCGAGATGGACAGTAGTCAAGGAGCATTCTATGCCAGAGATGGATAACCTTGTTGCTTAGTCGTCTGATGGACTGCAGGGAGGAAAGTTCCTAACAAGCTCAAGTAGGTAATATATAAATCACCTCGTAACCTTATAGCTATCGGGAAATGGTATCTTAATTCTACCTTTGGTAGGTACACCTTGAGATTTGGTCACTAGGAACTTATTGTATACATTTCTTGTGGGTCTAAAACTACAACTCTCTCTCACCATGGGCCACATAATCCGCTTGGAGGGGTGGATAGGGTTTGAATCCACTTTGGTTGGGATCATTTTGCACCCCACCATAATCTATAGCAAGTCATGGACATGGAGGCTTCATGAGTCATAAAAAAATTAAGGTATGTGCGCTTCATTAATGACAACAATCTTCTATTGGTTATTGAAGTAAGTGGTTATTTGTAAGATGTATATTGACATGATGATTAAGAAGTACATGTTGATTCTAATTCCTTTGTTTATTTGTTAGTTCAATTCCATGTATTCCTTCTTATAATGAAAACAAAAAAAAATTGTGTAGAAATTCTTCCTTTGATTAGGGTGATGTCACATAGGGTATTAGAGCTTAGAACTTGACTCTAGGACCTAGGTGCTCACTCTTTCATTGTACTAATATGACTGTTTGGTATTGGCAGTCATAGGTTGAGGAAAAAAAGGCAAAGGAAAGAAGAATGTCCTAGGAATAAAACATCCCCAACATAAGGAACTAGAAGGATACAAATCCCCAATTACAGTAGGGTAAAACACTGAAACTGAAACCATGTCTAACATAGACCAATTCTCAAAGACTATTAAGTGATTGAAAATACAAAAAGAAAAAAATTGGACAAACCAAATGATAGTCATGAACCACCAAAGGAATTCCCATGACCAAACCCAAAAACCAAACCCAAAAACCAAACCCTTGGCTATTAGGGATCTCCCTTTTGGATGTGGATGCAATGCTCCAATCATCTCTAGGGAAGCAATTGCAAAATACAATTGTGTCCATACTAATATGTTAGTAACTGTGGGAACCTCTGAGGAGGAAGAACCCAAAGAGTAGTAGACTCTTACTTTGTAACTAGAACTATGCAAAAGATGATGAACTAGTACTAAATAAACATTGTATCACTTATGTAAAGCTACAAGTCTTAATGATAATATGAAGATATATATATATTTGTTGTAAATAATGTGTTATGTTTGTGAAATGGGATGGATTTTCTTTTCTTTTATGTTGATAATCATATGTTGTGTATGAATTTTTCCATAATTCTAAATTTGATAAAGGAAATATTTAAAACAAAATAATAAAAACTTAAATAACACTCTCTTTTATCTCACAAAATCAATTTAATTCAATGAGGAGAAATTTAAGGAGGGTAATGAGCCCTAGCCTTGCTGAAATGTTATGGGAAAGTAGGAGTGTGCTGCCTCAATACTTGAAGAATTATAGGTGGAATTGAATGCTATTCATGGAAAAATAGTATCCCAAGAGCAACAAATTGAAGATCTAACGAGGCAAGAGGAGAAAGGAACTAATCAAAATACTGGAATAGGAAATGAAGAGCCAGATCTAGGGAACATGATATGCATATAAGTCAAGAACATGAGAGTGGCTCTAGAATTACCACCTACAGTCACTCTCTTCTAGATCCATAGTGAGGAGTGGGAAAGGTCCCATTGATTGTAGAATTAATTAAAATGAAATCCCCTAAGTTTGATGGGACTAGAGGTGGGGATGTCACTGAGGCATGGCTCATAGAAATGAACAAATATTTTGGGCTGATGGAACTAAGTACCAATACTAAGGCTAGGATTTCCATCTATCATCTAGAAGGAGAAGCCTCACTATGGTGGGATCACTTGGAAGAAACAAAAAACTATTATATTAGTCAACTAACTTGGGACAAGTTCACCAAGCAGTTTCGCAAGGAGTACCTATCTGCTCATCATTGACATCAAAAGATGATCGAATTCCATACACTGTGCTAAGGGGCAACGTTGGTAGCCAAATACAAGTCCAAATTCATGAGCTTACTCCATCATGTGCCTAATATGACAAAAGAAGAGGATTAGGTGAAAAAAATTATCTTGGGACTGAATAAGAATATTTTATATACAACCAAGCTCACTCAACCCAAAAATTTAAGTTAGGTTGTGGAGGTAGCTTTGGTCATTGAAGAAAAGAATAAGAGTAAGCAAGAATGCAAACAAAAGAATCATTCCTCTAGTTACTGAGATAATAAACAAAGGGATAATTAGGAGGTTAATTCGAAAGGAAAGGTTTCTTGATAGTTTAAGAGGGGTCGAAACTATCGAGAAACCCCTGGGTCAGAAGGTCAAAAAGAAAAAGGAGACAAAAGGAAAAAATCATCCAAGCAAGTGGCACAAGGTGATTCCTCAACAGACAAGGAAGGATGAAAAGGGCCAATGAATGGATATTGGATATGTGGAGGTGACCATTATATGAGTACATGTCCCAGAAATCCAAGAAAAACCACCAATCCCACCACCCGAATATATGTAGTCATGGATAATTGCCAAGAAGATCAGTAAGCCCCATTGATAGAACTTCAAGGTACACTTCTCAACCAAGCTATTTCTATTTTGGCAGATTTAGGAGCCATGGATAGTTTTATTTCCTGCAATGTAATTCAAAAATGTAAAATTGAGCATAAGATTTTTAGTCCAGAGAAGATGGAGGTTGAGTTTAGGTCAGGTAAGACACAATAGATCAAATATTCCCTGTGTGGAGCTAAAATTGACCTAGGGATTATAAGGACCAAAGTGGATCAATGGGTCACTCCATTAGGGTCCTACGACCTAATCCTTGGGATGGATTGGTTCTAGAATCACAAATCCAAGTTGGATTGCTACAACAAGAGGATTGAATGTATAGACGACTAAGGGAGGTCAATGGTTCTTCAAGGAATCCATAGGCCAATAGTGGTAAGAATGATCTCAGTAATGCAAGTAAAAAGGACAACAAGAAAGGGAAGCAAAATTTATTTAGTAAAGATAAAAGAGGGTAATGATGATCCACCACCTAGCATTGAAGACCATCCCATCCTCTAGGAGTATCGTGATGTCTTTCTGGAGGAATTGCAAAGATTGCCTCCTAAGCGACAGATGGATTTCACAATAGATTTGGTTCCAGGGGCAGCTCTGCCTATCTCAAAAGCTCCCTATAGAATGAACACTACTGAATTACAAGAGCTCAAGATGCATTCACAAGATCTAATGGACAGAGGATTGATTCATCCTAGTGTGTCCCCTTGGGGAGCTCTAGTGTTGTTTATTAAGAAGAAGGATGAAACATTGAGGTTATGCATAGATTATTGGATGTTGAACAAGATAACCATTTGAAATAGATATCCACTACCTAGAATTGATGAATTGTTTGATCAAATGAATGGGGAAGCTATCTTTTCCAAATAGACTTAAGGTTAGGTTATCACCAGTTAGGAATCAAGGAAGAAGATATTCCAAAGATAGCATTTAGAACGAGGTATGGCCATCATGAGTTCTTGGTGGTGCCTTTTGGCCTAACAAATGCCCCCTCAGCTTTCATGGGTCTCATGAACCATGTTTTCCATGACTACTTGGACAAACTTGTGCTATTATTTCTAGATGACATACTAATCTACTCTAAAAATCTGCAAGAGCATGAGGAGCATTTAAGGATAGTTTTGCAAAGGTTGAGAGATCATAAATTGTATGGGAAATTGTCCAAGTGTTCCTTCTTTCAGCCTAAAGTGCATTATCTCAGACATATTATATCAACCCAAGGAATTGTTTTGGATCTAGCCAAGATACAAGCCATTGTAGAATGGCCTATTCCTAAGAATGTGGCCGAAGTAAGGAGCTTCATGGGTTTGGCATGGTATTACTAACGGTTCATAGAGAACTTCTCCAAAATTGCTAATGCCATAACCTCCCTTCAGGGAAAGGGAAAGAAGTTTGAATGGACAAAAAAATGTGACAGTGCTTGCCAAAAGTTGAAGGAAGCTCTTAGCACCACACCAATCTTGCAAGTGCTCAATCCAGAAAAGGAATTTGTAGTATGGACAGATGCATCTTTGGATGGGATAGGTGGAGTACTAATGCAAAATGGACGAGTGATTGCATTCAAGTCTAGGAAATTGAATGATCATGAACTCAACTTCCCCACCCATGACTTGGAGCTAGCAGCAATCATGTGTGCTTTGAAGGTATGGATACACTATTTGGTAGGAAGACCCTTTAATTTGAATACCAATCATAAAGGGCTCCCATATCTATTCACCCAACCCGATTTGAATGCACGTTAGAGAAGGTTGTTGGAATTCTTAAGCAACTATGAGATATATATCTCATACATTAAGGGAAAATAAAATTGGGTTGCAGATGGCTTAAGTAGAAGGGCTAAACTAGATGCAATCTCTCAGCTAAAGGTTGAATTTCTAGAAAAGATCAACCAAATGTAGGAACGAGACCCCTTCTATAAGCAAATGAGGTTAGAAGTGCAACAAATAATTAGTCCAGCTGAGTAGCATGTGGGAAATAATGGGGTCCTTCATTATTTCAACTAAATTTATGTTCCTGAAGAGGGTGGCTTAAGATTGAAAATTCTCACAAAAGGCCATAATGTGCGTGTTACCCCATTTTCACTTGTAGGCTCAATGGAGGAATAGTGCACCAAAAGTTACACATTTTTCTAACTTGTTTGCTTCTTGTGCAACTAGAAGGGAGGAATTTTTTCTTTATTGACATGTGGATTAAATGAGGCTCCCACAAGGGTTGAGCCTAGCGTGCTAATTTCTTTCTTTGTTAGGAGGGTTTCCATCATGCCTCTGTGCCTTGCTTCTTTCCCCCTTCTTCCTTTTTCTTTCCTTTTGTTTTTCCCTTTTATCCTGTTGGAGGTGGAACTAGAGCTGGAATTGATACTGGAGCTTTGTCACAAGTTCTAGAATCAGGTCTCATTTCAGTTCCGACTCTACGCTCTTTTGTTTCCCTTGTGTTTTGTTTCTATGGCGGAGGCGGAGCCAGATCAGAAACTGATCCTGGAACTTGTTCTAAAGTTCTAGTATCAGGTTCCATTCTGTCTCTAGGTTTGTGGTCTTATGGTTGTTTTCCCTCCCATTCTGATCCTGGTTTCACATGGTCCCCTTTTCCTTTTGTTCTGTCGGAGGTGGAGTCGGAACCAAATCTAGAAATGGAACTTTTCCTAAGGTTCCTGTTTCTGTTTCTGATCCGGTTCCAGTTCCAGCTCCACATTTTGTTCACTTTTCTGGTTTTCTTCTTGCCTTGTGTTTTATCATGGGGTGGTTTCTTCCTTCGTTTCTTCTTTTTGTCCCCTTCATTGTTTTTATTTTGTCATCGGAGTCGGAATCAGAATGAGAACCGAAACTAAAACTTGAGAAAGTTTCATTTTCTTGGTTCCATTCCCATTCCACCCCCACCCTTTTTCCTTTTTCTTTGCCGGAGCCAAAGCCGGAACCAGAGCCAGAAATGGAACTTTTCCTAGGGTTCTAGTTTCTATTTCCAATCCGGCTCTGTGCCTTCTCTCTTTCCATGATGGTTTCTCTCCAACTCTAAGCCCGATGTTGTCACCGAGACCTCTCTTTGTCACTAAGACCTCATACCGAATGATTAAATCTACAACAATAGTAAGGTCTCACTCTGACTCCAACTCCACGCCCACCTGTTGTCAGAAAGACTTCATCTTGTTGGCATGACATCCTACCGAGTGCCTAGTTTTTTCTCTAAGCCCGCGTCCTATCAGCAAGACTTGTGGTTGTCGCCATAACTTCTTTCTAAATTCTCAAACTAATAGTGATAGTCTGGCTCCGCTCCCACTCTGACTCCATGCCCGAGTGTTGTCGGTGAGACTTTGTCATGTCACTGAGATATCTCGCCGACCACCAAAACCTAGAGCAATAGTCTTGGCTCCACTCCACATGGTCAGTGAGACTTGCTATTTTCAGTAAAGCTTCACACCAAGGGCCGAAAATGATAGCAATTGACTGTCTCTAATTAGAGAGACTGTCTTTTTGTCGAGACATCTTTTGGAGCGTAGGAGCTTCCCAATGATGAACCCGCCTTGTCAGTGAGACTTGTGTTTTCACCGAGACATCTTTTCAAGTGTTGAGACCTCTCCCCGATGATAGCGATGGACTTTGTTGTTGTCGATGAGACATTGTACGGTTGCCGAGACATTCTGCTGAGCAATGAAACCTTCGAGCAACACTTTGTTTGCCAGGACCTGGGCGGTGTCTCGCTGACTTAGCACTACATGAATTTCTTAACACAACTATTGATCACCTGTCCTTGGATTTCACCTACTGAGCTCAAAACTTAATGGCAGACCAATTCTAGTGGTTGAGGCCGCATCAAATGTAGGTCTAGAGGATTAGATCGGTGGAGCTCGTGTCAACTCAAATTAATGGTGAAATATCTTCTAACATACCCCACCTGGCTTGATCTTATTTTAGTTCATTTAAGTGACTGCCTCCAAGATGATCTTGCGGGCAGGAACGGGGGAGGCGAATTGTTGCTAGTGGTGGTTGGAAATATCTTCCTATGATTAATGCCCTATGGTGGTCCAATGCACTAGCGACATGTGTCCCCTTCTGGCCCAATGCTTGTTGCTCCCTCTATTTCTATAAAGAGGGATTTCACGGCTAGAAGCGGGAGTTCATATTTTTGGTAATTTTTTTTTGAAGTTGTGACTTTTACAGTCCTCTTTCAGGTTGATGGACTTCTGTAACTCATTTGGAGTGTTAAATACAGAGAAATACCTTGGACACCATTGATTCTCTCTTTTTACCTTCTTGTTCTTGCAACATCATGTGTAACTAGGTGATTGATCAAGTTATTCATGAAATCTTTCCATTTCCCTATAGCTTTGTCTCATGTATCATGCCTTTTCTGAAAAGTAGGGTTATGCAAGTTGTGAATTGTGTTTAAAGTTTGTATATGTTCTTTCAAATTGTGAAATTTATCTTTCCCCCTTGAAAACCTATGCAAGTCGAACCCCTTCATAAAATACTTATGCTTAAACTTACAGTAACAAGTTTTGTAGTTTAATGGCAATCACCATTGTTCAAGTGTATGTATTCTGAATGTTCATAGCTACCATTATCAGTTTGGTGTATCAGCTTAGAGTTAGATTTCATTAGTTTTAAATTTCAAGCACTCTCCTTCTTCCCTTTTCCCCACCAAAATTAGTAGTTTAGAAGATACACAAACGCAGGAAGCCGGCCTTCTCTGGAGGTTCTTTTCCACCTTTAGGTAACCCATGACCTGAAAAGGTTCCTATTGTTGTTCTAAAATTATCAGGGTCTAGCGACCTGATAGAGGGGTGCAATTTCATGTGACAACAGTTTCTGGCACGCCCAGTGGGACCAAAATAAAATTTCATACTGCTGTTTGGTGTGTACAGTAGCTTTTTTCAGTCTGTAAGAGACATTTCCTTCACATACCTGGCAACTCCCTACTTTGGTTTGGCAAGACTAGTGTGCCTCAACTTATGAGAAGAGTGCAGACAAGGAGTAGCTCTTCTTTGTTCAAATTTTTGCAGTTATCCCCACCCAGAAGAGGAGGAAGAAAAGTTTAGAAGCCCAAGGAGATTGTTGATCCCAAAAGAGCTAAGTCTACCCCTCCACCTATGAGATCTCATATTGTTGCCCAGCAGGTAAATCATCCCCAAGTTACACAAATGGCAAGAAATCATCCTTTTGTGTCGTTCAATGGAGGCAGTCCATTGAACTTAGCCCAACACGATGATATTCCTGTGGCCGCTATGAATGGTTTACCTTTGTTTACAGGAGAGGATCAAATGACTCCAGTTGAGCACAAAAGAGATGTGGCATCTCTTTGTGGAGTTCATCATATAACCCAAGAAAACGTGGCTGTCAAATTGCTTGCGGCCTCCTTTAAACAAAAAGCATCACGATGGTATAGGGGTTTAGTAGTGGGCTCAATCTCAACTTGGGATGAATTTGGAGACAAGTTGCATAAACAGTTTCAGGATAAGTCCGATAACTTGTCTCTAGTAGACCAGCTTACAACAATAAAGAGAGCCCCTCAAGAGAAAATGACGGATTTCAATTTTCGTTTTCAAAGAACCTAGGATAGGATTCCTGTTACGGTGAGGCCTCCACCTGAGTATGCTTTCCTGTATTATCTTAGAGCTATAAACAATGATATATTAGTCTTAATACAACCAATGGGAGGAGTATCTTTCCCAGATGCTTATGAAGTAGTGATAAGGGCAGAAAATTGTTTGATTCAGGCTATTAAACTTGCTCCTAGGCCACCAATTCCCATATTTCTAGAAATTCATTTGGATATCCCTTTGCAAATACCATCTTTTGCACCCTTGCCACCTATTCCAATAATATCAGATGTTGTTCCGGTCATTGTAACACAAGAGACTATTGTCTCAAGTTCCTCAAATGAGCTACAAGAGATCAAAAGTTTATTACAGACTTTTGGTAACAAGCTAGTGAACTTGGAAAAGCAACAATATTATAACAGGACTAATCAACAGGAGAATTTAGGTTAGCAACAATAATATCAAGGTAGTAGACAAGCTTATCAAGGTAGCTACCAAGGCCTAAGACCGAATGTAAACACAAGACCTTTTCAGGCATATAATCCAGCACCGTTGGTGTGGTTAAGGATCTTGTCCCCATCTAGAACAACTTAGCAGTAGATCATGAATGGTGCTATCCTTGTAGGTAGCCTCACAATGAAGCAACTTGCTCAAATGGAATTATTAATCAAGCACTTATGGTACAAAATGCTTCGAGTTCACAACAGAACACACTCAGTGATGTATCTCCAAGAGATCAAGATCAACTGGCTAGTGAAGCTACCCTACTTAACTAGCAAAGTGAAGAATTTTGTGGGTTGAATGTAGATAATTCTATAGTTGCAGCTAATACAAGGGAAAAGAAAAGAGCTTTGGAGCTTGATCAAGTAGCTGATAAAGGAAAAGCAACAGCTGCAGAACCATCCACGTCCCAGGTAACTCATTCCATATAAAGAGATCGACAACTCCCAATCAAGGAGCAATCACACTTGCAAGCTGATCGTGCTGGCATGAAGATGCATCAAAAGGTAAGCCCATTTGTACCTTATAATATCATTGATAATATGAAGAAAATGAACATAATAATGTCTATGTGGGATTCATTAGCCCTCCCTGGACAAACAGACATGTTACAGTCAGCATTGTCAAATCGGAGAATACCTGATGAATTTGACTCTCCAATAGGTCAGGTTAAAACTATGTTAACAAATAATTCTCAAGAAATTGATAGACAACTCAGCAAGGAGGTAGGAAAAGAGGTCAAACCACCCCCATTTTATGTGTCCATAATCATAGGTGATAAGTTAGTTCATAATTGTATGGTAGACAGTGGAGCTAGCAACTCAGTAATGCCAAAGAAAATTGCTAACAAGCTTGGACTAAAGTATCAACCCCTAGAGAAAGGAGTAATTTAGTTGGATGGTACCTCTATTACTATGTTGGTTGTTATAAAAGGCTTGAATCTTACCCTCCATGCCTGTCTAAAATTTTCAGTTCCTTAAGACATGTGTGTTATAGACCTTCCCCCTTTCTTTGCTTTGTGCCTTTCAAGAGACTTTACAACTAAGATAGGAGGATATGTTTCTGCTGATTTGTCACGTATGCTTTTTCGAACAAGATATGGAACCAAAGTCACCATTCAGTCTGAAAAGTTGGCCAATAATCACATTGAACCATATAACCCAACCCCTATTAACACTGTTCCTACTGCTTCAAACAAATTTTTTGTCATTTTTACTGATAGTGAGCTGGTTGTCATTCGAGAACTTCAAGTAGAGGTTGTCCTGGATGTGCTGTTACATGAGTGGGCAGCTAAAAATGTGTTAGACAATCTTGGAGACCTTATTCAAGATGCCGGTATGGGTAATTATTTGATGCTTGAACCTAATGCAGAAATCCCAAATCTTGAAAAGGATATAGGTTAGTTGTTCTGACAACAAAGTGAGCTTTGTGAGATGTTTTTTGATGGTTCCAGATGCAAGAATGGAGCAGGTGGAGGTGCAATGCTGGTTTCTCCATAGGGGGATAGGTACTTTTCAGCCTTTCATTTCACTTTTGCATGTTCTAACAACAGTTCCAAGTATGAAGGACTCATTCAAGGCCTCAAGTGGGCAAGGAAAAGAGGGATTAACTATTTGAAAGTCTATGGAGATAGTGAATTGATAGTTAATCAAATTAGAGGGATGAATGTTGCCAGGAATGATGCCTTGAGGTCTTATAGAAACAGAGTATGGAACATAATTGAAGAATTCAATGCTTTCAATTTGATTTCTATCCCACGAAACCAGAATAAACATTCTGATAGACTTGTAGCAATTGGAGCACAGTTTGATATCCCAAATGATATTAAAGGGATAAGGTACAATAGTATGTCAAGGTGGTCATCAGACCATCAATTCATGATAACAATATTAACTAGCAGGTATTTGAAAGCAATGAGCAGATTTTAACCTTTTTGCTTTAAGAGGACCAATTTTTTGTGGTAAACCAGGAAAAGATGAAGCAATAGTATGATGATCAAGTGATACAACTGAAGACTAATAAGCTTCCTAAAGGACTGGTCACCTTGGAATCCATTTTGAATTCTGATGAATAGCTTAAGAAGAACAAAGTCAGCATTCAAGTCAAAGAAGATCACTATGAGGAGGTTGAAATCTTTAAAGGTAAGCTCCTCAAATTGGGAAAAATCTGTTTAGATGAAGATAAGAGAGCTTTCATAGCCTTATGCCAAGACTATCAAGATGCTTTTTCTTGGCAATATTTTGACTTAAAAGAGGGTTTGATCCTCATATTGCACAACATGCAATTGAGTTAGAACTAGGAGCCAAGCCTATTAGGCAAAAGTAGAGACCCTTGAACCCCAAGCTTGAACCTTGATGATCAAAGAGTTGACCAAGCTAGTCGAGGGGGGTATTGTATTTCCAATTAAGCACACATCTTGTGTTTCTAATCTTGTTCCGGTTAGAAAGAAGAACAGTGAGATAAGATTATGTGTAGATTTCAGAGACCTTAACAAAGCATCTCTAAAAGACCATTATCCCTTACCATCTATGGAAAAAATTCTCCAAGCTGTTGCTAGTTCAGAGAGGTTTTCTCTTCTAGATGGGTTTTCTAGTTATAATCAGATTCTAGTCAAATAGGAGGATCAATATAAAACAAAATTCGCAAAAAAATGGGGCACTATGGCCTACAAGAGAATGACTTTTGGTTTATCTAACGTTGGTGCCACCTTTCAGCGGGCCATGGATGTGGCCTTTCAAAATCTAATCCAGAAGTTTCTCCTCATCTACCTAGATGACATAATAGTAGATTCTAGGAAGGCAGAGGAGCACTTGTCACACCTCAAGCAAGTTTTTGCAAAATGCAGAGAGTATGGAAAATCCCTCAATCTAAAAAAGAGTATTTTTGTTGTTCATGAGGGTAGGCTGTTAGGACACATAGTGTCGAAGCAGGGAATCACTATTGATCCTGAGAGAGTCAAGGCTATTCTAGAGCTGCCATTACCTAATCATAAGAAAGGATTACAGATCTTTTTAGGGAGAATAAACTTTCTAAGAAGATTCATTCCTAATGTTGCAAACTTGTTGTAGCCTTTAACTGCCATGCTTAAAAAGAATGTATTTTTTAGTTGGTCAAGAGAGGCAAAGCGTAGTTTTGAAGAAATCAAGGAAACTCTGGCATCAGCCCCAACACTGGTAAATCCAAATTTCTCTAAAGATTTCTTTTTATTTTATTTTTGTAGTGTTGGTTCAATTTTTGCTATGTTGGTTCAAAAAAGCAGCAATAATCTAGAGCAGCCAATAGCTTTCTTTAGTCAAGAACTTGCTGATTATGAAGAGAAATATACATTTATTGAGAAGCATGTTCTCACTATGATCAGAAGCTTAAAGAAGTTTAGACCTCTAGTTTCAAACAATAAGGTTCATATTCTAGTCGCACATTCTGGTGTGAAAGAGTTTTTGTTGAACAAGGATCTGAGTGAGAAAAGAGCAGGATGGATCACCAAAGTAATGGAGTTTGATGTTGACATCCACATCACAAAGCTTGTTAGAGGCAGAGGAATTTGTGAGCAACTTGCCTCAACCCCTGAAGATGCACAGAAAGTAGAGGCTGATGCTATTTTGATTAACGCCAATGAGTCCCAAAAGATTCAAGGTGTTGCACCTCCATTAACTGCAAGTTGGTTTGAAGAAATGACCCATTTTCTCTGAATTGGTGAGTTTCCACCAGGTCTAGGCAGAGCAAAACATAGTTACTTCAGGTTTTAGTCAATCCCTTATGTCCTCATTGACAATATTCTTTTCAGAAAAGATCTAAATGGTGTTTTATTAAGGTGTATTGATACTAATATTACAGAAAAAGTACTTCATAAATTTCATGACGGAGTTTCACGGGGTCATTTTGCCCCAAGGATAACTGCTTGGAAAATAATGAGAGATGGTTACTATTGGCCAAACTTATTTAAAGATGCATATGCATGGTCAAGGAAATGTGTCAAATGTGCCCTTTTTGCAGGAAAGGAAAAGTTGTCTATTATGTCCCTACATCCTATTCAGCTAGAGCAGCCCTTCATGAGATGGGGCATTGAATTCATTGGGCCAATTAATCCACCATCCAATGCTGGTCACAAATGGGTACTTACAGCCACTAACTTTTTTACATGGTGGACAGAAGTAGTTGCATTAAAAGAAGCAAATGAATCCTCTGTATTAAGCTTCTATGATGACATAGTAACGAAGTTTGGGGTCCTTGATTCTATCATATCTGATAATTCTCTTGCATTTGTAGGTCTAAGAGTAAATAATTGGGCTGTCAAACATGGCATTCACTTGAATACCTCCTCAAATTATTACCCCCAAGGTAATGGTTTAGCTGAAAGTACGAATAAAAATATGATCAGGATCATTAAGAGAGCCATGGAGGAGAATCAGAGGGTTTGGCATACCACACTAAAATCTGCACTTTGGGAAGATAGGATAACTCCTAAGAGATCCATTAGTAATTCTCCATATGTATTAGTTTATGGTAAAGAGGCTAGATTACCTCTATCTATGGAGCTTCCAGCTCTAGACATTGTCCATCACCTAGAAATGTTTGAAGAACAGGACCCAATGTCCGTAAGGTATGCAGAGCTCATAGAACTTGAGGAATCAAGAGATAAGGCAATGAAAACCTTGGAGTATCAAAAAAGAGAACGTTTGATAAGAATGCTATAGCCAAGACTTTCAACCAGGGTGATATTGTTCTCAAGTGGGATGTGTTGAAAAGTAGGCCAGGCAAGCATACAAAGTTTGATCATTTCTGGGCTAGCCCATTTGTTATTGCTGAATGCAAGGAGCATAATGCATTCTAGTTATCAAACATGGATGGGGAAGTGGTGCCCATCCTGGTCAATTGGATTCACCTCAAACGTTGTTTTGAGGTATGACTTATCATTGTGCATATTAGTGTTAGTTTCTATGCTTTCAATAAAGTGATTTTGCACTGTATAGCTTAGTTGCTACTTCATTTACCTAAGTGTTGTTCCAACTAGTTTTCCCTTCTGCACCTTCCCGGTTTTCAATAAAGGTGGCCTGAGTTACAAGAATTTTGTCAAGATTGTTTGCTAAAGTGACTCCATGCCCAATGGATATGCCTAGGCTACTGGTCTATGTGTTTAGTAGGTAAACATCTAGTTGAGGTCGCCAAAGATGTTACCCCATTTTCACCTGTAGGCTCAATGGAGGAACAGTGCACCAAAAGTTACACATTTTTCTAACTTGTTTGCTTCTTGTGCAGCTATAAGGGAGGAATTTGTTCTTTATTGACACATGGATTAAATGAGGCTCCCACAAGGGTTGAGCCCAACGTGTTAATTTCTTTCTCTATTAGGAGGGTTTCCATCATGCCTCTATGCCTTGCTTCTTTCCCCCTTCTTCCTTTTTCTTTCCTTGATTTTTTCCTTTTTGTTCTGTCAAAGGCGGAACCAAAGCTAGAACTAATACTGGAGCTTTGTGAAAAGTTCCAGAATTGGGTCCCGTTCTGATTCTGACTCTGCACTCTTTTGTTTCCCTTGTGTTTTGTTTCTCTGGTGGAGGTGGAGCCAAATCGAAAACTAATCCTCGAACTTGTTCTATAGTTCTAGTATCAGGTTCCATTCCGTCTTTGGGTTCACGGTCTTGTGGTTGTTTTCCCTCCCATTCTGCTCTCGATTTTGCGTGGTCCCCTTTTCCTTTTGTTGTATCAAAGGTGGAGTTGGAACCGGATCCAGAAATGAAACTTTTCATAAGGTTCTTGTTTCTGTTTCCAATCCGGTTCTAGTTTCGGCTCTGCGTTTTGTATGCTTTTCTGGTTTTCTTCTTGCCTTGTGTTTTATCATGGGGTGGTTTCTTCCTTTGTTTCTTCTTTTTGTCCCCTTCGTTGTTTTTATTTTGTCATCGGAGTCAGAATCATAATGGGAACTAAAACTAAAAATTGAGAAAGTTTTATTTTCTTGGTTCCATTCTGATTTTTCCCCCACCCTTTTTCCTTTTTCTCTGCCGGAGGCGGAGCCGGAACCAGAGCTAGAAATGGAACTTTTCATAGGGTTCTAGTTTCTATTTCCAATCTGGCTCTGATTTCGGCTCCACACCTTGTCTCTTTCCATGACGGTTTCTCTCTGGCTCTGAGCTGGTTGTTGTCACCGAGACCTCTCTCTGTCACTAAGACCTCATACCGAATGATGAAATCTGTAATGATAGTAAGGTCCTGCTTTGACTCTGACTCTATGCCTGCTTGTTGTCGGCAAGACTTCATCTTATTGGCATGACATCCTGCCGAGTGCCCAATTTTTCCTCTGAGCCCACGTCCTATCAACAAGATTTGTGGTTGTCAGCATAAATTATCTTTGCAATAGTCTAGCTCCACTCCTACTCTGACTCCATGCCTGGGTGTTGTCGGTGAGACTTTGTCATGTCACCGAGACATACCACCGACTGCTAAAACCTATAGTGACAGTCTTGGCTCCACTCCATGGTTGGTGAGACTTGTTGTTGTCGGTGAAGCTTCACACTGAGGGCCGACAATGATAGCAATTGACTTTCTCTTGTCAGCGAGACCTTGTGTTTTCACCGAGACATCTTCCCAAGCAGAGGAGCTTCTCCATGATGAACCTGCCTTGTTGGCGAGACTTGTGTTTTTGCTGAGACCTCTCATCGATGATAGCGATGGAATTTGTTGTTGTCAGTGAGACCTTGTGTGGTCGTCAAGACATTCTACCGAGCAATGAAACCTTCGAGCGACACTCTATTCGCTAAGACCTGGGCGGTGTCTCGCCGACTTAGCACTACATGAATTTTTCAACGTGGTTGTTGGTCAGCTGTCCTTGGGTTTCACCTATGGAGCTCAAAACTTAATGGCAGACCAATTCCAGTGGTTGAGGCCGCATTAGATGCAGGTCTAGAGGATTAGATCAGTGGAGCTCGTGTCAACTTGAATTAATGGCGAAATATCTTCTGATAGACCCCACCTGGCCCGATCTAATTTTAGTTCATTCAAGTGACCACCTCCAGGATGATCTCATGGGTAGGAATGGGGGAGGCGAATTGTTGTTGCTGGTGGTTGGAGATATCTTCCAATGATTAATGCCATGTGGTAGTCCAATGCATGAGTGACGTGTGTCCCCTTCTGGCCCAATTCTTGTTGCTCCCTCTATTTCTATAAAGAGGGATTTCATGGCCAGAAGCAGGAGTTCAGATTTGAGGCAATTTTTTTGAAGTTGTGTCTTTTATAGTTCTCTTTCAGGTTGATAGACTTTTGTAACTCATTTGTAGTGTGAAATAAAGAGAAATACCTTGGACACCATTGATTCTCTCTTTTTACCTTCTTGTTCTTGCAGCATCATGTGTAACTAGGTGATTGATCAAGTTATTCATGAAATATTTCCATTTCCCTATAGCTTTGTCTCATGTATCATGCCTTTTCTACAAAAGTAGGGTTATGCAGGTTGTGAATCATGTTTAAAGTTTGCATATGTTCTTTCAAATTGTGAAATTTATCTTTCCTCCTTGAAAACCTATGCATGTCAAACCCTTCACAAAATACTTATGCTTAAACTTACAGTAACAAGTTGTGTAGTTTAATGACAATCACCATTGTTCAAGTGTATGTATTCTGTATGTTCATAGCTACCATTATCAATTTGGTGTATCACCTTAGAGTTAGATTTCATTAGTTTTAAATTTCAAGCACTCTCCTTCTTCCCTCTTCCCCACCAAAATTAGTAGTTTAGAAGATACACAAATGCAGGAAGTCGACCTTCTCCAGAGGTTCTTTTCCACCTTTAGGTAACCCACGACCTGGAAAATTTCCCATTGTTGTTCAAAAATTATCAGGGTTTGGTGACTTGATAGAGGGGTGCAATTTTAGGTGACAACAGTGCCTTATCAAGCACATCCCGGGGTGACTAAAATGTATGCAGACTTAAAAACTCATTACTTTTGGCTAGGAATGAAAAATAAAATAGCTAGCTATGTCGCCAAGTGTCTTGAATGCTAGTGAGTTAAAGTGGAACAATGTCATCCTATGGGAACTCTCTATCCCCATGACCTACTGTATCATAAGTTGTTGGTAATTTCCTTTTATTTCATGAAAATATTTCCCAAAACATGGAATCAACATGACAGTATTTTAGTGGTGATTGATAAACTAACCAAAGTAGCACACTTCATTCTAGGAAATGTGAAGGATGATGCCCCAATTTTGGCTAAAATATTCATAAAGGAAGTCATTAAACTACATGGGATTCCTAAGGTAATCATTTCTGATAAAGATAAGTTGTTTACTTCTAGGTTTTTGACCTCTCTTATGACCACATTAGGAACTAAACTCAATTTTAGCACTGCTTACCACCCTGAAACATATGGTCAAAATGAAAGAGTTAACCAAGTTATGGGAGATATGCTCAGAATGTATGCCATGGATCACCTTGGACTAAGTGGGAGGAGTATCTGTCGTTAGTATAATTTGTGTATAATAATTCATAGCATTCTTCCATCCAAATGGCCCCATTTAAAGCTTTCTATGGCAAGAAGTGTAGAGAGCCTATAGGATGGGATAGTTTAGAAAATTGTGTAACTATTGGGCCAGAAATTCCTCAATAATATGGAAATCAAGTGAAAATTATAAGGGAAATATTGAAGAAGGCTTGAAATTTTTGAAAAAGTTATGTAGATTCCAAGCAAACACCAAGGGAATTTGTTGTAGGTGACAAGGTGTTCTTGCATGTTAGACTACTTAAAAGCTTAATAAAGTTTGGAAAAGCTGCTAAATTAGCTCCACGATACATAGGGCCATTTGAAATCCTTGAGAAAATCAATCGTGTAGCTTACCAATTAGCTCTTTTGTCATCTCTCTCTCTCGCATTCATAATGTATTCCATGCATCATTACTTAGGAAATATATTGTTGACCCAACACATGTAATTGATTGACATGCACTAGAGGTGGAAGATGCTGGAGATATCCACCTCCAACCACTCACAATCATAGATAGGAACAATATACAGTTGTGCAACACAACTATCAAACAATTTAAGGTTATATGGGACCAATATGGGGAACAAGGGGCTACTTGGGAAGATGAAAATGTAAGAAAAGTTTAATATCCATACTTGTTTAATTCAGACAAGCTGACTTAATCCTAAGGGAGGGAGTATGTCATATCCCCTAGAAACCTTACTAAATATTTTCCATGACCCTTAGCCCCGATGTAATTTGGACTAGGGGTGGATTTTTAGATTTTATTATGTGGACATATATATAAATGTATGTGTGTGTTGACTGTGAAACTCAATGTTAACATTAAGGAATGTGGTTATTAATCTTATTATGTTATTTTAAATTTAATGCATTAAATCATCTAAGCTGATTCAAACTAATAACTTAGTTGTTGGACTTGTGTGAGGTGTCATTGGTTGTAGGTGCTTGGGTTGCATGATGAGGCAGATTTTTTGGTCCAATGGGATTAGAGACAATCAATTGGTAATTCCAATCTAGTGCCAATATCTTGCCTATAAATTTCTGACAACTTTAAGTTCATTTAAGCCTAGGGCCTTAGTCGTCTAGTAAGTTGCCATAGTCATCCGCCCGGCTAGGAGAAGTCATCAAATAGTTTAATTCATTCAAATCAATTAAAAATATCAAATAAGGTTATAAGTTATCAAATAATGGTAAATAGATAAAAAAAAATTAATATATATATAATAATAATAAATTGAAAAAGGTTAAAATAAGTAAATAATAAATTATATAGTTATGAAATATTAAAATTAAAAAAATTATAGCAAACTAATAAATAAAACTTACCATCTACCTTAATAGTGATAAGGAGGAGACATTAAATAAATACTATCAAACCATGAGGCAAAGAAAAATAAATAAATGAAAGGAGAAAATCAATACACGAGAAGGAAGCCTCTGTGCATAGGAAATGGCTTAATGGTGCAACCTCCACTCCATGGCAATAGACAAGAGGATTAAAAAGGAATGGCTAGAGGAATGGAAGATAGGAGAAGGATTGCAAGTGCTAATTAATGGGCATGGCACACCATTCCAATGCCAACGCCTTTTTGCAAGATAAGGAATGGGGTCAAACTAGCTATTAATAATATTGAAACCCCCAAAAAATGCCAGAGCTTGAGAAGAGTAGAGAAAAGAGGTATTTTTCAGGTTTCATACCATAGAAAGGAGGACAGTGTGATTGAGGTTCCTAGAGAATATTTCTTAGTGTCTACTTCAGACACCAGACTTCTCACCCAAATGAGGTTTGAGATTTCTATCACTTCAATCCTTATTATTCTAAAATTTGTATTCCTTGCAAACTCATCTTGAATGACTTTGATAAATCTTCAAATAATGATAGGAATGATGCTACTATTAAAATTAGATTTAATTTTCTCTTGATCTCTCTTTCTTAACCCCACTCTCCTCTGCTTCTCTTGGTAGCTTCCTTCTAGGTATACTGTAAAACCAAATTAGAATACCCACTTCCTTGGTCATGGAGAATTTATAGGTCTTTGTCTATGTAGTTCTTCAAATTTTAGCACTTGATTAGACACCATCCCCATGATTCGATACCACTGTTAGAAATTTAAATGTGTTACATTTGATTTGACAAGCTTAATCTTTCCATTTTGGGTCGGTGTGTGTTTAGCAGTCTGACTACCATATACTTTATGTGTTAAGACTTCCAATTTTCCAAACTCAACTATTAGCAGGTGTAAATGTTAGTCTCCAAAAAAAATTGGATTGCATTATCTCTCTTGCTTAGTCATCCAAACCCTTAGATAGCTTTATAGGTTAACTGAAAAATTATTGCAAACAAATAGAAACCCCTTGATTGATGACTCTCAACCTTTCACTTTTAATGTTTATTGGGGAGAGAAAATTCTACTATGTATCTACTCTATGCTTTCTGGCTTCACAAACAAACTATTGCCATGAAGTATTTCAGCACTAGGGAATAATGTATTCCTTTATCATCATACTAGTCCCTCTATTAACCTAGGCATCTAAAAATACCAAGAAGTTGAAGCTTATATTAAGACTATCACAAATATTGTAAATTAATTTTATAAAAGAAAATAATACTACAAGGCTTGTATTAAATTGAAAGAGCAATGTGTTAGGATGTAAGCAACACCTCTTTATGAAATATAATTATTTGTACAAACCCCAGTTATAAATTTGCAAGTCACTGTATTGAATTGTTGGCTGGCATGTTCGTCATATATTTTTGATATGTTTTGTTGGCTGCTAGGACAACCATAGTTAATCACATGGTTAATTTTTGGCATGTACTACTGGCTTCCAGGACTATCATAATTAACCACTTGGTTATTTTTTGATATTCTTATTTTCTACAAAGACAATCTTAGGTGATCAAGTAGCAAAATTTGGTTATATTATGAGAAAATAATGCACCCACAAGTCCCTATCTAGAAATGTATATTAAGGGATTAAATATAAGATGGGTATCAACCACAACTATTAAGGGGTTGGTTAGTTACCTCTACCCCAGTCAGAAGGGGTCTATGAGCATGTAATTCTTCCTTATGAAATTTTTAGTAATTCCATTCATGGCTACAACTAAGTTGGGAACCTGCTTACTAGTGTTAGGGATCTATCTTCCAATCATAGGGCTAAGAGAATTCAAGGTGTAGTACTCTTAATCTCAAGATTGACAGGTGTCTAGGGTTAGTGCTTGCTCAAGATGGATAGAAATCAAGGAGTGATACTTTTAAGCTCAATATTGATAGGTGTCTAGGGGTAGTACTTGCTTGAGATGGACAGTAGTCAAGGAGCGGTACCACAATGCTCAAGATTGATAGGTGTCTAGGGGTTGTACTTGCTTGAGATGGACAATAGTCAAGGAGCATTCTATGCTAGAGATGGATAACCTTGTTGCTTAGCCATCCGATGGACTGCAGGGAAGAAATTTCTTAACAAGCTCAAGTAGGTAATATATAAATCACCTCGTAACCTTATAGCTATGGGGAAATGGTATCCTAATTCAACCACTATAGGCACACCTTGAGATTTGGTCACTATGAAGTTATTCAATACATTGCTTGTGGGTCTAAAACTACGACTCTGTAGATCACCATGGGCCGCATAATCCATATGTAGAGATGGATAGGGTTTGAATCCACTTTGATTGGGATCATTTTGCACCCCACCATAATCTAGAGCAAGCCATGGACATGGAGCTTTCATGAGTCATAAAACAGTTAAGGTATGTGCACTTCATTAATGGTTGCAATCTTCTATCAGTTATTAAAGTAAGCAGTTATTTGTAAGATGTATATTGACATGATGATTAAGAAGTACATGTTTATTTGTTAGTTCAATTCCATGCATTCCTTCTTATATTGAAAAAAAATAAAAGTTGTGCATAAATTCTTCCTTTCATTGAGGTGATGTCACATAGGGTATCAGAGCTTAGAACTTGACTCTAGGACCTAGGTGCTCACTCTTTTGTTACACTAATATGACTATTTGGTATTGGAAATCATGGGTCATGGAAAGAAAGGCAAAGGAAAGAAGAAGGTCTTAGGAAAACAACATCCTAGACATAAGGAACTAGAAGGATCCAAATCCCCAATTATAGTAGGGTAAAACACTGAAACCGAAACCATGTCTGACATGCAGCCATTGGCAGAGACTGTTAAGCGACTAAAAATCCAAAAAGAAAAAAAATGGCCAAACATGATGATAGTATGAATGAACCACCAAAGGGATTCCCATACCAAAACCAAAAATAAAACCCTCAGCTATTAGGGATCTCCTTTTTTGATGTGGATGCAATGCTCCAATCCTCTCTAAGGAAGAAATTGCATAATACAATCGTATCCATACTAATATGTTTGTAACTATGGGAACCTCTGTGCAGGAAGAACCTGAAGAGGAGTAGACTCTTACTTTGTAACTAGAACTAGTACTAAATAAATATCGTCTCACTTATGTAAAGATACTAAGTATTAATGATAATATGAATATATATATGTTCTAAATAATGTGTTATGTTTGTGAAATGGGATGGATTTTTTTTTTTTTTTATGTTGAGAATCATATGTTATGTATGAATTTTGCCATAATTCTAAGTTTGATAAAGGCAAGATTTAAAATGAAATAATAAAAACTTAAATAACACTCTCTTTTATCTCGTAGAATAAATTTAATTCAATGAGGAGAAATTTAAGGAGGGGAATGAGCCCTAGCCTTGCTGAAATGGTACGGGCAAGTAGGAGTGTGAAGAATTACAGGCGAAATTGAATGCTCTTCATGCAAAAATAGCATCCCAAGAGAAACAAATTGAAGATCTAACAAGGCAAAAGGAGCAAGGAACTAATCACAATACTGGCATAGGAACTGAGGAGCCAGATAGGGAACATGATGTGCATATAAGTCAAGAACATGAGAGCAGCTCTAGAATTCCCACCTATAGTCACTCTTTGCTAGTGCCACAGCGGGGAGTGGGAAAGGACCCATTGATTTGAGAATTAAAGAAAATGCATGCCCCTAAGTTTGACGAGACTGGAGGTGGCAATGCCGCTCAGGCATGGCTCATAGAAATGAACAAATATTTTGGGCTGATAGAACTAAATACCAATACTAAGGCCAAGATTGCCATGTATCATCTAGAAGGAAAAGCCTCACTATGGTGGGATCACTTGGCATAAAAAAAAAACCATGATATTAGTCAACTAACTTGGGACAAGTTCACCAAGAAGTTTCATAAGGAGTACCTATCTACTCATCATTGAGATCAAAAGATGACCAAATTCCTTACACTATGCCAAGGGGCAATGTCGGTAGCCGAATACAAATCCAAATTCATGAGCTTTCTCTATCATGTGCCTAATATGATAGAAGAAGAGGATTAGGTGAAGAAATTTATCTTGGGACTAAATAAGAATATTTTATCTACAACCAAGCTCACTCGACCCAAAAATTTAAGTTAGGTTGTGGATGTAGCTTTGGTCGTTGGAGAAAAGAATAAGAGTAAGCAAGAATGCAAACAAAAGAATCATTCCTCCAGTTACTCAGATAATAAATAGAGGGATAATCAGGATGTTAAGTACAAACAAAAGGCTTCTCAATAGTTTAAGAGGGGCTGAAACTATCGAGACACCTATGGTTCAGAAGGTCAAAAAGAAAAAGGAGACAAAAGACAAAATTCATCCAAGCAAGTAGCAAAAGGTGATTCCTCAAGAGACAAGGAAGATCGAAAAGGGCCAGTGAATGGATGTTGGACATGTGGAGGTGACCATTATATTAGTATGTGTCCTAAGAATACAAACACAACCACCAATCCCACCACCTGAATATATGTAATCATGGATAATCACCATGTAGATTAGCAAGCCCCATTGATAGAACTTCATGGTACACTTCTCAGCCAAAATATTTCTATTTTGGTAAATTTAGGAGCCATAGACAGTTTTATTTCCTCCAATGTAATTCAAAAATGTAAAATTGATCATAAGAGTCTTAGTCAAGAGAGGATGGAGGTTGAGTTTGGGTTGGGTAAGACACAATAGATCAAATATTTCCTGTGTGGAGCTAAAATTGACCTAGGGATTATAAGGACCAAAGTGGATATATGGGTCACTCCATTAGGGTCCTACGACCTAATCCTTGGGATGGATTGTTTCCAGAAGCACAAAGCCAAGTTGGATTGCTCCAATAAGATGATTGAATGTCTAGACAACCAAGGGAGGTCAATGGTTCTTCAAGGAATCCACAGGCCAATAGTGGTAAGAACAATCTCAGCTATGCAAGTAAAAAGGACAACAAGAAAGGGCAGCAAAATTTATCTAGTAAAGATAGAAGAGGGTAATGATGATCCACCACCTAGCATTAAAGACCATCCCATCCTTTAGGAGTATCGCGATGTCTTTTCGAAGGAATTGCCAGGATTGCCTCCTAAGCAACAGATGGATTTCACAATAGATTTGGTTCTAGGGGCAGCTCACCTATCTCAAAATCTCCCTATAGAATGAACGCTGCTGAATTACAAGAGTGCAAGATGCAGTTGCAAGATCTAATGGAGAAATGATTCATTCATCCTAATGTGTCCCCTTGGGGAGCTCCAGTATTATTTATTAAGAAGGAAGGAACATTGAGGTTGTGCATAGATTATAGGATGTTGAACAAGGTAACCATTAAAAATTGATATCCACTACCTAGAATTAATGACTTGTTTGATCAAATGAAGGGGCCTGCTATCTTTTCCAAATAGACTTAAGGTTAGGTTATCACTAGTTAAGAATCAGGGAAGAAGATATTCCAAAGATAGCATTTAGAACTAGGTATGGCCATTATGAGTTCTTGGTGGTGCCTTTTGGCCTAACAAATGCCCCCTCTACTTTCATGAGTCTCATGAACCATTTTTTCCATGACTACTTGGAAAATTTTGTGATAGTATTTCTAGATGACATACTAATCTACTCTAAAAATTTGCAAGAGCATGGCGATCATTTAAGGATAGTTTTGAAAAGGTTGAGAGATCATAAATTGTATGGGAAATTATCAAAGTGTTCTTTCTTTCAGTCTAAAGTGCATTATCTCAGACATATTATATCAATGCAAGGAATTGTAATGGATCCAGCCAAGATACAAGCCATTGTAGAATGGCCTATTCCTAAGAATGTGGTCAATGTAAGGAGCTTCATGGGTTTGGAAAGGTATTATTGACTATTCATAGAGAAATTATCCAAAATTGCTAACCCCATAACCTCCCTTTAGTGGAAAGGAAATAAGTTTGAATGGATAGAAAAATGGAATAGTGCCTGCTAAAAGTTGAAGGAAGCTCTTACCATCACACCAATCTTGCAAGTGCTCAATCTAGAAAAAGAATTTGTATTATGGACAGATGCATCTTTGGATGGGATAGGTGGAGTACTAATGCAACATGGATGAGTGATTGCATTCAAGTCTAGGAAACTGAACAATCATGAACTCAACTACCCCACCCATGACTTGGAGCTAGCATCAATCATGCATGCTTTAGAGGTATGGAAACACTATTTAGTAGGAAGAATTTTCAAGTTGAATACCAATCATAAAGGGCTCAAATATCTATTCACCCAACCCAATTTGAATGCACATCAGAGAAGGTTGTTGGAATTATTAAGCAACTATGAGATAGATATCTCATACGTTAAGGGAAAAGAACACTAGGTTGCAGATGCCTTAAGTAGAAGGGCTAAACTAGCTACAATCTCTCAACTAAAGGTTGAATTTCTAGAAAAGATCAAGCAAATGCATGAATGAGACCCCTTCTATAAGAAAATGAGGTTAGAAGTGCAACAAATAATTAGTCCAGTCAAGTACCATGTGGGAAATGATGGGGTCCTTCGTTATTTGAACCAAATTTATGTTCCTTAAGAAGGTGGCTTAAGATTGAAAATTCTCATAGAAGGCCATAATGTGCCTTATCAAGCACATCCTGAGGTGACTAAAATGTATGCAGAATTGAAAAACTCATTACTTTTGGATAGGAATGAAAAAGAAAATAGCTAGCTATGTCACCAGTGTCTTGAATGCCAATGAGTTAAAGCAAAACACTATCATCCTTTGGGAACTCTATATCCCAATGACCTACTGCATCATAAGTGGTTGGTAATTTCCATGGATTTCGTGACAGGATTTCCCAAACCATGGAATCAACATGATAGTATTTTAGTGTTGGTTGATAATCTAAGCAAAGTAGCACACTTTATACCATGCAATATGAAGGATGATGCCCCATATTTGGCTAAAATATTTATAAAGGAAGTCATTAGACTACATGGGATGCCTGAGGTAATCATTTCTAATAGAGATAAGTTGTTTACTTCTAAGTTTTGGACCTCTCTTATGACCACATTAGGAACTAAACTCAATTTTAGCACTGCTTACTACCCTGAAAGAGATGGTCAAACTGAAAGAGTTAACCAAGTTATGGAAGATATGCTCAAAATGTATACCATGGATCAACCCACTAAGTGGGAGGAGTATCTACCATTAGTAGAATTTGTGTATAATAATTCATACCATTCTTCCACCCAAATGGCCCCATTCAAAACTTTGTATGGCAAGAAGTGTAGAATGCCTATAGGATGGGATATTTTAGAAAACCATGTAGCTATTGGGCAAAAAAAAATTCAAGAATATGACAATCAAGTGAAAATTATAAGGGAAAGATTGAAGGAGGCTTCATATCATCAAAAAAATTATGCAGATGCCAATCAGACACCGAGGGAATTTGTTGTAGGTGACAAGGCTTTTTTGCGTGTTAGACTGCTTAAGAGCTCAATAAAGTTTGGAAAAGTTGCTAAATTAGCTCCATGATACATAGGGCCATTTGAAATCCTTGAGAAATTTAGGTGTGTAGCTTACCGATTGGCTCTTCTACCATCTCTCTCTTACATTCATAATGTATTCCATGTATCATTACTTAAGAAATATATTGCTAACCCCACACATGTAATTGATTGGCATGCACTACAAGTGGAAGAAACTGGAGATATCCACCTCCAACCACTCACAATCATAGACAGGCATAACCTATAGTTGTGCAACACAAGTATCCAAGAAGTTAAGGTCCTATGGTGCCAATAGGGGAACAAGGGGCTACTTGGGAAGATGAAAATGTAAGAAAAGTTGAATATCCATACTTGTTTAATTAAGCCAAGCTAGCTTAATCCTAAGGGGGGGATTGTGTCATATCCCCTAGATACCTTACTAAATCTTTTGCATGACCCTTGGCCCCGATGTAATTTGGACTAGGGGTAGAATTTTAGATTTTATTATGTGGACATATATATAAATGTGTCTATGTGTTGATTGTGAAACTCAATATTAATGTTAAGGAATGTGGTTATTAATCTTATTCTGTTATTTTAAATTTGATGCATTAAATCGTCTAAGCAGATTCAGACTAATAACTTAGCTGGTGGACTTGTGTGAGGTGTCATTATTTGCATGTGCTCGAGGTGCATGATGAGGAAAATTTTGTGGTCTAGTGGGATGAGATAAAATCAATTGGTAATGTCATTCTAGTGCCAAGATCTTTCTTGTAAATGTCTAACAACTTTAAGTTCATTTAAGCCTAGGGCCTTTGTCGCCTAGTAAGTTGCCATAGTCATTCGCCTGGCTAGGAGAAGTCATCAAATAGTCTAATTCATTCGGATCAATGAAAAATATCAAATAAGATTATAAGCTATCAAATAATGGTAAATAGATAAACAAAATTAATATACATATAATAATAATAAATAAACAAAAGTTAAAATAAGTAAGTAAATAATAAGTTATATAGTTATGAAATATTAAAATAAAATAAAAAATTAAAGCAAAAAAATAAATAAAACTTACCATCTACCTTAATAGTGATAAGGAGGAGCAATTAAATAAAGACTATTGAACCATGAGGCAAAGAAAAAAAAATTAAATGAAAGGAGAAAATCAATGCATGGGAAGGAAGGCTTCGTGTAGAGGAAATGGCTTAATGGCGCAACCTCCACTCCACGACAACAAACAGGAGGATTAAAGAGGAATGGTTGGAGGTCTGGAAGATAGAAGAAGGATTGGCAATGCCAATTAATGGGCATGGCACACCATTCTAATGCCAACCCCTTTTTGCATGACAAGGAATGGGGTCGAACTGGCTATTAATAATCTTAAAACCCCCAAAAAAATGGATGCCAAAGCTTGAGAAGAGTAGATAAAAGAGGTACTTGTAGGTTCCATACCATAGAGAGGAGGACACCGTGATTGAGGCACTTAGAGTATATTTCTTAGCATCTACTTCAGACACCAGACTTCTCGCCCAAACCAGGTCTGAGATTTCTATTACTACAATCCTTATTCTTCTAAAATTTGTATTCCTTGTAAAATCGGCTAGAATGATTTGGATAAATCTTGAAATAATGATAGGAATGAGGCTACTATTAAAATTAGATTAAATTCTCTCTTGATCTCTCTTGCTTAACCCCACTCTCCTCTACTTCTCTTGGTAGCTTCTAGCTAGGCATACTATAAAACCAAATTAGAATACCCACTTCCTTGGTCATCAAGAATTTATAGGTCTTGGTCTATGTAGTTCTTCAAATCTTAGCACTTGATTGGACCCCATCCCCATGATTGGATAGCACTCTTAGAAATTTAAATAGGTTACCTTTGATTCGACAAGCTTACTTTTTACATTTTGTCCCTGTGTGTATTTAGAAGGCTAACGACCATATACTTTATGTGTTAAGACTTCCAAGTTTCCAAACTCAAGTGTTGGTAGGTGCAAATGTTAGTCTCCAAAAAAAAAAATTGGATTGCATTATCTCTCTTGCTTAGTCATCTAAACCCTTGTATAGCTTTATAGGTTAAATAAAAAATTATTGCAAACAAATAGAAACCCCTTGATTGATGACTTTCAACCTTTCACTTTTAATGTTTATTGGGGAGAGCAAATTCTGCCATGTATCTACTCTATGCTTTTTGGCTTCGCAAACAAAGTATTGCCCTAAAGTATTTCAGCTCTAGGGGATAATTGTTAGAGTAAATGGTTTATTTCACTTAATTAGTTTAATTAAGTCACCTTTTATTCCTTTCTTAAGATTCACTTAGTTATGCATTGTATGTATTTAATAATTATTTTAATTATTAAATACATCTTCCCTTTAGGGTTTCTTTAGGGTTGAACAATCTCCTTTTATAAGGATTGTTCTTTAGGGTTGAATAATCTCCTTTTATAAGGATTGTTCTCTAGGGTTGAACAATCTCCTTTTATAAGGATTGTTCTTTAGGGTTGAACAATCTCCTTTTATAAGGATTGTTCTTTGTAATTATGCATATTCTCTCTCTGAATAATATACTCTCAATTTTCAGAGCCATTCTTTCTTTGCTTCAAATATCTTCTTCTGTGGCAAGTTATTTGCATGCAGGTGTTCTTCAGGGTCTATGAGGTTGTCTTTCTCAACTTCAACATGGTATCAAAGCTCCAAATCTACGACTACCTGTTCATTTATTGAATATTTTAGCTTATAGATTTTTTTTTTGTGCAAGAGTTTCATTCCTAGTATTTTTTGCTAGATCAGAGGGGTTTTCCATCATATTTTGAATTTTTTTTTACCTTGATCTCTTAAGCAATGCATGCTAGTGCAAAATGGACCTCATGGGTTTGCTCCGTAGGCCCAAAAACCCCTATTTTCATATAAAATATGATATGGTTTGTTGAAAATTAATTTTTTAGTGCTTTTGGGGAATCTCAAAAAAACTATCAAAAAATTTGTACGATTGTACAGATCCATACAAATGCCTCAATTTTCATGCCATATTTTTTTGGTGTTTGCATCAATTTTGATCTACCTCAATTTTTGTGCCATTTTGCATCAATTGTCATGCCCTTTTTTATTTCTGTGCTACCTCAATTTTCGTGCCATGAAGGTACAACTAAATATTCTATTAATTTTTTAATCTTTAAATTAAAAAAATGTTTGGTTTAAAGCCTAAATGAACATATTTTGTAAAATGGTCATATCTTGAGCATACTGTCTTCGTTTTTCAAAAACAAGATATCATTGGAAAGCTGATTTTGACGCTGATCTGATGGAGTAGGTGTGGTTTCTGGATTTTTCCATTTTGATTTTTTTCTCAATCAAAGTTAGAACATTTTTTTTGCACTATCAGAGGCGTAAACTTTGTGTATGGACTCCATTTTTTGAAAAAAAATAGGCTTTGGAAAGGTGTTTCTATGATATTTTCATATCTATAATTTATTTTTCTATAATCTACCCTAAGTACATTTTATTCAGTATTTTGTGGTTTTCACACTTCTATCTCAGGTGGCTTGGTCTTTTGCCTCATTTGTATAGACTCATACCTACACTAGACACATCAGGGAGTTTATCAACATGGGTTATTATTCAAGATCACATTGTAGGGGTTATTGGTTGTAGTGTTGATATTGACACTTTGTGTGCATTATCTAACATTTGTTGTCCTCGCACACTTTGGCAATGTCTTTGGGAGATTTTTGGAGACTCTAGTATCTCTCCATTCTAAGAGGATCCCACTATAGATTGTCTCATCCCTCTTGCAGATGTAGATTTCATACCCTATGATAACCATACTCTAGAGAAGCTTGAGTATATCATAGGTCTTGCATGTGATGATGATTCAGAGACTTATATTCATTTTCCCACTCTTGAGATTGAGATTACATCAACATCTCCTATTGTTCCTAATCAATTTGACATCGCCACATCATTGGATCCTATTGATTCAATATAGTAGGACATCATCCATCTTCCTGACATAGCTACTTGGGATTCGTATCTTGCAGACATATCATCCTTGTTTGTAGAGTCCTATATTGCAAATCTAGTGGATTACTTTGAGGAAATTCATCTCCTCTACCTTGGCAGTCAGGTTATCACTGTCCACCCACCATTATTAGTGAATTTCAAGGTTTCATTTTAGGAGTCTTCACATCAGTTTGGATTTGTTTGTTTCAGTTCAGACACAAAGATTCTTCATCATCCTATCATGGCACACATCTTGAGACATATTGGTTCATCACTCTTCTTAGGGTTTCTTTGACATCGTCTTTTGGATCTGTTTCTTCCCAAGGGGAGGAATGTTATTTTCCACTTTAGGATCTCTTTCTAGATTCAACATCAGGCATCCACTATTGTGACGAGAGTTTCTTCTTTGTGGGGGGGCCTTCTTGTCTCATTCTATCTTTCTTATGGAGACCATTGTATATGTACTTATATGATACAAGATGTCTATGGGGGATATCATTTAATCCACCTCCTATCCTTCTTTTATTAGTGCATTGCATGCTTTCATCTCTTTTTGGAGAGGTGTTTTTCCCACTGGGTTTCCTCCTTTACGCCGCTTTATAGAGATTTGGTTGTAATTGGGTACCTTATTTGGCTTTGTTGTCAGGACCCAAGTTCACTTTCTAGCTTTTAGCTGCATTGCTTTCATGCATTTAGTTTGTAGCTACTCCCTAAGTTCATCTTAAGGTGGGGTGTTAGAGTAAAAGGTTTATTTCACTTAATTAGTTTAATTAAGTCACCTTTTATTCATTTCTTAAGATTCACTTAGTTATGCATTATATGTATTTAATAATTATTTTAATTATTAAATACATCTCCCCTTTAGGGTTTCTTTAGGTTTGCACAATCTCCTTTTATAAGGATTTTTCTTTGTAATTATTCATACTCTCTAAATAATATACTCTCAATTGTCAGAGACATTCTTGCTTTGCTTCAAATATCTTCTTCTATGATGGGTTATTTGCATGCAGATGTTCTTCAGGGTCTGTGAGGTTGTCTTTCTCAACTTCAACAATAATGTATTCCTTTTTCATCATACTAGTCCCTTTATTAAACCAAGCATCTAAAAATACCAAGATGCTGAAGCTTATATTCAAACTATCACAAATATTGTAAATTAATTTTATTCAAGAAAATAATACTACAAGGCTTGTATTAAATTGAAAGAGAAACATGTCAGGATGTAAGCAACATCTCTTTATGAAATGTAAGGATTTGTACAACCCCAAGTTATAAATTTGCACACCACTGTATTGTATTGTTGGCTGCTACGTTTGTCATAAATTTTTGATATGTTTTGTTGGCTACTAGGACAACCATAGGTAATCACATGGTTAATTTCTGCCATGTAATATTAGCTGCCAAGACTATCATAATTAGCACTTGGTTATTTTTTGATATTCTTATTGGCTGCTAAGACAGTCTTAGGTGATCAAGTATCAAATTTTTGTTATGTTATGAGAAAATAAGTCACCCACGAGTCCTTGTCTAGAAATGTATATTAAGGGATTAAATATAAGATGGGTATCAACCACAACTATCAAGGCATTGGTTAGTTACCTCTACCCCAGCTGAAAGGGGTCTATGAAAGTGTAATGCTTCCTTATGAAATGTTTAGTAATGCCATTCATGGCTGCAACTAAGTTGGGAACCTGCTTAATTGTGTTAGGGATCTATATTCTAGACATAGGGCTAAGAGAAGTCAAGGTGTAGTACTCTTAAGCTCAAGATTGATAGGTGTCTAGGGGCAGTACTTGCTCAAGATGGACAAAAGTCAAGTAGTGATACTTTTAAGCTCGAGATTGAAAGGTGTCTAGGGGTAGTACTTGCTTGATATGGACAATAGTCGAGGAGTGGTACCACAATGCTCAAGATTGACAGGTGTCTAGGGGTTGTATTTACTCTAGATAGATAGTAGTCAAGGAGCATTCTATGCCAAAGATGGATAACCTTATTGCTTAGTCATTCGATCTACTGCAGGGAAGAAAGTTTCTAACAAGCTCAAGTAGGTAACATATAAATCACCTCGTAACTTTATAGCTATGGGGAAATGGTATCTTAATTCTACCACTGGTAGGTACACCTTGAGATTTGGTGATTAGGAAGTTATTCTATACATTGCTTGCAAGTCTAAAACTACAACTCTCTCTCACCATGGGCCACATAATCCGCTTGGAGGGGTGGATAGGGTTTGAATCCACTTTGGTTCGGATCATTTTGCACCCAACCATAATTCAGAGTAAGCCATGGACATGGAGCCTTCATGAGTCATAAAACATTTAATGTATGTGCAATTCATTAATGGCAGCAATCTTCTATTGGTTATTGAAGTAAGCAATTATTTGTAAGATGTATATTGACATGATGATTAAGAATTATATGCTAATTCTCATGCCTTTGTTTAGTTTTTAGTTCAATTCTAGGTATGCCTTCTTATAATGAAAAAAAAAAATTGTGCAGAAATTCTTCCTTTCATTGGGGTGATGTCACAAATAAATCCACAACAATGGAAAAGTCTAGTTTTCTCTTTGATGTTAGGGACGCTTCTTCAAAAATTCTATTGCATAATAAATAGAAAAAGCTTCTAGAGGACCTCATTCTCCAAGGTCTTTTAGTTGAAAACATAGAAGAAGGGAAGGGAATTTTGGCCAACCATTTGAGATTTGTTGGGTGGTCATCATTCTAGATGATGTGGATAATGAAGATCAATTAGATGCTCTAGTGTCTAATAAGCACAGTCTTGGATGGGGCAGTTTGTGTTGGTGACATGGTATTCTAGTTTAGCTCTTCTAATCTTCCCTGCCACATCAGACTACCTACTCCATCTACTACATTTATTTTATATCTTCTTCTTCCTTCTATTTCACTCTAAGATGTATCTAGACAATTCAATTTTGCATGTTTTCTAGAAGCTTCTCCTGTTTCTTGAAATTAAGCTCTTTTTTAGTAAAAAATGGCGAGGTACTCTGTTTTGAAATGGAGAATGTATGAATGTAGGAATGAGCATTGGAAGCTCTGTTATTAAAATGGAATTTAATAAAACTCTGTTCTATTTTTAATACACTTGTTGTAAATTGCTTGTGTTTTATGTTTCAAAAATCTGTGTTTAGTTCTCTACATTCCAACAAAGTGGTATCATAGTAGTGAGAAAATCTTGGGCATGGATTTTTTGTCTGAGCTGCTTTCTATGAGCTGCATCGTGCTATGTTGAAAACTTGAAGAAATTAGTGTTGTCGCTGTAGCATGTTCCAGAGTCAAAGAAGCTCATAGGAATATGAAATTCAATCTATAGATGTTGCCGCCCCTGTAGAAGGATCCCAAAAAATTAAAGAGTGATCACTGGTGTTAAAGTGTGATATATATCACTGCCCAGCAGTCAAATTTAGAATGCATGGTATTTCTCATAAAAAGGGTATTGTTAAAGTTCTCTATAGTTAACAATCAACGAAATCACTATCAATGAATTTGATGCAAGTTTGAAGTTGCTAATATCATAGTTCAAATGAGAAGACATGGAAATTGCCTAAATTTGAAAGAAAAATCTGTTGTAAAGAAGAGACACCAGTCATGCAAGAAGGAAGCCTAGTCAATAAGGAAGGCATTGATTATTCTAATTTGTTTTGTTTTGCAGATACAAAGGTGTTGTCTATTGGAGGATCATTGGAGATTGATGTTTGTTTAGCAAAGGTGTCATTACATATTGAAGTTGCTAGCCCCAATTATTGTAGAGGAAGATTTGTAGAGCTAGTCACTGAATAGGGAAAAATACAGACTGTAGAAGATTGAAGCCACGTGAAGCTTTCCAAAAATAAATATTTATAAGAAAATCAAGTAAGGTAAGCTGAAATTTCGTATTACAGATCATGGGGAAAGTAGGAAAAAGACTTAAAAAAGAGAATGAAAATTTGGCAATTGCAAAAGATGTTTTAGAAGAAGAATTAATAGTATTTAAAGATGAATTGGACAATGTTAAAAGGGATAATAGATGTTATTTTGAAAAAATAAAAGAGATGTAGAAAGAGAAGTGTAGACTGCTAGAATAAAATTATGATATTGAGAAAGAATTAGGCAAAGTTAAAGCTAAAAATGAAGAGCTAGAAGAAAAGCTAAAATCATTCGAGATTAACAAAAGAAATGAGAAATTTGAACAAAGAGTAAAGTTTTTGATGAAATTAAGAAAAAAGAATGAAGACTTAGAAGAAAAATTAAAGAGATTGGAAGAAGCAAATAACTTGCAGCTGAAGGAAATCATAAAATTAAAAGAAGAGAATGATAAATTCGTATCATGCAATCAATGTGTGAAGTCAAAACCTTTAGTGTGTGATATTTCATGTGATACGAATGATTTATGTTTTGATCAACCAATTGATAAGTGTGTTTTTGCTGAAGTTTTTTGTGATGGAGATAAACATGAGATTGAGAATCTTGCTAGTTGTGATGATAATGCATTTGATTCTATAAATGTTGCTAGTAATGTTGGATTAAAACTAATGAAAAGAATGGGTTGTGAAGGAAAAGGATTAGGACAAAATGAGCAAGGAATGAAAGAGCCAATAGAACCAATTATGAGGCCAAAACATGAAGGAATTGGGTACGTAATAGGCAAAGGAAATAATATAGGCTCAAGTAAATTTGTTCACAAAACACAATGTATTCAATGTTCTTATTGTAGCAGGAAAGGGCATAACATGCAATCAATGTGTGAAGTCAAAACCTTTAGTGTGTGATATTTCATGTGATACGAATGATTTATGTTTTGATCAACCAATTGATAAGTGTGTTTTTGCTGAAGTTTTTTGTGATGGAGATAAACATGAGATTGAGAATCTTGCTAGTTGTGATGATAATGCATTTGATTCTATAAATGTTGCTAGTAATGTTGGATTAAAACTAATGAAAAGAATGGGTTGTGAAGGAAAAGGATTAGGACAAAATGAGCAAGGAATGAAAGAGCCAATAGAACCAATTATGAGGCCAAAACATGAAGGAATTGGGTACGTAATAGGCAAAGGAAATAATATAGGCTCAAGTAAATTTGTTCACAAAACACAATGTATTCAATGTTCTTATTGTAGCAGGAAAGGGCATAACAAAAGATAAATGTTGGGACTTACACCCTTGCAGTGTGTGTGGTTTGAAAAATCATCGCGAAAAGAAATGTTGGAATAATGCATCAAAGAAAGATTTTATGGCAGGTTGTATTAAAATGGATTGTGGATGAGTTTATGGATTGAGTTGGTAGAAAATTACAAGTATGATCAAGAATTTGTTCAAGTATAAAATTTTGCATGTAAAAGATAATAGCAATCATAGAAAGTTTGAAGGCACGACAAATACTATTGGCAAGACATCTATAGATGGCAAGTTTTAGGAAGTTGCAAATTGAAGGTTTGAGAGATTGTTACAATAGTTGGACAAAGACAAAGGAATTGTCAGACATGAAGATCATCAAGATGGAAAAGAAAGGAATTGAGAAGTTTGAAGACTTGGTTGCAACCACAAGACAAAAAGAAGACAGTACTCAATGGAAAATCAAGAACAAAGGAATTAGAATAGTAGATATATATGGTAGTGAAAATTAAGGGGGAGTGTTGGTGAAATGGTCTTCCAGCTCAACTCTTCTAATCTTCCTTGCCACATCAAACTACCTACTCCATCTACTACATTTATTTTATATCTTCTTCCTTCTATTTCCCTCTACTATGTATCTAGACAATTCAATTTTGGGTGTTTTCTAGAAGCTTCTCCCATCTCTTGAAATTAAGATTTTTTTTGGTAAAAAATGGAAAGGTACTCTATTTTGAAATGGAGAATGTATGAATGTAGGAATGAGCATCTATAACTCTATTATTAAAATGGAATTTAATAAAGCTTTGTTCTATTTTTAATACTCTTGTTGTAAACTACTTGTGTTTTTTGTTTCAAAATCTGTGTTTAGTTCTCTGCATTCCAGCAGTTTGATTATAGTTACTACAAGAGAACTTGAAGTCCTTCAACATTGGGGCATCTCATCCATTTATAAAATGAAATTATTAGATCCACCTCATGCCAAGCATCTATTTTGTTGGTTTTGTTGGAATTCTTTCTTGAAACCTTCTCCACTCCAACAGTTTGAATATTTGGTTGAAATTTTTCTAAATGTTTGCAATGGATTAAGAATGCATAAGAATGCATGATCACTTAAGAAATCTAGGAAGAGAAATTGTGAATCATCAGTCACCATACCATCTCTAGTCTACCCAATAGATGATTAGTGTTGAAAATGAAGTACATGTAAAAATAAATAATACTTTATTTGACTGTCTCACTAAACAATAGTGTGGCGACCTTCTTTGTCTATTTGTAATTCTTTGATTCTTGTTTGTGGAAAGTTTAATGGTGAAATTACTTTATCAATTAATTCATTTTTCTATTTATAAGAGAATTGGCATTCAAGGAATAATGACCACAACAACTGGATGCACAAGTGAAGATGGGGAGTTTCTTCTATATTCCCGAGTCACGAAGATCAAAGTCACCACCAACAAAGGATCTTATTGTCTCAAACCCTCCTCGATTGGATTAAAAAAAAATCATGTCAAAGGAAATTATTATAATCAAGTGATTTCTAATATATCTAAATATTTGGTATGGCTTCATTGGTTTGACATTGAGCGAAAGAATTTGGATTCACCAGGTTCATTTACAAATTTGACGGTATTATAATTCTATGAAAAATAGTCTTCAAAACATCACCTAGAAGAACTATGGGAGACAAAAAGTGATGTAAGTATCTTCTTTATTAACTGTTTAAAAATTTAACTTCAATATGTATATAATTATATGTCTTTCTAATATGTTTTGTCAAAATTCAACTCCAATTTCAATCTTAGACAGTTGAAACCTGATAAAATGTCACATAATCTAACATAGCAAAAACCCTACCTTCTTGAAGGGTTTTTTCTTCTCATCTGATGGGCACTTTGGGCACTTTGTTACAAGCTCCTTTGCAATTAAGAGAATTGGTTATTTCTGAATGTTATAATTTCCAAATATTTCCAAAGTCAATAGGATGTCTCAGGGAGTTGATAAGGATAGTCCTAAGAAACATATTTTGGAACCGGATGGGGAGTTTTCCCAAAGACTTCTCCCTTCTCCAATCGTTCGAGCACCTGGAGTTATCTAGGTGTCGAGTGCTATCATCACTACCCAGAGATTTTGGCCATTTAAGAAACCTCGGGCATCTTGATTTGTTGTATAGTGAAAATATAAGGTGGTTGCCAGTCTCTTTCAAGGAGCTAACACTCTTGTAACACCTCAACTTACAAAGATGTATCAAACTCACCTTAGATTCGGACATTCTAGAAAACATGAGAAAGCTTGAGTATTTGAACCTTTCCGACTACAAGCAATTGGAAGAGATGCCTCGTCATATCACAAGTCAAGTGTCCTTGATAAAGCTCTATTTAGGTGGCATTTGTAGGTTAAGGGAGATACCAATGAACATTAGTCAGCTAAGCAAGTTGCGAGTGATGATGATTAGGACTGATTTGCTCACTTTTTTTCTAATATCTCGGGAGATTTGTCCTCCTTGATTACTCTTATGATTGATAAATGTCCCAAGCTGCAATGTATACCAGACTCTCTAGGACATCTCAATCTCTTAGAGTCTTTAGAGATATCGAATACAGGAGTGGAATATTTACCAAAATCAGTTAGGCAACTGAATAATCTTCAAGCACTTTCAATATTTGGGTGCCCAATTTTCCAATTGGATCTCTAGGTGGGGTTGTTTGCTTCTTCTCTCGACAACCTTAAGCTCATAATTTTTTTTAATGAAGCACTATCCAAGATTTCCATCCCTCAAGACTGTTGTTCCAGCCTTGAGACTCTCCTCATGGAGCATAATAAACATCTCACAGAGATAGAAGTTTTACCTAGTACAGTGAAGGCAATGAGATTGGTAGACTGTAAAATGGTGAAGAGCGCAAGGGGTGTTGATGGTCTGATAAATGTTCAAAGGCTGAAGATAACTGGGTGCCCTGAGTTTGATGTGCTTCTCAATTTTGTGCAATTAGCTTCTCTCAAAGTCTTTGAACTTCAAGGCTGCTATGGAGTTAAGAAAATACAAGGTTTGGAACATTGAAGAGCATTGGAGGAGCTAACAGTACAAACGAGGTGGAAGGAGGTGGGCATAGAATGTTTGGAGTGCATGGAAAGATTGAGGATTGTGAATCTAACAGCAATCAACAGATCAATTGTTGAAGGTTGCATTCAAAGCATGAAGGTAATTACAGTTTATAGGCATTTAGAATTCTAATTATTCTCAATTGATTATGCATTGACTGAACTTTGTGCATGGAATATTTAGAAATGGCCAGACAAAATTATAATATGTACCTAGGCAGTCCCTGACGTTGGCTCACTTGTAAACTATGTCTTTCCCAATAGCTCTGTCATTGACTAGGATGGTAACTAGAATATCAATTCCAATGCCCATGGAATTTTGGTATTCTTTGTTGTAAATTATGAATCTCCAAAAATGCAATTATAGTTAGGGTGTGACAATATAATAATGTCTTCAATAGAGGTAAAGAAGGCTAAGTGGGTGTGGATAGCTCTATTCTCACAAGGTTCCAATTGACTCACAACAAAGAAATATCAAATAAACGCACTCCCTTTAGCATTATCTTCAGTTCAGGACACGATACATGACTTGGCAACAAGAAAAACATGGATGTTAAGAATAAGCAGAAAGTGGCAGGTGAGAGCAAGCCTAACGAAAATCTGAATCCCTTTAGTTTGGGACACGATGGAATACAGAACCCCTTCAGAGTGGGAGACGTCAGAGTTTGGATTAAGCACAATCCCCTCATATGAAGTGGAAAGAGAATTGTTTGAGATGGGAGAGCTGGAAAGACTTGCAGAGTCTTTCATCTGCTTATGGTGGCTTGTACCAAATTGATATTGTATTATTAATATTACACATTAATTAAACAACAATTATTATTTTTTTCATATGTGTAATATTATTTTATAAAAATGATAAAGAAAATATTTATGCGTGTTGTTATGTGGAGCCTAATCAGACTCAAAGGTTAAATTTTCCCCACTTTTATCAGTGTGATTTCCCCCTAATTATTTAACGGGGTCAAGGGAAAGCGCCCCTTGCGGGGGTTTGGGAGCATCACCCCCAAGATGAGGTCAAGAGGCAGTGCCCCTTACAGGGTCTAGGGGAAGCACCCCTGACACGCTCCCTGTCATGATACAGGGTAGGGTCAAGGGGCAATGCCCCCAAAACCTCTCACAATTTTTTATTATTTTATAAAGGTGTCAAGTGTTTTATTTCTATTGGCCGACATAAAATAACCTTATTTTGTAACCAAAATAAGTCTTGATAAAAGACTAAGGATTAGGGTTTCTATTGAAATTGTATTATAGCATTTTGCAGCGGTATTGAGTTTTAGGGATTACTGGTTGTAATTGGTTTGATTTACTGGATAATAATATTGGACTCTCTATTGGTGGACGTACCCCAAGTTTGGGTGAACCATGTTAAATTCTCTATGTTATAATTTCTTTTGTGTGTTTTTAGTTCTTTATTTTATTAATCTACATTTAATTGTTAGATATATGCCTTCTAACCCTAACAATTGGTATTAGAGTAGGTTGTTTTTCAATTATCATCTGCAAGAAGGTCTCACGGTTGAGTGGGAGCAATGGAAGACAAGGGTAAGCTAAAGGTTGAGAAGTTCAACAGGTAGAACTATCAGTTATGGAAGATGCAAATGGAGGATTATCTATTTCAAAAGGATTTATGGAAGCCATTGGAAGGAGTATCCAAGAAACCAAAAACTATGAGGGATGAGCATTAGAATCTTCTAGATAGAAAGGCATTGGGGGCCATTCGTTTATGCCTAGGACAATTGGTGGCATTTAATATTACAACATCAAAGACAACTAAAGAGTTGATGGAAACCCTGGAAAAGTTATATGAAAAGCTTTCCACTTTGAATAAGGTATTTCTTATGAAGAATTTATTTAAAATGAAAATGGTAGAAGGTGGCTCAGTTGGTGATCATTTAAATGAGTTTAATATAGTTACATGTCAACTAACTTCTATAAATGTAAAATTTGATGAAGAATTTAGGGATCTTTCAATTCTATGTTTTTTGCCTGAAAGCTAGAATAGCTTGGTCATGGATGTTAGTAATTTTGATTTTGGTTCAAATATATTGAAATTTGATGATGTTGTTGGTGTTGTTTTGAGCGAGGAAATTCATAGGAAAACCTCAAGTGGAACATCCACATCAGGTAGTGTTTTAAATGCAGAAAGCAGGGGTAGAACAAAGGAGAGAGGAAATAATTATGGAGGTCATGAGAAGTCACGAGGAAAATTAAAGGACAAAAGGTCCCAATCCATAGAAAGGAAGGATTGTTGGTACTACAGTAAGCCAAGTTATTTAAAGAAAGATTGTTGGTCTTGAAAAAATAAAGGAGACAAAAAGGAATGAAGTAAAGAGGAAAATGTGGTAAGTACTAAATCTGATGATGATGGTTTGATTCTTTCCCTTCATAATGCTGATGATTCATGGGTTTTAGATTTAGGGGCTTCATTTCATGCTATGCCCCATAGAAGTTATTTTCTTGATTATGTCCAAGGGGATTTTGGGCTGGTTTATTTGGGAGATAATGAACCCTGTTAGATTGTTGGAAAGGGAAGAATTAAGATTAAGTTACAGAATGGGAATCATTGGATAATACATGAGGTAAGGCATGCTCCAAAGTTACAAAGAAATTTAATTTCAGCTAGACAACTAGATGATGAAGGTTGTGTTGTTACATTTAGTAATAAAAATTGGAAGGTTACAAAAGGTGCCTTAGTAGTAGAAAAAGGTGTGAAAGTAGGCACTTTATATCTTTGTACGGGTCATATTGTTCCTTCTACTTTAGCTATTGGAGATGAAAATCAAGGTTCAGGAACAGTTGTTGCAGGTTCGCAGGAAGAGACTAAAACAATTGTTGTAGGTTTTGAGACAACACTGTGGCATAACAAACTTGGGCATATGAGTGAAAAAGGTATGAAGGTACTTCATTTTGAAAAAAATTTACCAGGTCTAAAATGCATTAATATTGATTTATGTGAAATTTGTGTTTATGGAAAACAAAAGAGAGTCATTTTTTTCACAAAAGGGAAGCAAAAGAAAGATGAGAAATTGGAGCTTGTCTATACGGATGTATGGGGTCTAGCTCAGGTATCTTCTCTCGGTGGCTCTTAGTATTATGTTACATTCATTGATGATGCAACTAGTAAGGTATGGATTTATCTCCTTAGGCAAAAATTTGATGTATTTTAAACTTTTTAAAAATGGAGAAGCTTGGCTGAGAATGAGATGGGAAAAAAGTTAAAATGTTTAGAATTTGATAATGGTGGTGAGTATTGCAACAAATATTTTGAAAATTCTTTTTCCTCTAATGGTATTCGTAGGCAAAAAATGGTTCCAAGGACTCCACAGGAAAATGGAGTGGCTGAGCACATGAACAAAACAATAATGGGGTGTGCACGAACTATGAGATTGCATGTTGGGTTGCCTTTAAACATGTGGGAAGAGGTTGTAAACACTATTGTTTATTTAATTAATAAAGGTCCCTCTAATTCTTTGGGTTGTGGTATTCTAGAGGAAGCATGGACATGTAAGAAGGTGAGTTATTCTTTTCTCAAGACCTTCTTTTGTGAAGCATTTGCACATGTAGATTCTAAAGATAGAGCCAAGCTTGATGCAAAATTGAAGAAATGTATATTTTTTGGATATGGAATTAATGAATTTGGTTATAGGCATTGGGATTTTGAAAATCAAAAAATTGTGAGAAGCAGGGATGTCATATTCAATGAGAAAGTGTTGTACAAAGATCTGTTGCAGTAACAATAGAAGAAAGAAAATTATTATGCATTGTTACAAACAATGATGGTCTAGTGGTTCCTCATGATGCACAACAACAACAACAGATACCACAAAGTCCAGTGAATGTTAGACGACCTTCAAGGATAAGTAGACCTCCAAACAGGTTTTCTCCCTCTTTGTATTCTATTTTATTAATTGATGTTGGTGAACCAGAATGTTATGATGAAGCTATGCAGGTGGATACCAAGGTTCAGTGGGAGCATGGAATGGAAAAAGAAATGGACTCCTTGTTGAAAAATTAGACTTGGGAATTATGCAAGTTGCTTACAAGTAAAAATGATTTACCAAACAAATGGGTTTATAGGCTAAAAGAGGAGGATAGAGGTAAGAAAATATTTAAAGCTAGGTTAGTTGTAAAAGGATTTTCACAAAAAAAGGGCATTGATTTTGTTGAGATTTTTCTCCAGTTGTTAAGATGACTTCTATTCATATTGTTTTAAGTATTGTGGCTACTAAAGATTTGCATTTAGAATAGCTAGATGTGAAAACAACCTTTCTCCATGGTGATTTGGTGGAGGAGATATATATGGACCAACCCCAAGGTTTTGAAGTCAAAGGCAAAGAGAAATTGGTGTACAAATTGAAGAAGAGTTTATATGGCTTGAAACAAGCACCTTGGCAATGGTACTTAAAATTTGATAGTTTTATGGCTGAGCAAGGCTACACCAAGTGTAATTCTGACCATTGTATTTATTTTAAGAGGTTGGATAACGATAGCTACATTATTTTATGTTTATATTTTAATGATATGCTTTTAGTGAGGTCTAACATGAATCACTTAAGTGAGTTAAAACAACAGTTAGAAAAATCATTTTCTATGAAGGATTTTGGGGCAGCAAAACAAATCCTTGGTATGAGGATTATTAGAGATAGGAAAAATAGAATTTTTTTTTTTTTATCTCAAGTTGATTATATTTTAAAGGTGTTGCAAATATTTCATATGGAGAATTCAAAAGTTGTCAGCACACCTTTTCCTAGTCATATTAAATTGACTAAGGATATATGTCCAAAGACACAAGAGGAGGAAGAAAAAATTTACAAGGTACCATATGCTTCAATTGTAGGTAGTTTAATGTATGCCATGGTATGCACAAGACCATATATTGCACATGTTGTAGGATTTGTTAGCAGGTATATGAGTCATCTCAATGTTGAGCATTGGAATGCAGTTAAATGGATTCTCAAGTATTTGAGAGGAACATCCACTAAATATTTATGTTTTGGGGGATCTAATACTAATTTAAAAGGCTATGTTGACTTAGATTTGGTAGGGGATATTGATACTAGGTAGAGTACTAAAGGTTATGTCTTTATTGTAGGTGGGATAGTGGTGAGTTGGACTCTCTCTTGGTGGACGTATCCCAAGTTTGGATGAACCATGTTAAATTATCTATATTGCACATGTTGTAGGATTTGTTAGCAGGTATATGAGTCATCTCAATGTTGAGCATTGGAATGCAGTTAAATGGATTCTCAAGTATTTGAGAGGAACATCCACTAAATATTTATGTTTTGGGGGATCTAATACTAATTTAAAAGGCTATGTTGACTTAGATTTGGTAGGGGATATTGATACTAGGTAGAGTACTAAAGGTTATGTCTTTATTGTAGGTGGGATAGTGGTGAGTTGGACTCTCTCTTGGTGGACGTATCCCAAGTTTGGATGAACCACGTTAAATTATCTATGTTATAATTTATTTTGTGTGTTTTTAGTTCTTTTTTTATTAATCTGCATTTAATTGTTAGATATTTTCCTTCTAACCCTAACAATGCAATGAGAATCAAAATACACGTCTAAATTTAAGTGAATGAAAAAGTTACAAAAAGATAAATACTAACCAAAACTTATGAATAATATAGATATTAGCTATAAGCCAATATTAAAGAAAAAAAAATATTATTAAGGATCAGATGCATGGATCAAGGAGAAATTCCTAGAGGTTATGATTTAACTCTCAATCACTCCAAATTATAAGGTGGGTTAACTTAGTTTTAACTATCAATCTAACTAAGATAGAGGTAGTCTTGATTGAATAGAGGTGGTACCTAACTACCATCAATAAAGATTTGATGAGGTAGTGATGACACTTGAAAGAAGAGTCTTCCTTGATTACTATCCACATGCAACTCTTCAAAGCTAAAAATAACCTCTAAAATTCTATGGCAAGGTGGTCTTGATTGCAATTGATGATTTTATTCAAGAGGGAGAATATTTCCATCTTTGAGGATGAAAATGGATTCATCTTTTCTCTAAAAATTCCACATACCTCAATTGTGCTTATTGCATGATCAACCATTTTTATGCTTGTATATACTATATCCTCTTGTATAAATTGGGAGAGTTCATCAAATAAATCAGTGCAACCACTCTTTATATCATCTATGATAAACAAATTGCATTCTTCTTCCTCTAAAGAAAATAAGGAAATATCAACATCATATGAATACTTTTTATCTTATAAAATATTCACAAACTCATCATCAAGATATATTACTCACACTCTCCTTCATTTGATTCTACCTCTATTTGATATTTATAGTGGCCTCTCATTTGCAAGTTGTAGTTGTGGGATTAGTGGTTTAGCTTCATTATTTTCTCATGATTTTTGTGGTGATTCTTGTCATGGCTTTGATTGGTGTATATAAACCAATACATGTAATAGATGAGGTTCCTCAACATGTTGGTTGTTGGCATTCTATATATTTACTTGCTTGGTTTATATGCATGCTTTGGTTTAGTGATGTGCATTATATATGATTAAATGTACACTTGATTATTCATGTTCAAAAGGAATGGTTTATGTGATATATGTATAGATATTAATTCATGTTGTATGCTATCGAACCCTACTAGGCGATTATGTTGTGCTTCATCTATATATACAATGAACAAGTACCCATGATGTGTATTGAATAGCTACAGGTATATGGTTATTTCTCCACCTAGCTACACAAGCCTAAATTATTCTCCAATGGTGGTTAATTCAGTGATGTCACATTGGGAGTCCCTATCCATTCCTTGATTGTACTCAAATCTAGTATTGTATGTGTCATGTTTGACCCTATGTTAACCCGAATTTGAATCAAAGGAAATTCTAGATTCCATCTATGTCACGAACAACTACTAAATGTCTGATTTAATTAATGGTTTAAATTTTGCATTTTCCTGTAAATGAAATGTTAGGAATTTAAACGATTTCTTATGTTGGTTATGAAAATAATTTTTCATGTTTCAAGACAGGGAAAAACTAGAATTAAAATAGAAATGAAGTATTATTTATTTATTTTGTGAAATTCATTGGGTTGGGATTTGTGGCTTATGTTTGATTTAAATATCTTGTTTGAATTTTGCAATCCATAAATTTAAATGGATATATGTGAAAGGAAGCTAGGTAAGTGGAAGCAACTTCCTACACTAAATTAAGCAAGAGAGAGTTGCAAAATTTTCTTAAACACCTTTAACTATTACAGATTTAGATGCACATGCATATCATAAATAGACAAACAATGAAATCATAACACAAAATTTTAAGTGGGAAAAACCCTTTTGGGACAAAAACCCCACACCCCAAAACACAACTCAATTATATTATTCAACAACAATAAAAATTTATAGTAAAATTATAGAGCTATGCTCTTGCAGGTGTCTTCACACTTCTCAATTCTAGAGTAATTCTAGTAATATAATGATACTTCAATAAAACAATAACTTCAACTCCAAAATACAAGTATTCAATATATAAGAGCTTACAATCCATAAATTAGACATTTCTAAAACAACTTCCAAAAGCTAAAAATGCAACATGAAAATCACCAAAAGCACTGCACACACATAACAGTAAGTTTCCAATTGTCACCACATGCCACACTACAAAATTTGCATTAGTCAAAATAATCACACCTTGAAAACTCACATTCCATGTAAACTCAACAGAAATAGAAAAATCCTTTATGCAAAATTCAACCTATAAAATCACTTTCCAACTTGAATCCTCCTCAGAATAGAAACTACAAGTTATAACTCACAAGACAATGTAAGGAAGTTAGTAACATTTAATATTTTTAAATAAATGTATGGAAAAATAAAAGGTTGATACACCTTCAATTTCCTAACATTCTCCCACTTGTCAATCACCTTTGAAGAGTCAACGGAATTAATAGGATTTAACTGTTAGAGGCCATGAGGCCCATAGATTTTGAACACCATCTGAACTTCTCTATGCTTGCTAGTTTTGTCAATGCATCTGCAAAATTCATCAGGGTGTCAACCTTCTCCAACTTCACCTTTCCATCTTCCACCATATCACGAACAAAATGAAATTGAACATCAATGTGCTTTGTTCTAGCATAGAAAGTAAGATTCTTTACTAAGAAAATAGTAATATTCCCTACATCAAATATTATATTAGAACACAAACACTTAAGCCAAATGACTTCCTTACAACCATGAGTAGTTTCCATGTACTCTACTTCTATAGTGGAAAAAATGACTACAGTCTCTCGCTTACCCATCCAACTGATAGCACCACCATATGTCATGAACAAGTAGCCACTAGTGGTTTTGTTGTTGTCAATGTCACCTATACCCAATCTAAATCCACATAACCATGAATACTCACTGAGTGTCAAGGTCCAATAGGATAACGATGAAACTATGAATAATACTCATATGTACCCTACAAATATTTGAACACTATCTTCAGTACATCTCAATGTACTCATCCAAGATTAGCCATAAATAGACTAAGGACTCCCATTGCTTGGGAAATGTTTAGCCTCGTATAGACCATAACATACATAAGACCTCCAATAGAACTCACATATGGTACTCTAGTCATGTCCTCCATAGAAAGCTTTGTCCTTTGCATTACAAGAACAACTATCTACAAGCTATCATGCTAAACCTCTCCAACATTGTATTCACATACTTTTTCTAGCTTAACCAAATCTTTCTGCTAGCTGTATCTCTTTTGATCTCCATCCCCAAAATATACCTTGTTGTACCTAGATCATTCATCTCAAACTATGTTGAAAACTGAGACTCAAATCTGAAATCAAAATTTTACTATTCCCAAAAACAACATATCATCTATGTACAATGCAGTTATAAGAATACGACCATTATCATATTTCTAATACACACAATGGTTAGATTTAGATCTCAGTAATCCAAATGACAACACATAGGTATCAAATTTCTAGTACGACATTCTAGGAGTCTGCTTAAGACCATACAAATACTTTTTCAACTTGTAAACCAGATTTATTTTACCTTTAACCATGTGAATCTCTGGTTGTGACATATAAATCTCTTCATCCAAGTCACCATGAAGGAATGTTTTCTTCACATCCATTTTTTCCACTTCTATATCATACACTGCTACATGTGATAACAAGAATCAAATAGATGTCAATGATAACAAGAATTAGATAGATGTCATCTTCGCAATAGGAGATAAAATCTTACCACAGTCAATTCCCTCCACTTGAGAATGCCCCTTAGTGACCAACTATGCCTTATGCTTCCTAGCACTACCATCTAGACTAGATTTTCTCTCGAAAACCCATTTAAATACAATACTTTTATGTACTTTAGGCAAAGGTACCAAATTCCCTGTATCATTTTTCTTCAATGCAACAATTTCTCCATGCATGGATTTCATCCAAGAATATCTACCACTCATGCCCATAGCCTCTTTAATAGTCCTAGGCTCATCGGAGTTAGCAATCAAAGATAAAATGTAATTGGAATCCAAAAATGAATAACCAAATATTTTAGGTGAATATCCAAACCTATTAGGTTGCCCCTATCTCTAGTAGACCTCCTAGATTGCTAACATTGAGGTTCTTCTTCTTATTCAAAACTTTCAAAGCCTCTAAAACTCTACTCATCACCAGGTTCAACATGAGTATGTAATTCTTATTTCATTGGAGTAAGTGGAACTTGAACTACCTCCTTTTAGTTCTCCTTTTTCTCTAGATGCAACTCAATTGTGAAAGGTTTTATCTCTCAAAAATGACATGTTATCACTAAGGATTGTGCCCTTTAGCTAAGTGTGAAACTCAAAAAATCCTATGAAACATTGTGATATCTTCAAGTTGTGGGTACCCTATGGCAAAGATAGGCCTCTAGACTATGTGTTGGTTCCCCTTTAGATTTCCTAGAAAATAATGGATTTGATGGAGAAAAGGAAGAAGGATGCTCTAAAAATGTAAATTACTTTCTAAAAGGTGATACACCAAACTACAAATGATTAGTAGCTTGATTCACAACTAAATCTCATAAATTTGTTCGCACAACTCAGTATGGGAAACTTTATTGCATAAGTATTTCACAATAAGGTTTGATAAATCTATCTTTTCTAAAAGAAAATGGTGTTTCACAACTTTGAAGATGAGACAAACCAATAACTAAACCTTTGACCTGTGACATTCAACTACCTTTGTATACATGTAACTATGAATGAGACAAAAATTTAAAGGTTTTAATATTCAAAACACATTCGATTTTCATCCAAAATCATCCTAAGAAACAAGACACCTAAAAATTTGAAGGAAAATACTTGAATGTAAAGAAAAATGGAAGGAAAACTCCACAAGTAACAATGTATAATAACCTATAAAATGTTGTTGTATATTAAAGTGAAAATAAAATCTGAGTTACAAGTCAAATCTCCTCTCTACTGAATGCAAAGGTAAAGAAAATATGGGTTTATATAAAGCAACAAGTTGTCTAGTTTTTGGATTGAAAAAATATTGGGTTGTTTCGACTTTAGATATTTCTTATTTTTTAACCTCATCATAGCTCAAACCATTACCATATTGCAATATCTTTGTTTCTCTCCACTCTTGAAATGGAGTATGTTTTCTTGTGATTTCTTTCATCTCAATTAAATCCTAAATTGAAGGAGGATTTGGTAGAAGGTTTGGTGGAGGGTTTGGTGGAGTTTTCTCTATCAATTTCTTCTACCATTTAAACCTTGTTTAAAATTAAATTTTTTAAAATTAACATAATTTAAAACTAATTACTAAAATCTAGAAAAAATACCCTAATATATATGCTAAAAATTAGAGAAAACAATTCAAATGATGAGAAACACAGAGAAGATGAATTATCTCGCTTTCTAATGGTAAAATTTGAAGGAAAATTGATAATTTTTTTATGAAAATGGGAAAAATGGATATTGATTTTGGATAGATATTTGTTTTTGCTGCTCTACCTATGTGTCATTTCCCACACTTTGACTATAACAATGCATAAAATGATACTTTTTTTTACATATAGTTCTCCAAAAAGGATATCCATTTCAGAGAGATTTTTTTAATATTAAAGGCTCTCCAAAGTGGATATCCACTTTGGAGAGCTTTAAATCTATGCTTTAAAATCTCTCCAAAATGGATGTCTATTTTAGAGAGCATTTATTTTTTTAAATATGTGATATATACCAAGCCCCAACCCTGACACTATAATTGATAGTAGGGGTAGGGGGATGGTAATATTAATAATTGAAACATGTGAAAGCTTAGAGTATAATTGAAATGTCAAATAAGTGTATTTACATAAGCCATGTAGAACCTTAAGAATAAAGAGATAATTGCATCCACATGATTGTATTGAAGATTGATACAAATATTTGAAACTATATTTATTTTATTTTATTTCTAATTATTGTCAAAGGTCATTTACAAAACATTACTTCCTCAAAATTCCCATAATGCAATGTGAAACAAAACTTGTTTTTTTCGAGTATGGTCATCAAAAAATGAAAGGACATGTGAAGTTTAGTGCAATGAATATATGTTATTGGTACACAATATGTAAAGTAGAAAAAATAAAGAGTTCTATAAATTATAACAAATTATATGAAATGAATGTGCAATAAAAAGTATTAAATAAATAAGACGTAGGCATACCTTGTGGGTGCAACATGATGTAGCATGAATAGAAGAAAAGAAGGCCTACTCTCCACCCTACCATATTGGGTCATGCAGCTGCATGGGCTATCACCAAACCCCCAAGAAAGAACATGCATTGCCCACCACTATGATCAATGGTGAAACCAATGTTTCGACACTTGAGAATTTTTTCTTAATATATGATTTTTCTAGATATTTGATTGTGTGTGAGTTTGTCCATCCACAAACAAAAACATAATCAAATATCTAGTAACAAAAAATCTTAAGCATTATGGATTGTGGAAATATCATAGCATTAACCTGGAAATTTTATTTAGTTGCAATCAATCTTTTACATTTTAAAAAATATATATAGTTGTATTGTTTATGACATACAATTTGACATGTAGTTGTGAAATAAAAGATGGAATAAAGGACATATAGCCTTACCTTCTATCTAAATAGAATGTAGTAACAACTTCTACACCATGCCAAACATGTGATTGCAAAGCTATTTAGTATTGTGGAGATGTGTATCTATAGTTTAGAACATTTGCAATCTAAAATGGTTTCAACCGAATATAGTTAGACACAAGGAAAATTTGAAGTTCAATGCAATGAACATGTGTCATTGGTAGACAATATCTAAATCAGGAAATATAGACAGCTCTATAGTTTATAACAAATAATATCTAATGTATCTGCAATAGAAGAGATCATATAAACAAGATGCAAGTATACCTTTTGTGGAGAGAAGGAGACAATATGTGTACAATTATAACTTCCATATAATTTTCTTCTAGCACCTAACAATTTTATTTAGCTAAAATCAGTGTTATCCATTTTTAAAAATATATACAGTTGTACCATTTGTGACAAATAATTTTAGATTTAGTTGTGAAACAAGAGATGTAATATAGGAGATACATTCTTACCTTGTATATAAATGGAATTTAGTTGCAACTCGGACACCATAGAAAACTTGTGAGAATGAAGCTATTAAGAATTTTCAAGATCTGCAGTTACAACTAAAAATGTTTGCAATCTAAATTTGTTAGAATCTGATATAATTAGACACATATGGTTTGAAAGTGAGAGCACTGGAAGTGACATCATTCAGCAAAGGAGAGGAAGGTATTGAGAGAAAAAATAAATATAAATAATATTTGGTCAAGAAAGGAATAGGAAGTAATCAAAGTTTGTCATTGGAGGCAAGGGGAAACATAGGGAAACAACTAAATAGTAACTTCTCTTAGCAATCACTATAGAAGTAAAACCTTGTCTATTTTGGTAGAAGTGATCGCAACTACACTATGGAGGGAATGAGAAGGAAGGAAAATGAGGAATGGTGGGAATTTTAAATGCATTGAAATGAAAAGGAAAAGGAGAAGTGGTATAGTTACCATCAAGAATAGAAACATTCCATCATGATGGGAATGCAAACAATTGTTGGAGGTGTTTTTTGATTCAAAGTACATTATATTTGTTGGAATGTAGCTTAAAGTATCTTTCAAAAGAGAAAGGTGGATCTATGTGTATTCCTATTAATGATTTAACACAAGAGAGAGTTGTGAATGTTATTCCTTTCCTTTGTTTAGTTCCAATATCTATTGTAGCTCTCTCTAGTGTCAAGCCTTGAGGTTTATGTATTGTTATCACCCAAGCCATTGTCAAGGGGAGCTACCTTTGGTTGCCCCGTGTGATCAAGGGAATGGGGATGGCTCTTGGATTGTCCTAATCCCATGTTGGGCCGATGTAGTTTGGGAAATGGAAAACAACATATTTAGGCAGTTGAGGTAGTTTAGCACCCCTAGTATATATGATAGCCTTCACTAAACCCAATGATCCATTAACCAAGCAAACTTCCACCCAAAGATTTGTTGTCAACATTACTTGCTGGTCAATTGCAAGCAAGAGATCTGCTTGAAGTTGTTCATCATTGCCATAATCAAGCATGTTTTTGTTGAGAACTGTCAGCGGCAATAATTGCAATGGCAACATTTAATTGCTGAAGCATTTTTCTATTGTGCAAGGAAACCAACCTACTTGTCAAGAATAAGTGGATAGCTTCATCAAACTCTTGGTTTTGGGTATGCGCAGGATCATCATGGAAAAAAATTAGAAAAATCAGAGTTAGGCAACTTGACATAAAAATTTGAATAAGTTATCTATATTATTTCAAAAATATGTAAGAATGGAATCTATATCAAATTGAATGTAGTTTCTAAGCTACTAGGTTTATTTAAAAAAAGAAAAACTATTTGGTGAAAATTTGAAATTTTAGTGCAGTAGTACTTAAATTTCAAGGAAAAAATAAGAAGTAGGTGTTCATCTAACCACCCTAAGCACAATAAAATGATAATATTTTTTTTATAAGATTCTAGATATAAGTAGATGACTCATGTCCTAATGTGATGCATTTTTTTTTGTAATTATTTTTGAAGTAAATAATTAATTATGATTTTTTATATTACAACTTTTAAAAAATATAAAAACTTGTATGTCTAACCACCTTAACCTAATCAAAACTTCAAGAAATTCCATTTTTTTAATCCTATAGTATACAAAACATAGAATGTGATGCATATTTTGGATTCAAAAAATGTGATACCATTTGAAAGCTATAGATATTTTTCAATTAGTCTATCAATAAGGATTTTAGTCATAATTCAAATAGAAAATGAATAATAATTATTTATTAAATTCAAAGTAAAGCATAATTTATATTGGTAGAAACCTGAGAATCTCCTTTAAAAACCCTTTTCATTTCATCATTTTTTGGTAAAAAAAGTCGTCAACCACATACCCTACACATACCATCATATCACCACTTTTTGGCCCATCATGATCCTCCACATACCCTCATTGATTACTTGAAAGCATGCCATTTTTTTGATTCATAAGAGTTTTCCAATAATACTGGGATGCCTAATAATTTCTAATATTCAAAAGGAGTGTACGAAATTGTTGTTGGGTAATGGATTGTCCATGCCAGTGAAAGACAGTGTCAAGCGTAAGGTATCACTTTGCTCCAGGGGGTGTTCTTGAAAATCAAGTAAATAATGATGATAGTAGGTAGTGGTCGAGGACGTCAACACCCACCTTTGCGATTATTTTGATATGTAACCAGTTGTGCAAATTGAATAAGGGATATTGTCTCCATTTCAGCTAGTCTTTGCATATAACAATGAATACAACCACTTGCAAGCTCATCATCATTATCAACTTTTCTCAAATGCTGAAATGTATGTATGCTAACATTCAAAGATAGGAAATGCTAGCTTGAGATGACAAGAGGCAACTTTTGCGGCATATGGCATGTTTCTTGTGCACCAATGTCACAATCTGCAAGCAATTTCATCATGAATTTTTGATAGGAAAGTAAATCTTTTATCCCTAGATGAATTTGTATTTGCAAGCCTCTGCAAGATATCAATATAGCTTTCATATTTTTTCCAGACTTTGATGCATATTTGGAAATGTAGTTCAACACAATTTTTCTTGACAAGATTGGTTGGCAATCAACATTTGCTTGCCAAATTACAAGAATCTCAAGATTGTGGATATTAATATGCTCATCATTTCTTGTTGGCTTATAGGATTTGTTCAATTCAATATCAATTACCAATGTCGATGATGATTGTGTATTCCATAGAGCTCTGTAGCGACATTGCAATTGGTGGCCTTTTTTCCTAAGGCAAGTATATTGAGTACACTTGGTATGTCTTTGTAGCATGAACAACTCTTCATAATCCACCATTGGATCCATGCAAGAAATTTTCATACTATTAAGCAAGCACGGGTCCTCCAAAGATGAGTAGTGAACTCTTGATATTAGCTAATCTGAGGAACGAGGGTTCCATGTTGAAACATAGCAATCAAAGAAATTTTTTTCCTGTTGAAGCTCATGTTTGTTGGACCAATCAAGCATGTCCATATTTGGGGCACCTAGAAGCCACAAGAAACCATGGAAATGTGTTTATCCATGGTGTTTCAACTCATACCTATTGCAGTAATCCTGTGTGGAAAATCCTCTCAATAACCTCTTCACGAAAAATGGTGAACTGCAAGTGCATGTACAAGGCTGTTATGTGCGGGTTATGTACAACATTATTTGTGAAGCATCTTTGGGAGTATGGCATATGTGATTGGACATGAAGATCAATTACCCTATGTGAAGCAGACCATTTTGTGTCTATAGATCTCAAAGTGAAGAAGAGAGTCGGTGTACCAAGTTGGTCAATCACTGTCGCAAGCTCTTATCGGAACTTGCCCCAATAGGAGTGTGTTCCTCACAAAGATGCACCAAAGAAAACAATTTGGTTTGTTATCTAGGTGTCTAGTGCATCCTGTAGAAATTTTCACAAAGCAACAACAGACTTTGGGATCCATTCCTCCAAGTTTTTTTTCATAAAAATAGAAGTTGATTGCTGGCTTTGATGTCTTATTATCGAATTATAAAGGTAATATCTAAATCTGACATGCCTCCCAAATATATTATCATAGCATCTCATCAAGTGCAATGCATATTCATGTAAGTGAATTTGTATGCTTCTCGATTGTAGGGGAATTGTTGTTCCAGTGGGGAACAACATTGGAAAATCCATGCTTAATAACCCTTCTATATTATATTTATTGATAGGGATACAATTTATCTCAAGCCAAGGAAAAGTACTTTGACTAATGTCTTTAATCTTCAACTCATCTCTAATTACCTACAATTCATGAGGAGGGTTGGGAATCAATGGAATAAATGATGATGAGTCCTCAAGCTCAGCTTTCTCAACAACGACACTTTCTAGAGTTGCCATTAGTTTATTTGTGTTATGTGTTGGTTCTTTCATTATGTGTAGAAGATCAAAGATGTCAATACTTATAGGAGGTAACAAATTTAAAGAATCAAAATCTATTGCAACATCACTATAGTATGGGTCATTCTCAATTTTGTATATTAATGCAGCCATGACATTATGTTTGTCAATAGAACAATCATAGTTTGTCCTTTGAACACTAGTTCTTCACACAATCACCACTTCAAGATCATGTAGGCAACGTAGTAACAAAGTTGCAATGGCCATGATGTATTGAGGGAAGCTTATAGTATGGCCACTATATTTGTACTGGCCTCCTCTAGCATGGGTCACTTGCAAAATTGGAGCAACTCTAGCTATAAGCATTTCTTCAACTTGGGCAAGCTTGTCAAGGATGAGAGGTTGTGGGCCTGGATCCATCTTGTTCACTAAATTAAATCTATGAATTCCCTTTTCAAAAGCACAACGTAAACACATGATGCTCGCACTCTCATTTCAGCATAGCTTTCCTTGCAAACACTACAAACTTTCAAATTAAACAAAGCAAAAATGTGTCGATGAAAGAACTACATTGTAGTGTGAAAAGAATCACCAAACATGTTGCTTGGGTAGTGGTCAACTGATGATGTGAATAGAAATCCATGCTTGGCAAGATTTTTTGGATGGCTACATCCACCTATTATGGAGGCACCTTCACTGGGAAGGTTCTGCAGAAGTTGGCAAGGGATGGGGGCTGCAGGGCTATAGTAGTTAGCAAGTTCTGACAGCAAGCCTAGCTACAATTGTGGTGCACCTATTTGGTCGAGCAGGGCCAAGGTATGCTGATCTACAATGCCTCTTTGCTGCAAGTATTTGGCTCGACGATGTGTGCAAATTTGTTTTCTATGGTGCACATAATAAAGCTGGTTTCTTTGGTGTTTTGTTTCCTTTTTACGATGCACACTTGATGCAAGGTTGGAACTTGAACAAGGCTGAGGGACCTACAATCATATTATGAGGAAAATAATAAAATTATTGCAAACACCAACTTAAAGGGAAAAGGCATAAGTAAAGAGGTCAAGCTAATTGAATATGGAACAAAATAGCCAAAGGTTGATAGCAACACTCAACAATTCCCTATGGAAAATAATATAAACTGTATAACATTAACTATTTTACTGTCTTCCAACCATTGACACAAAACAAAAGCCATAAATAAAACAATATTGGTTCTAACAGTGCCCCAACTAGAAAACTCACAAAACAAAAGAATCCACAGTAACAAAGCCATGCACAAAAAAAGGAAAACCCAAACATGTAGAAATTCTATTTTTCAATAATGCCTTATGGAGAACAACCAAAGTATACATACATGCATATGTATATATGTAAATGTATCTATCCATATACAATGCATATTTGATGGAGAGTGTTAGGAAGGGAAGGTCCAATGTATTTTTTGAAGGAGGATGTAACACTATTGCTGCTTATGCCTATGCATCCTTCCTTCCTTCCTTGTGACCTCCATCTAAAAGAGCTTCAATTCCTTCATTATATATTCCTATACATATATACATATACATATGCATATATCACAATGAAGACGAAAAAGTGCTTGCAAACTCCAACTTAAAGAAGAACAATGCAACCAATGAACAAATAGGTAATATAAAATGAAACAAAACAAAGGAACGCCTACTCTCCACCCCACCATATTGGGTCATGGAGCCTTATGGGTTCTCACCAAACCCCCGAGAAAGAACATACATTGTCCACCACTATGATCAATGGTGAAACCAATGCTGCTTATTATGCCCAATATAGGACATTTCATTCCTACAATTCTTTTTTGAGCCTCGAAGGAATAATAACCAAGACATCACAATTACCATCATGCATTGGATACATATGTAGGGATTTGTTGCTTGGAAATATAAAACCATGGCAAAAAAAAAAAATTAAAAATAAAAAACCCACATGTACATGAATACTTTTTCCAATAGTGCCTTATCGACAACAACCAAAGCATACATATATGCAAATGTGTCTATGCATATGCAATGTATTTTCTATGGAGACTATAACGAATGGAAGGTACAATGCACTCTTTAAAGGAGGGTGTAATGCTACTGCTTCCTATGGTTATGCATCCTGCCTATGGTTATGGTTATGGTTATGTAGCTAAAATTATATATATATAAATTCCTTTATCTATGTATATTCCTTTTTATATATTTGTAGGTATATATATATATATATATAAAAATTGTAATTATATGTGTATGATTATATGTATTTATATAATACATTTAGTGTAATGTAATTATTCATATTCACATGAGTTTTCTTTTAATTAAATCGGTATTTTCGTTTTAGTGCTCGTATAAAATAAAAGTGACATTTGGATAATGATTTAATATTAGGAATAGAAAAAAAGAGAGTAACCAAATGCTAAAATGGTTCTTATAATATTCTTGAGACTTCTAATATATGTTTATGTTTATGGAAACTTATAAGCCGATTTTAATTTCTCTTGAAGTTTATTGATTTTGTTTTTCTATGAGTTAGTAAAAGTGGAATGTTGATTAGGGTTACTTTTAGAGATCGTTATGTGTGATCAGGGCCTTTTAATACAAGTAATTTTTTTAAAGATGATGGGTAAGTCGATGACTTAAGTAATTGTGATTTAATGACTTAGTATCTTTTAAAAGTGGAAGGAATGTATATATATTTGATATCGTGTGGTTGCTGAATTTCTTGGTTGTGATTGTATCTTCGTATGGGATCATTTAATGTTTTGATTGAAGAGTATTTGTTTGGGTCTATTCATTAGTGTACTTGTGTAGTTGGAAGTTGTTTTGATTCGTTGCGTCTCACTTCTTGAGTTGTTTGGTTTGGAGGCGAAATGTCACCGAGTTTGTGTTAGCTTGAGAAATGATTTTGATGGTTGCTTATTGCTTGTCTTCCATTTAAGTCCTTTTGATTGAAGAGATTTTTATGTTTCGTGTTGGATTAATGAATGGAATTTGATGGTTCATATTATTTTGACTTCTGTCAGGTCGTTTTGGTGAGAAGATTTTCAAAAGTTGAGTTTTCGTGTTGGAATTATATTGTTTCTTTACTCTCATTTGAGGAGAATTGATCTTTTGTACTTCCAGAGGCTTTGAGAAAAGTTGTATTGTGATAATTTCATTTATTTGATTCTTGTCAAGATTTTGATCGTATTGATGATTTTGAGATTATGCTTGGGTTGTACCGTAATGAGAATTATATTTGTGGTTTTGGCGGGATGGGTAATGCCTCGTGTTTACTTCAACTAAGATTGTATATTATGTTTCTTGTTGGTACAACCCTTGGATTTTGGATTTTATGTTTTGAGTGTCTAGAGAGAGTGGCTCTACGTGGGGGCCAGAGCACAAAGGGGCTACTAGGGTAACCCACGTTAGAGTTAGAGTAACAAGTGATAACCTAAATAATTAACTGGGGGAGGGGGATTAAACATTAATAAGATAATTGTGATGCCTCATCTACCTGTTAGTGCTATCACAGACTAAAGGGGATTGAGAAGGCCATGGTTGGAAAGATCGTTACCTTGTCTTCACAATAGGTCAATGATTCCACATGAGTAACCCTATGGGGTGGTTCCTTGAGATAGGTAGCCTGGAAAACCATAGATGGAGGTAGTTCCTTGTGATGGGTAGCTTGGCGAATCCATGTGATGCCATGCGATGACACTCTCCTCTAGCATTCCTTTTTGTGATGTTTTATTGGAAATCCTCGGGAAGTGGCTTACTGATTTTATGACTTAAGATTTATGGATGACACATTTTCAACTTAGTGTTGTTATATTTGGAAAATCATTTATTGTTTTAATTTGAAAGTTGTTTATTGATGTTGTGTCAATTTAATGATGTTAAGATATTTGATTTATTATGTTTCTAAAGTGGTCTTTTGTTTGGATTTGATGATTTATTGTTGTTTTAAGTTCTAAGTGATCTTGTGTGATTGTATGTTTTTCTTGAGGTCTTTTTTTTTACATTCTAGTGTTGGTCTTATGTTTCTGTCTGGATGTACTTGGTTAGGGATCCTTCCTTATTTACTCCCAGCACGAGGGTGGTCAGGTGGAATGTGCTTCGTACCCCGTTGGGTTCCTTTGATGTAGTTTTACCATTTTGTGTAGAGTTTGCTAACATCCAGTTGATCCATTGTTCATGTGTACTAGATGTTTGTACTTCATATGTAATTCTTTTGTTGATGTACCACTCCCACGTAGGTTGCGAGGTTTTATGATGTAATTTGTACATGTATTTATTATGATGTATTTTCTGACGAATGTAAAGTAATATCACACCATGTGATTCATTCTTGTACTACCATTTGTAAATGCTTACATTGTTATGGATTATATCTTTGGGTATCATTCTTTATCATCATGTTTGGATGTAAGTTTCGTAATGACTCTTCGTGTACCCCAAGGGATGTTAGTGTTTTGGTTTTGTTTAAATAAATTTTCATGTCATAACTTAATGTGTATCTTATGTATGTTATGATATCTTAAAAAAAAATTGTGCGGTTATTATTGCTTAGTTGTCCTTTGGGGTTTGTACAATGGGGCATTACATCATGGTATCAGAGCCAGGTTCACACACTCAGCACTATGTGTGCTCACTATGTAACCTTGCATTTAGACTCTTGAGTCTAGAGTTTCACCCTTTTGTTGTCTTTGCGGTATAACCCGAGTTTCTTTCGTTACTTAGTGTTGGGTTGATGGTGCAGGAAATTGATAGGAAAAGGTAGGACCCTTGGTGTAGTGTGCAATGCACTGATATCTTCCTATTAGGGATGCACTATGGACCCTTGTGTCGTTGTATGATGAGGTTTCTAGTGATGTGAGTTATGTGTGTGAATGTGTCATGTGTGCATGGAATTTTCCTGTTGGTTGTCCTTGAGTGACAGATTATGTTTTCCTGAATCTGTGAAGTTGTAAATTTTTTCCTTTGGTTGAAATTGTTGCCATATTTGGTGTTGAATAATGATTGAAGTGGAGTGCTTCATGTGAAAATGATGAGATGTAGTGAAAAGTGCATTTGAGTAGATAATTATGCTTTAATTTTATGAAAGTATAACATTTAAGGTTAAGAATTAGCTTGAATTATTGATACTAATGTGATTTGTTTCATAGTAGTAATGATTTCCAAGAAATTGGCCTAGAAACTCAGCAACAAAGGTAATGGAATTAGTGTTTCTGGATCTAGATCATTATGTTATTCTTTTCTAAAACTGATATGTAACGAACTGCTTATGAGTTATTAGAGTAATTTGACTGTTGTGTACTCTGGTGAGAGGGACAGTGTAGTATCACTCGCTCGCGAGTGCCCTACTACGCTGCAAATTCCTCCCATGGTGTGTTTGTGATATATATATATTGTGGCAACATTTGTTGTATGCAGGATTGCAGGAACAAAGTCTCGATTCCACCTACTACGGTAGGACAAGGCAAGCATTAAATTCATCCAATGGGTACGATGTTAAAAAAGGGAGTTGATAAGGAAGTGTCCCCATCCCAAGTTCGTCACCCCGTCCTTGTGGTCTATTGCAATTTTCCCCTTTGTTTTTGGTATTGTTTTGTTTCCTCTGATGTCATTTATTATTATTATTTTTTTAAGTGATTGTTGACACTATCGGTAATTCTAGTGTTACTATGTATATGCTTGAGCTTGACTTCCAGGAGTAAGTCGAAGCCTAGTGGGGGAGGATGTAATACCCCTCCGTTTGGGTCATTCTAGTAATTCAAGTAAGCTAACTGTTGAGTGGTCATGTTGTTTTCGTAAAAGTATTATTGAGTAAGTATGGTTAATTGAGTTGTGGCGTCGTGTTGTTTTCATGATTGCATTGTTTAATTGGTCTTGTGTTCGTGATAAGTTAATATTTTGATTAATCAATATAATTAAATTAAAATTGATTGAAACGTTAGCTCAAATCAATATAGAAAGTAAGTGTTTACTTATAATTAAATCAAGAAATTAAAGTAAAATTTAGAAGGAAAGCTAACATGATTTCTAACAAGTCTTGAAGATAAGATTTAAACTAGGGAAGAAAACAATAAATAAAGGTTGAAAACAATATGATTTCAAAATTTAGAGATAAGTATTAAAACAAAAGTTACGTTAAACAAAAATAAAATAGAATAAAATTTAAAGATAAGTATTAATAGATGGGAATTTTCAAATTGAAAGAGGAGATAAATATGAGTCTTTAATCAAATAAAAGCAATAAGATTTTAGACTAGTGGAAAAATCGCTAGAAGAACTCAAAAGGACGAATGCATGTTCCTGCTTTATGAAAGGACTGAAATGATAATAGAATCTCGTTATCTTCGTTTGATTTTTGACAATTCGAAAGCTAAAGGAAATTCTTTTTATATCTACGGTGAAAAGAATAGGGGGAGGATTCTTTTTTGGCTATCAGACAAAACTCTGCACAGTGATCTGAAAGCAAGATAGTTTGTAGGAAATTGAAGACTGGAGAATGTCTGGCGAGTTGAGTCAGAAGATTTGGGTCGGGTCTTTGGCTGCAAAAGAGATCTGTACAATGCAATTTCCTTGACTCCCGACGGAGGAATCCTGTGGTGGTACTATGTAGCGCCTTTAGATTGGGTTCTTATATGAGAACGAGTCCGTGTCTGCATCAAAGGATCGCCTATTTCGCCATCTCTGTTTTCCTTGAACGAGATACCCAGACCCAGGTATGGAGGCATCACTTTCACAATGGACATGGTAGTCGCTGACTTTATTCCTGTTTTCTGTTGTATGTAATCACTTTTCCAGTGTTTATTCTCTTTTAGTATATGACGGTTTGGTCTCAGTGGTACTTTTGCGCCTGTCGTCAGATGTCCTTCATTACGATTGAGTTTGCTTTGATGATAGATGGTTCTGGTATGAAGTTGTGATCTCTTCTTGAATGGCGGTTACATTCCCTTACGGGGGTGTAGTGCATCCAATCCCTGTTTGTGAATTGTAAGAATTTTGAAGAATAGTTTTCGCTATATAATGGCATACGAATCTGAACTGTGTTTCACTCAATCTTCCGCCCTAGTAACGCTTGAGAGTCGCTTACCATTCTTAAATTTATGCTGTATGGGGTGAGTTATTGTCTGTGTTTCTCACAATACTGCATACTTTGATTTTACTATCTTCACCTCTCAAATGTCATCTTTGTAAAATTTATCTCTCTTGCTCGTTATACTTTTACTCTTATTTTCGTTGGCCTGGGTTATGGGATAGGAATAACTTAATGCAATCACTCGGTCTTCTCTTTCTTATCTTCAGGCTGCATATTTTACGTAGGGCAGAGTACCCAATCAGGTTTCTCGTTCTTACTTTTTGAGACTATTATATTTTCATAAAATCACCACCTTAGTCTTTTGAGAATGGGTTATGGCACGTCTTGAAGACAATTGATTGTAAAAGGGTTGGTTCCTTTCCTGAGCTATACAGTTTCAGCTCCTAGATCCATCATCGTTGAGTTGCACTCTGTTCGTACGTTATTCGTATCCTACGTTCTATTGTTGGGGTGGTTCTGAGCACTTTATGTTTCAAAGATTTATAAGCCTCCTATCAATATCTATCGCACTTACATTCTGAAACCTTTCATTGCTCTTATTTGGCATCTCTCCTTTCGCAATGAGATGTCAGATCCATGGATTTGGATAGGCGTTTTATTTTATTACCTTCTTGTGGTAACAACATTTATCATTATGAACCAATCTTTTTCGCGCCACTTAGACTCTTTCTCTTGTTAAAGCCTGTGTTTTTTCCCCTCTCTACCATGATCCTCAAAGCCTTGAGAATGGCTCGAAAGAAAAACGCGGTTTACCTCATTGGTTGATTGTTTCCTTTCACATCAACAATATTCCCCATGCTTGGTTTGCTGTGTTACTTCTTTTTGCTGCGTCTGTTCCAGCTAGCTTCTTAAGGTCGTGCTTCATAAACATTATAGTTAGCTTGAATTTGCTTTGTGTATATTAATGAAATCTCCTTCGTTGAACATCTATCAATCTAAATTATGTGAAGTCTTCAACCTTTACTTCCTTGCATCTCTCTCCTCTGTGGCAGCGAATCATTTTGTCGTGCGGGTTCTCATGGCTTTGATTTACGTAACAGATAAACAAGAATACAAGTCGGGTGGTTTAGTCGATAATCCAATAATTTCTTTAATTGATAAAAGAAGGAATCTTAGTGGTAATAGATACATTTATTTGGTAAGGGTATAAATTGATTTTCTTACTCGTGATAGGTTAAATAATAATGAGTGGAAAGTTGCTAAATGGAGGAGTTCTATAATTGATAATTAGCTCTATCTATTCTTTTTGAATTTTAACGAGTAATGGGAAAGAATTAATAAAGGGATTTTATATTTATGTACTTATTCTTGTACTCTTATGTGTTGTTCCAATACTACGGACTAATTGGTCAATTAGGATTAATGGAGTCTATGAGTATTTGTCTACGATTAAAGCCAGATCTCTTGGTTATGTAGCTAAAATTATATATATATAAATTCCTTTATCTATGTATATTCCTTTATATATATATATATATATATATATATATATATATATATATATTTATTGTAATTATATGTGTATGATTATATGTGTTTATATAATACATTTAGTGTAATGTAATTATGCATATTCACATGTGTTTTCTTTTAATTAAATCGGTATTTTCGTTTTAGTGCTTGTATAAAATAAAAGTGACATTTGGATAATGATTTAATATTAGGAATATAAAAAAAGAGAGTAACCAAATGCTAAAATGGTTCTTATAATATTCTTGAGACTTCTAATATATGTTTATGTTTTTGGAAACTTATAAGCCGATTTTAATTTCTCTTGAAGTTTATTGATTTTGTTTTTCTATGTGTTAGTAAAAGTGGAATGTTGATTAGGGTTACTTTTAGAGATCGTTATGTGTGATCAGGGCCTTTTAATACAAGTAATTTGTTTAAAGATGATGGGTAAGTCGATGACTTAAGTAATTGTGATTTAATGACTTAGTATCTTTTAAAAGTGGAAGGAACGTATATATATTTGATATCGTGAGGTTGCTGAGTTTCTTGGTTGTGATTGTATCTTCGTATGGGATCATTTAATGTTTTGAATTGAAGAGTATTTGTTTGGGTCTATTCATTAGTGTACTTGTGTAGTTGGAAGTTGTTTTGATTCGTTGTGTCTCACTTCTTGAGTTGTTTGGTTTGGAGGCGACATGTCACCGAGTTCGTGTTAGCTTGAGAGATGATTTTGATGGTTGCTTATTGCTCGTCTTCCATTTAAGTCCTTTTGATTGAAGAGATTTTTATGTTTCGTGTTGGATTAATGAATGGAATTTGATGGTTCGTATTATTTTGACTTCCATCGGGTCATTTTGGTGAGAAGATTTTCAAAAGTTGAGTTTTCATGTTGGAATTATATTGTTTCTTTATTCTCATTTGAGGAGAATTGATCTTTTGTACTTCCAGAGGCTTTGAGAAAAGTTGTATTGTGAGAATTTCATTGATTTGATTCTTGTCAAGATTTTGATCGTATTGATGATTTTGAGATTATGCTTGGGTTGTACCGTATGAATGAGAATTATATTTTGTGGTTTTGGCGGGATGGGTAATACCTCGCGTTTGCTTCAATTGAGATTGGATATTATGTTTCTTGTTGGTACAACCCTTTGATTTTGGATTTTATGTTTTGAGTGTCTAGAGAGAGTGGCTCTATGTGGGGGCCGGAGCACAAAGGGGCTGCCAGGGTAACCCACGTTAGAGTTAGAGTAACAAGTGATAACCTAAATAATTAACTGGGGGAGGGGGATTAAACATTAATAAGATAATTGTGATGCCTCATCTACCTGTTAGTGCTATCACAGACTAAAGGGGATTGAGAAGGCCGTGGTTGGAAAGATCGTTGCCTTGTCTTCATGACAGGTCAACGATTCTGCATGAGTAACCCTGTGAGGTGGTTCCTTGAGATAGGTAGCCTGGTGAACCATAGATGGAGGCGGTTCCTTGTGATAGGTAGCTTGGCGAATCCATGTGATGCCATGCGATGACACTCTCCTCTAGCATTCCTTTTTGTGATGTTTTATTGGAAATCTTTTGGAAGTGGCCTACTGATTTTATGACTTAAGATTTATGGATGACACATTTTGAACTTAGTGTTGTTATATTTAGAAAAAAATTTATTGTTTTAATTTGAAAGTGGTTTATTGATGTTATGCTGATTTAATGATGTTAAGATATTTGATTTATTATGTTTCTGAAGTGGTCTTTTGTTTGGATTTGATGATTTATTGTTGTTTTAAGTTCTAAGTGATCTTGTGTGATTGTATGTTTTTCTTGAGGTCTTTTTTTTTACATTTTTGGTGTTGGTCTTATGTTTCTATCTGGATGTACTTGGTCGGGGATCCTACCTTATTTACTCCCAGCACGGGGTTGGTTGGGTGGAACGTGCTTCACACCCCGTTGGGTTCCCTTTGATGCAGTTTTACCATTCTATGCAGAGTTTGCTTATGTAGTTGATCCAGTGTTCATGTGTACCAGATGTTTGTATTTCATATGTAATTCTTTTGTTGATGTACCACTCCCACATAGGTTGGGAGGTCTTATGATGTAATTTGTACATGTATTTATTATGATGTATTTTCTGATAAATGTAAAGTAATATCACACCATGTGATTCATTGTTGTACTACCATTTGTAAATGCTTACATTGTTATGGATTATATCTTTGGGTATCATTCTTTATCATCATGTTTGGATGTAAGTTTCGTAATGACTCTTCTTGTACCCCAAGGGATGTTAGTGTTTTGGTTTTGTTTAAATGAATTTTCATGTCATAACTTAATGTGTATCTTATGTATGTTATGATCTCTTCAAAAAAAAAAATTGTGAGGTTATTATTGCTTAGTTGTCCTTTGGGGTTTGCACGATGGGGCATTACACAATGCCTGATGGAGAAGAACCAAAGCATACATATATGAATGTGTACATGTAAATGCATCTATGCATATGCAATGTAGTTTCAATGGAGGCTAGAAGGAATGGAAGGTACGATGAACTCTTTAAAGGAGGGTGTAACATTGCTCATACTTATGGTTATGCAGCATGCTTTCCATCATTGCAACATCCATCTAAAAAAACTACACTTTTTTATTGCACATGCATATATAGATATGCATATATTACGATGAAGACAAAAAAATTCTTGCAAACACCAAAGTAAAGACACACAATGCAGCTAAACAACAAATAGAAAATATGAAATGAAACACAACAAAACAAGGCTTTCTCTCCACCCTACCATATTGGGTCATGGAGCTCCATGGGCTCTCACAAAACCCCTGAGCAAGAATAGACATTGTCCACCACTTTGATCAAAGGTGAAACCAATCTTTCTTATCACACTTAATATACACCCTATCATTCCAACAACTCCTTTTTGAGGTTGAAAGAAATAATAACTAAAAAGGTACACTTAATAAATATGCTAACAAATACAATCCAGTATCATGCATTGGATGCATATATAGGAATTTTCTATTTAGAAATATACACACTAAAAATGTACATGTAGAAATTTGTATGTACATGGCATTAGATGTAGACAATATACATTTTTTTTCACTATTCTTATTAAAACTCAGACCTATAATTCAAAAACAAGGCTTATAACAACAATAGTTAGAGTTACAAGAATTAACTTTGAAGCTGGGTGCAAGCTATTGTTGTTAGATTTGTTTGCAATTTCCCCTACCATGCAAGACTCTCTAGAGATAATTTTCATACTGAGTTGAATTCCAAACAGCCATCCCTAATTGTGACTTTGGATATTTGTTATGATTTATGTTGACCGGACATTTGTTTCCTTTTCTTTCTTTGGAGTTCTTGTGACATCAAAAGACCTTTCCTTTTTTTTTGTTGTTGCTTTGTTACTCATTTAAGTAGTTATACACTTTTTTGATTGCACATGCATATATACAAATACATATACATATGCATATATTACGATGAATACAATAAGGTGCTTGCAAACACCAACGTAAAGACTAACAGTGCAACTAAATAGAAAATAGAAAATGTGAAATTAGAAACAACAAGACAAAGTCTGCTCTCCACCCTACCATATTGGGTCATGGAGCCCCATTGGCTCTCACCAAACCCCCAAGCAAGAACATACATTGTCCACCACTTTGATCAATGGTGAAACCAATCTTTCTTATCACACTTAATATACAACCTATCATTCCAACAACTCCTTTTTGAGGCTGAAATAAATAATAACTAAAAAGGTACACTTAAAAAATATGCCAACAAATACAATCCATCATTATGCATTGGATGCATATGTAGGAATTTGTTGTTTGCAAATATACACACTAAAAAAGTACATGTAGAAATGCATGTACATAGCATTAGATGTAGAAAATACACATATATAGATGAATGGAAAGCTAAAGATATGGATATGTGCTGATACATGTGTTGGAAAGGGAAATCAAACTTCAACCTTCAAAGAAGCTCACAATCCTGGCTCACAACTTTGATAGTAGGTAAAGCCATAGAAGAACACCCAACAATGCCTTATTGAAAATTGCAAAGACTTTCGCCACCTCTTTTGACATTTTAAATGGCAAGTGTTGGCACAACCATCACCACTACACAAATACCATACAACAGTTAATGTTGATGCCAAGAGGGCGAGCTTCTATGAAGGTGCAAGTCCAACTGCCCATTGTGGAGTTTTTGATAAAGGAAAAAATGGGTTTTATAGGGACCCAAAACCACAAAGTTTACAAACAAGATAAAAATAGAGAATTAAAGTTCAAAAAAGAAAGAAGGTTGTAAAGAGAAAAGAACCATAACAAAGTAGCAACCCCCAAACAAAGGCTAGAAAAGGCCACACAAAGAAAAAACCCGCCAGAAGCCCAAACAAAAAAACCAGCAATAGTTAATCTAAGGACTTTAACACTTTCGTTGTCTCAACTTCCAGGTTCTACATTTCCTGAACACCTCTCTTAAAGGTTTGAACCATCTATGGAGAGGGAGGTGCTTTCCTCTTTAGGTTGGCTCTGGTTCTCTTCGATATCTTCATATCCTCTTCCTTGCTTTTTTCTTTATCTTCTTCCAAGTCAATAACCAGTGAACCCTGTTGTGACTTATCCAGCTTCTCTGTCATTGCATTAATAATAATGGCATTGTGCCTCACCATTCTATTTTTTTGTTTCATAGTCATTTTCATAATGTTTTAAATTTTTTCAATCTCAGCTTCTAGCACCTTGTCCCTGCCCTCATTATCCTCGACCTCCATCCTAGTGATGTTCTCATTTTGTACCCCTTCCACCTTACTTAGAGAGGACACATTTACTTCCAATTCTTCCAATTTGCTATGGAGGTCCCTAATTTTGATATTCAGGTCATTAATATCATGAAAATCCCATCTCGTCACTCTGAAATTATCTACTGCACCATTCCTAGCAATGGCTAGGACATCAACAAACAAATCCCTATCTTGTTTGAAGAAGCTATCATTTGGGTCAAGGGTTCTTGGGGACCTGGGTCTTTCATCTCTGTCTGTTGCTAGGTAGGATAAGAAAGAGTCCTTGCTAGCTTCAAGGTCCTCTGTTTTATCCTCTAGGGTATTCTTAGAGTAGGGGACTAATTTTTTAGCAAGGGAACCCTTTTTGACACATTTAGCTTTTTGGGCTGAACTACTAGGCTCATTTGCAGTGCTTGCTTTCTCAAGTTGGGGTTTGTGAGGCTAGGTTTTCTTGCTAGAAAGGATAGGGGAAGGAGGGTCCACAAAAATTATCTCTAGGTTAGACAAAGATTTGTCCTCCGAGTGACTAGTTTTGGTGTCATAATCCTCAGAGGCCGAAATGGCAATAGGGTTAGAAGGGGCTGACAAGTTTTGAAAGTGTTCATAGATCAATTTGAGAAGTCCAGTATGTCAAAATAGGATTTCTTTTGGGGTTTTTCTTGTGGTCATCAAGACTATTTCTCAAAGAATGAAATAAGCAATGAGGAAGAGAGACCCTTACCTTATGGCGAAAATGGTTGAGCAGGGCAAAGTGATACCCATAAACCCTAGTAAATCTCCCATCCAAGGTAATAGACTCCCCGATGATATGAAGGAATTTTCTATAGAGTACTTTAATGGAGTCAGCCTCGAAGTAGCTATTGGAGACTTTAACAAATTTTAATTTCTCCTTTTCTTTCTTCGGGAATCTAATGACCACCTCATCTGAAAATCTTTTGTCACAAAAAAATTTCAAGCCCTTAGTGGACATACCAGTCACCTCTCCTATGAGGTTCTCATCCAACTTCACTTTCCTACTGAAGAGGATAATTTCTCCATTGTTCTAGTTCTTCTCGAAATAGTTAGTAGCCTTTAGGTCAGGTCCATGAAGTTTTTCTAGAAAATGGAGCAATCCGCTGCATTTGACCTATTTCCAAACCTTTGGATTCCTTGTGTGCATTTCAAAGCTCTTTGGCTCGACCCTTTTCCTATCTCCTCCCATTTTTACAAGCACTTCTCTATAATTTTTACCAAAGCTGAAGTTTTGATACAAAATAGCACTGCCAAACCAGTATGCCCACAAAGCGTGCCACACTTTCTTGCTAGCTAAGTCAATTAACTCGGCCCCATCAAATCTTATGATTTTTTTGTACTTAACATGTTCCCTTTTCATCGTTAAAAGGACTTGCATCTTTCCCATGCGTAACATCATAATCCAATAAAGCCCTTACCTTAACACCTAGGTTCTTGACATTCTACCACATGCACAACCCTTTCCATTTGACCCCTTCATTCGCAAAATAATATACCACACTATTGGCTTCCCTATAGGCATGAGAAATTTTTATTTTATCAAACTTGACTAAGATTGAATTGGCTTCTTCGATCAAGTTCTTAATGGTCCAAGAAGGGGGTGTCCTACCTAGGATACACTCAATGATTAGTTTGGGATCTTAGGGATGTGGCCACCATCGCTATAAAATTACCATTAGAATCCCTAAGCACTCACCACTTCCTACCACCCCCGAATTGCCTTTTGTTGTCCCATCAAAATTGGCTTTTACCCATCCATTTGGTAGAAAAGTCTAGCTAACTCCCTCCATGTCTTTCTTAGCTGGTTTAGAAGCCCTTGACATGTCAATTTTGAGCTTCCAATCCTTGGGTATCATTAAATCATAGGGAGTGCACACTGTTGCCTCTAGATCAAAGTCCTTTTGGGGGATAACATTAAATTTTTCCATCATTAATCTTAGAATTTTATCAAACACAATAGACTACAACATCTCCTTGTCCTTGTAGATTCTATTATTTCATTCTTTCCAAACTCCCCAAGGAACATAAGGGAAGGTAAAAGCCCATAGCCTTCGAATGGAAGGGTTTTGAGATGGAGCTTTCCATTGAGAGAAAAAATATTCAATTGACAAGGGGAACACCCAAGATATCTTCCAAAGAGTCATAAAATTTTCCCGTATTGAAGCTGCAAATAGGTAGTGAAGAAACAAATGGCTAACTAACTCCACTTCATTCTTGCAAACATAACATCTGTTGGGAATTTGGAATTCACACTTGTAGAGATTGTCAACCATGAGCACCATATTTTGAAGAAGAGTCTAGGAAAAAATGTTGACTTTGGGTGTCAAGTGTTTTATCCAAGCTTTCGCCCAGAAAGGAGGAGGAGCTTGGGAAAAGGACAGCATAGCGACTGTCGAAGACATAGAGAAGTTGCCCGAGGGGTTGTCTTTCCAGATGAGATAATCATTCAACTGGTTCTGCCCTAATCTCACCGCCATCAAAGAGGATTGAATCAAGGCCAGTTCTTGGCTAAATTGACACAAATCCAACCAACTTCCTTCATGCCAATAATCTTTAACATACGAACTAAAAGTCTCTTTGCATATTTCAGCCCATGTGTTGAATCTTTTAGTTTTGATTAGGGGATCCTTAAAAAGCCATCTATCCTCCCAGAAGCTAGTTTGATTTCCACTTCTTACTTGCCATCCCACACCTAAATCTACAACCTTTCTGCTAGCAATCACATCATTCCAGTAAGCTAATCCACAAGGCAGTAAGGGAGACTCAAGCAAGGCCTTGAGAGACCCATAATTTGTCATATATTTGTTTCTTAAGATATCTTTCCATTCTCCTAAAGATGAGAAGGATCTCCATATTTCTTAGAAAGAAGCATCGTGTTGATCATTCTGATCTTTCTAAGACCTAATCCCCCAACACTTTTTGGTCTACAAACCAGATCCCATCCTATTAGAGGAAATCTTTTTCTTTCTTCAACACCTAACCATAGAAATATTTTTTGAATCTTTTCAATAGAATCCACAAATTTAGCAGGAATTTTGAAAATGCTTAAAGAATATATTGGGAGATTCTGAAGAGAAGCTTTGAGGAGCTGGATTTTACCTGCTTGACTTAGAAGAACTACTTTCCATCCTACAAGCTTCTTGTTGAACCTATCAACCAATGAGCTCCAAAAAGAATCTAGAGGTTTAAGGCTTAAAGGTAATCCAAGATAGGTAGAGGGTAAAGACTCCACTCTACAATCAAGGATTTTGGCTATTTTAATCTATTTGTGCTCAGGGGTATTAAAAAAGACAACAAAACTTTCTTGTCTACTGATCATTTGACGCGACGCCCTATCATACTCATCCAATAATTTTTTCAAAGTCTTAGCCTCAGACATAGTTGACCTTGCCATTAGCATAGTTTCATCAAAAAATTGTTGATGGGAGAAAATTAGATTGTTGGAAGATGGTTTAAGACTAGCAAGGAGTCTTTGATTGATCAATCTTTTCAGGTTTCTTCCAAGACTTTCAGCCATTATTGTAAATAGGATGGGTGATATAGGATCACCCTGTCTTAGACCTCTCAAATTTTGAAAGAAATTTGAAGTAGAACTATTCACCATTATAGATATAGAAACTATAGAAACAATCTACTCCACCAACTGAAGAACTCTACTATTGAAACCAAACGCCCTTAAAATTTTAAGTAAGAATTTCCAGTCCACTCTGTCATAAGCTTTTGAAATATCAAGCTTTAAGAGAAAACCTTCTATCTTTGATTCCACCAAGGCATGGATATTCTCATGCACTATGACAATAGAATCAAGGATCTACCTACCAGGAATGAAGCCATATTGTTGAGGGGAAATTAGCAAAGGAAAAATAATAAGAAGCCTAGAAGTCAAGACTTTTGATATGATTTTATAGAGAGAATTACATAGAATTATAGGCCTAAAGGCTTCAAAGTCTGTTGCTTTGGATTTCTTTGGTATAAAGACCAGGAAAGTAGCATTTAATTCTTTTATGAGACTTTTGGACCCAAAGAATTCTTTAATAACATTCACAACATCCTCTTCAACAATCTCCTAGAACCATTGAAAGAAGAACATTGGAAACCCATTAGGGCCCGGGGCCTTGTTCCCATCAAAGGAAAAGACAACCTTCCTTATTTCCTCTCTAAAGGGAATAGCTACCAACTTAGAGTTATCTTCTAGCCCAACCATGTTGGGTATGGCCCCTAATAGGTGATCTTGATCAATTTGATTAGTTTCCCCATTCTTAGATAGGAGAATTTTAAATAAAAGGACATCTTGATTTTTGATATCTTCTTCCTCATCAAATCGGTTACCATTAACTTCTATGTGAGAAATTCTATTGACAGTCCTATGTTTAGAAGTAGACAAATGAAAATACCTAGTATTTTTGTCTCCAGCTGAGATCCATAAAGCTCTTGATCTCTATCTCCAAAAATTCTCTTCTTTGGCAATACTATCATGCATTTTCACCAGCAGGTTGTTCTCTTTATCCTTAATATCATCTAAATATCCTTCCCTCTAGATTTTGTTCTAGATCTTCGCCAACTTCACTTGAAGTTCAGATTTGATTCCAATGATGTTTCCAAAGGAGTTTTTTTCTGATTTCTTATTTTTAATTTAACTTCCCTTAATTTCTTAGCCACCCTAAACATAGTAGTCCCTAGGACATCAATGTTCCACCATTTCCTAATTTCCTCAAAAATTTGGGGATGGGAGAGCGACATTCTTTCAAATCTAAAGGAGGCATTACTGTTTGTCTTTATAGGGTCTACAACAAAACTTATAGGAAAGTGTTCTAATTCCACCCTTGGAAAGGATTTTGGGAAATAGTAATAATCTATGAACCATTGATCAGAAATTAAAGTTCTATCTAATCTAACTTGGATTAGGTCTATACCATTTCTTCAATTCAACTAGGTGTAGGTTGCTTTATGTAGATCAAGATCAATTAGTATCTAGTTATTGATAAAGTCCAGAAGATCTTCTTTGCTTTCCATATTAATCTAAGAGCCTCCAAATTTCTCTTCATTCAGAAGGGGAGTGTTAAAGTCTCCCATGACAACCCAAGAATCACTATTTAAAATCCTTTGAAAGGCAGTGAGTCCTTTCCAAAAAGACTTTCTAGCCCCTTTCCCATTGGGGGCATAGATATTCAACTAAATCCAACTAAAATTATCTCTAATATGAGTGAATCTAGTAGCCACATTATTAGAGCTCACAATAACTGGATCCCCTTTGATGAGGTTTTGATTCCAAAAAGTAGAAATTCATCATGAAGCTCCATCTTAACTATTGCCTTGTATACTACAATACTAAAATATTTTGATCTTCTCCACCTTTTCCTTTGACATTTTAGTTTCTTGGATAAGGAGAATATCGAGTTTATTATCCCTGAAAAAATTATGCAAAACATCCTACTTGTGGAGACTGTTAAGCCCCCTTATATTCCATGACATAATCTTCATGATTTCCCAGGGGATTGGAGAATCTCTGGAATCGTGTTTTGAACACCATCCACTATATCCTGAAAGCTATCATGCTCCCTCAACTATTTCACTGATTTTCTTCCTTCAGAATTCTTTATAGCTCTGCAATCAGCCTTTGCTCTTGTTCTAGGAGAAATTTTGCTCAGGTTTTTCTGTTGTTTATCTTTTTTCTTCTTTTTCTTGGAAAAAGAAATGGCCTCCTCTCTGTCAGTTTCTTCTTGGCTTTCCATCTCTTTTCCAAATTCCCACTCCTTATCAGACATCCTCCTTTGCTCCCAGGGTAAAGTTTCCATCAGACCGTTCTTATATTAAGTTGAGTTATCATTTGATAGTTCATTTGATTGGCTCTAATTCTCAAAGGTATACTTGACAAAGTCCAGGGTAATAGATTTTGGAAACTGCAAAGAATCCACACCTACAGGAATACTTCCTTCTAAGGTAGGGGACAGGATATAAAAATACCAATCTCCAAAGACAAACCCTGGATGGGAATATCCTCCAAACCTGGTACCCCATCATCTTTTCCATCTGGACTCAACTCATGGTTGTTAATGACTACATCCTAATTTTTCTTTCCATTCCCTTCAGCCTTCGAGTCATCATCTCCTTTTTCTCTAATGCTTGAGGTATCCTCTAGTTCTTTATGTTGAGGCTCCTTAAAGTCCACACCCTTAGATCGTTTTTCACAAACAACTTCTAGAGGGGTTTCTTGAGCTTCACATTGCTTATTCCCTAACTCACCATTAGGAGAGAACATTTTTCTTTCTATACCTTCCCCCTTCGATTTCTTTCTCCATACTTTTTTAGGAATTGTCATGGGTTTCTCTTTCTCTTTGTTGGCATTGAAAGGGAATTTCTTAGCCTACTGCCCTATTTTTCTACACTTAAAGCAAGAAAAAGGTATGGTTTCAAACTCAATAGCCTGAATCCAAGTGCCCAACTTCAACTCAATTTCGATAGATGAGGGAAGTTCAACATTCTAGGATACTCCCACATAGATTCTTGCAAACACATGGCTTTTAATAGCTGTTGTCATAGGATCTATAGAAAGAAGCTCCCCAAAAGAATTGATGATGCCATTGAATACATCTTCATTCCAATATTCAAGAGAGAGATCCAGGAGTCTAGCCCAAAATAGAACATTCTCAAAGATGGAGTCTGAAAGGTCTAGATTTGAAGTCCATTTCTTAAGTGCCAAGGAAGATTTCCTTATAACCCATGGACCACCACTTCTCACAGCCAAGATTTCCTCCTTACAAGTGAACTCAAAAGAAAAATAACCTTTAGGAAGCACCACAATAGAGACTTTACCATTAGTTCTCCACTTATTTTTAACAAACTCCCTGACCACTTCAATATTTGGTCTAGGGCCCGTGAACTTGCCCACCAAAGTTTTGTCCATTAATGCTATATTATGATCTATTATTGGATCAGGCACAGAGATGGAAAACTTACCCTTTTCTAGGTTAGAGATGTTGCACATTGGAGGGAAGATCAATTTTCCATTGGGTTTAATCCCAAATAGAGAAGACCATGGTTTTCATTTACCTCCATCCCCACTAGTGGCCCCCACTAGTTCGTTCAATTTTTCACTTTTATGTCCTTCGATGGAGCTGTTAGAGTTTGTAGCAAGGACAACCTTCCCTCCCGGGTCCACCAGAATATTGTTTTTAGTGTCCTCTTCTGAATCATTCTCATCTTTCTTCTTGCTTGAAACTTGCACTGATTCCGCTTGTGATTCCTCAGGTCCTACTCTGCCTCCTGTGCCATTGTTTGAATATTCAAATTCCTTATCTTCCTGCTCATGCTCCTCAATCCCACCCATATGTTCTTTAAAATTACCGCCCATTGTGGAGTTTCTATGAAGGTGGTTGGAGGATATTTTCTATTTTTTGCATCAGGTAATGACTCCAAAAGCAATACAAAAGTCTTGGTAATGACACTATTAATAAGAGTGATGGAAAATGTATGTGACATATGTATAGATATATATGTATGTCATAGGAGATGCAAACAAGGCTATATTGTTTCAATTTTTTAGAAGGTTCTGTTGAGAAAAAAAAGTATATTTTTGAATGGGTTTGTTTCTATGGATTTTTGTGGGTTTCTCTATATGACATCCATTTTGTGGCTATGTTTGCGACGAAATAAAATTCTTAACATTATGCAAATTTTTGTAGGCTTTGAGAAACAAGCCAATGTGGAGAAAGCTACTAGGAAGAGGTGTGTTTGAAGCAACCAGGAAGAGGTCCATATAAAAAAAAACCCTTTGTGATATTGTCTCATTTTATGGTTTGTGGTCTATGGCAAGCTATATTGTTTGATCTCCAATAAGGTACTATTGATTGTTTCAAATTTTGATAAGGTGATGTTGAGAAAAGAGTATATTGTTTGTAAAAATTAATATTGTTTCATTTATTTTTTGCATTTTGTGGCTATGGTTTTGCATGGGTATGTTATTGTGAATCTTTGTGTTTTGTGGGTTTCTCCATCTGGGTTGCTATTGAAACCAATATTGTTTGATTTATGGCCTTTGTTTTGTGGTTATGGTTGCAATGGAATAAAATAGTTAATGTTATACTCAGCTTATGTTTGATTCCATTAAGCATTGTTGATTATTGTTCTCTAGCTTAGGCTATATTGTTTCATTTTCGAAAAGGAGCTATTGAAAAGGCTATATATTGTTTCAATTTTCAATAAGGCTTTGTTGAGAAAACAATATATTTTTGCATGGATTTGTTAGTGCAAAATATTTGTGGGTTTCTCCTTATGGATTCTATTTTTTGGCTATGTTTGCAATGTAATAAAATTGTTAACGTTATGCAACTTTTGTTGATTTTTGTGGGGTAGCTTGGTGTATTTTGTCTTATTTTTGATAAAGTGTTGTTGAAAAGGCTATATTGTTTCAATTTTTGATAAGAAATTGTTGAGAAAATCCTATATTATTTGTTAAAAGCAATATTGTTTTGTTTGTGGTTGGTTTTTTTGTCACTATCATTCTGCATGGGTTTTGTGGCTATGGTTTTGCATGGGTTTTGTGCACTGTTGATTGTTGTTCTCTAGCTTAGGGTATACTATTTCATTTTCAATAAGAGAGTGTTGAGAAGGCAATATTGTTTCACTTTCAACAAGGTATTGTTGAGAAAAGTATATATTTTTGCATAGGTTTGTTACTATAATCTTTTGTTTGATGCCACCATTGATTGCAGTGATGGACAATATATTTTCCCTATGTGCAGATATGCATGTATGTCATAGTAGATGCAAACAACATTCATACATAGTGATCCCTTTGTTTATTTTGTTGGTACATTCTTGGAATGATAAGCTATATTTTAAATGTTATATGGAAGATTGATGCCACCATTGATCTAACTTTAGGAACTCACATGTAGGAGCAATATAATCTATGATTAGCCAATAGAAGAAGATTAAAACTATAGAAATCAAAGGGAAAAATTATGGGAACCTCTAGATGTGTGGTTTCCCCCTATTGTGTGAACCTTGGTCAAAAATTTTGTTAGCCTTCTTGTTTTTTGAGCCTTCCAAAGTCAAGGGTCTGGTTAGGAAAAAGGTGGTGGATGCTTCTTGAATTTTAAATTAAAAGCATTTGGAATGTTGATATAGAAGGCCAACAAAATTAAACATTTTTTGGCATTAGCATTAATTGTTGTATGGTTCCTCTATGGTGGCAATGTTTACAAAGCAATAAAATAGTCCATGTTCTTCTTGAAGCATAGATGTAATCTGTCTAAACCTCAATAAGGGTTTGTTACAATGGAAGGTTGTATATTAAGTGTCAGATGAAACATTGATCAAATCATTATTGAGGCCTAGAAAAATAATAACTATCCTTGAAGCCATACAAAAACAACCAAAAATAATTATTGTGAAGAACATGGACTATTTTATCCCTTTCCAACCATTCCTAGTGGACAGAGACCATAGATCAAATAAAAATCATAATTATCATATGAAAATAATAAGCATACCGAGTAGTATATATGAATGTCATCTACATCTGATTTCACATGGATACATATATGCATGCATGGATAAATGTTGTCTGTCTCTAATTTCACAAACATACATATTTGTACATAGGAAAAGTAAAATGAGCAAGATCAAAAGAAGGCCTATTGTCCACCCTGCATTATTAGGTCATGGAGCCCCATAGGTTCTCACTAAACCCTCGAGCAAGAACAAACATTGTCCACCACTGTGATGGATATTGAAACTAATCTTCCTTATTACACTTAATATAAAAGCTATTATTGTAAGGATACTTATCTGAGGATGAAACAAATAACAACTATCTTTACAAAACAATAAACATGGCGAGGAGTATATATGAATTTTGTCTACATACTATCTTTGCAAAACAATAAACATGGCAAGCAGTATATATGAATGTTTTCTACATCTAATTTCACATACACACATATCTACATAGGAGAAAAGAAGAATGAAACACTACAAAAGAGACACATAATTTTTTGCGTGTATACATTTCCAAGCAATAGATTCCTACATAGACATCTAACACATGCAATACATATATTTGGAGTTGCAAAACAAAATCTGCATTGATATATATGTTTCCAAAGTTAACTGCACATATATACACATTGTTGATTGTTGTTGAATAGCTGCAAAAATATTATTTCATTTATGATTTCCATGTAGTGGAAATGGGTGGAAAGCAATAAAAGAGTCTACATATACACTTAGAAAGGAAGATATATATAGATATATATGCATCTAAAGTTATATGTAGACAAAACACATATATATACATAGGTGGACTTCAAACATATGAATGTTGTCTACATCAAATGTAAAAAACACATAGATCTGTACATGGGAAATATAAAATGAAACACAAAACAATGAGGCTTGCTCTCCACCTTACCATATTGGGTCATGGAGCCTCATCGTCTCTCACCAAATCCTCAAGCAAGAACATATATCATCTACCACTCTGATCAATGGTGAAATCAATGTGCCTTATTACACTAACTATACAGCCTATCATTCTAACAACTCCTTTTGTGAGGTTGAAAGAAATAATAACTAAAAAGGTGCATTTAACTTCAGATTCCCCAAACAATAAACATGGTGAGCAATATATATCAATGTTGCCTACATCTAATTTCGCATACATACATATGTACATAGAGAAAAAGAGAAATGAAACACAACAAAACAAACACAATTTTTTGTGTTTATATATTTGCAAGCAACAAATTTATAAATATGCATCCAACACATGCAATACACATATATGCAGTTGCAAAACAAAAGCTACACTGATATATATATATGATGTTAGATGCACACATACACGCATTGTTGATTGTTGTTGAATAGCTTTGAACATATTATTTCATATATGGTTTCCATGTAGTGGCGATAGTTGCAAAGCAATAAAAAAATCCACATATACAGACACAATAATAAATAAACTAGTCCACATATACGACCACATTAATATTTAGCATTCTAAAACTTTACTAAAGCAATTACATAGTTTATGTTATTACAAAAAGGCATTGTTGACTGTTGTTTTGTACTTTAGGTTATAGCCAAAGATAGAGAACAACAATCAACAATGCCAAGGTTGTAGAAAGCAACATAAACTGTTAGCCTCCTAGTTATCTATCAGCCTTCTCATTTCTTAAGCCTTCGGTCGGTCATGAAAAAGGTGGCAGAGGAAGTTGGCACATGTTGGGAAGCTACAAAATAATAGTCAACAATGTCTTATAGAAAACAACATAAGTTGTATAGTGTTGCAACCATCATCACAAAACAAAATCCTTAAATGAAACAATGATGGTTTCAACAAAGACCTAGAAAATTATTTTTCCAATAGTGACCTATCAATAGGTGCAAGAAAAAATATAGATAAGTTTAAATCTAGATACATATGTTTGCTACCTAAGAAAATGAAATAAACATCACTTGGCACAGCTTGTGATGGCAACATTGCTTCATCTATGGGCTACATATTTTGGCGGTGGTTGTAATAAAAGGTTGCATTCAAACCTTAGCACATTAATTTAGCACTTTATGTTATTTTCAATAAGCCATTGTTTAGTGTAGAGTTGTAGCTTGAGCTGCACAACATTCATAGTTATCGACACCTATACTTCGCAATGCATGTACAAATATATATATATAACATTAAATGAAATTACGTCTATCAACAAGTATAAATCTAGAAATATGTATGTGCAGCTAGGCTCAAGATAAATCACAAAAATATTGTGTAGAACATAAGAAAAAATTATCATTGAACGTCACATAGGAAATATTATAACAAAAATGAAGTTATATGCCACTCCAATAAAATGGAAGACATATAAATAGCTACACATAGGCTACTCCCAAATGGCTAGCAAACAAAAAGGCGAAGGACACAAAAATACCTCAAATATAAATAAGTTAGACTATATACTACAAGGGCCACAAATGAAAGAAAATCATTTTCACAATTCACTACATGCACATGGCAAAGAGCCAATACAATTGTCAGCAACAAAAAATAAACAAGGAATAGACTTACAGGATTGGTGCCTAAGGGTTGTCCAACAACCTGGGGAGAGCTATAATCCATATACATTGTTGGGGTTGCTCTTTGAAAAGGCCAGAGTTGCAACATTGATGGCTGGCTACGAGCTCTATTGTTGCAATAACACCAGGGATAAAGAATCAATTAAAGCAACAAAGGCTGATGAGCTCCATTCCCAATTTTTTTATTTCAAATTTTTTATCTTTCAAATTTTCTATGGATACATTAACAATATGACCGAAAACAAATAATATAAAGAACACACATTTAGAGAACTCTTTGTAAATCATTTGGAAAATAATCTATGTTCTTGCAAAACAACCAACCTAGAACATACATTGTCCATCATTGCGATCACTGGTGGCATCAATGTTTCATAGAACAGTTAAAAATACAACTTATCATTCCGAGAATGTCCCAACAAAATAAACATAGGAATCGGTATGTATCAATCTTGTTTGCATCTACTATGACATATATACATATTTGCACATAGGGGAAATACATTGTCCATCACTATGATCAATGGGGGCATCAATGTTCCATACAACACATAAAATATAGATTATCATTCCAAGGATGTCTCAGTATGTATCAATATTGTTTGCATCTAGCATGGCATACAAACATATCTATACACAGGATAAATAAAGTGAAACACAACAAAAAAAGGCAAAGTCCATCAGTCCGGTCAATTGTGACATCACTCTTCCATATAACATTTAAAATACAACCTATCATTCCCTATGTGTAGATATGTATGTATGTGTTGTTTTGTGATGATGGCTGCAACACAATAAAATAGTTAATCTTATACACTTTTTCTTGTTTTCAACAAGGCATTGGTGTTTTTTTTCCTCTAGCCTTGGTTATATTGTTTCATTATTGACAAGCTGTTGGAGGTGAAAACAATTTCTGATTCATGGCTTTCATTTTGTCACAATGATTGCAACGCTAAAAGATAGTGAACATTATACAAATTATGTTGATTTCCATGAGGCATTCTTGATTGTTGCACTGTAGCTTAGGGTACATTGTATCATTTTCGATAAGGTGTTCCTAAGAAGGCTATATTGTTTCAATTTTTGATAGGGTGATATTCGGAAAAAACTATATTGTTTGTTAATATGAATATTGTTTAATGTATGGATTCCATGTATTGATTTTGCAACCATCACCCCATGAACAAAAACCAAAATAGCCTCCAACCACCTTCATAGAAGCTTAACAATAGCTGATCAAACTTGCACCTTCACAGGAGCTTGCCATTGTCGCATCAACATTGATTGTTGTATGGCTTCCATGTAGTGGCAACGATTGTATAAAAGCTAGTCATTATGGCATCAACATTAATTTTTGTATGGTTTTATGTAGTGGCAATGGTTGTAATAACACCCATCATTTTAAACCCAAGGAAACATAGTGAAAATCTGTGTAATTTCCACTAAGGCATTGTTGGATGTTGTTTTGTGGCTTTGCTTCTTATCATAGCTGAAAGCCAAAACAACAAGCTTTTCTAAAAGTTTATTACTATGATTTTTGTGTTTTTTGGGTTTTTCATCTGGGCCACTATTGTAACCAATGTT
>VDFB02000002.1:216129275-216387049 GCA_007258455.2 Sequoia sempervirens | reverse complement strand
TCTTTCTTATCTTCAGGCTGCATATTTTACGTAGGGCAGAGTACCCAATCAGGTTTCTCGTTCTTACTTTTTGAGACTGTTATATTTTCATAAAATCACCACCTTAGTCTTTTGAGAATGGGTTATGGCACGTCTTGAAGACAACTGATTGTACAAGGGTTGGTTCCTTTCCTGAGCTATCCGGTTTCAGCTCCTACATCCATCATCGTTGAGTTGCACTCTGTTCGTACGTTATTCGTATCCTACGTTCTATTGTTGGGGTGGTTCTGAGCACTTTATGAATTCAAAGATTTATAAGCCTCCTATCAATATCTATCGCACTTACATTCTGAAACCTTTCATTGCTCTTATTTGGCATCTCTCCTTTCGCAATGAGATGTCAGATCCATGGATTTGGATAGGCGTTTTATTTTATTACCTTCTTGTGGTAACAACATTTATCATTATGAAATCTTTTTCGTGCCACTTAGACTCTTTCTCTTGTTAAAGCCTGTGTTTTTTCCCCTCTCTACCATGATCCTCAAAGCCTTGAGAATGGCTCGAAAGAAAAACGCGGTTTACCTCATTGGTTGATTGTTTCCTTTCACATCAACAATATTCCCCATGCTTGGTTTGCTGTGTTACTTCTTTTTGCTGCGTCTGTTCCAGCTAGCTTCTTAAGGTCGTGCTTCATAAACATTATAGTTAGCTTGAATTTGCTTTGTGTATATTAATGAAATCTCCTTCGTTGAACATCTATCAATCTAAATTATGTGAAGTCTTCAACCTTTACTTCCTTGCATCTCTCTCCTCTGTGGCAGCGAATCATTTTGTCGTGCGGGTTCTCATGGCTTTGATTTACGTAACAGATAAACAAGAATACAAGTCGGGTGGTTTAGTCGATAATCCAATAATTTCTTTAATTGATAAAAGAAGGAATCTTAGTGGTAATAGATACATTTATTTGGTAAGGGTATAAATTGATTTTCTTACTCGTGATAGGTTAAATAATAATGAGTGGAAAGTTGCTAAATGGAGGAGTTCTATAATTGATAATTAGCTCTATCTATTCTTTTTGAATTTTAACGAGTAATGGGAAAGAATTAATAAAGGGATTTTATATTTATGTACTTATTCTTGTACTCTTATGTGTTGTTCCAATACTACGGACTAATTGGTCAATTAGGATTAATGGAGTCTATGAGTATTTGTCTACGATTAAAGCCAGATCTCTTGGTTATGTAGCTAAAATTATATATATATAAATTCCTTTATCTATGTATATTCCTTTATATATATATATATATATATATATATATATATATATATATATTTATTGTAATTATATGTGTATGATTATATGTGTTTATATAATACATTTAGTGTAATGTAATTATGCATATTCACATGTGTTTTCTTTTAATTAAATCGGTATTTTCGTTTTAGTGCTTGTATAAAATAAAAGTGACATTTGGATAATGATTTAATATTAGGAATATAAAAAAAGAGAGTAACCAAATGCTAAAATGGTTCTTATAATATTCTTGAGACTTCTAATATATGTTTATGTTTTTGGAAACTTATAAGCCGATTTTAATTTCTCTTGAAGTTTATTGATTTTGTTTTTCTTTGTGTTAGTAAAAGTGGAATGTTGATTAGGGTTACTTTTAGAGATCGTTATGTGTGATCAGGGCCTTTTAATACAAGTAATTTGTTTAAAGATGATGGGTAAGTCGATGACTTAAGTAATTGTGATTTAATGACTTAGTATCTTTTAAAAGTGGAAGGAACGTATATATATTTGATATCGTGAGGTTGCTGAGTTTCTTGGTTGTGATTGTATCTTCGTATGGGATCATTTAATGTTTTGAATGAAAAGTATTTGTTTGGGTCTATTCATTAGTGTACTTGTGTAGTTGGAAGTTGTTTTGATTCGTTGTGTCTCACTTCTTGAGTTGTTTGGTTTGGAGGCGACATGTCACCGAGTTCGTGTTAGCTTGAGAGATGATTTTGATGGTTGCTTATTGCTCGTCTTCCATTTAAGTCCTTTTGATTGAAGAGATTTTTATGTTTCGTGTTGGATTAATGAATGGAATTTGATGGTTCGTATTATTTTGACTTCCATCGGGTCATTTTGGTGAGAAGATTTTCAAAAGTTGAGTTTTCATGTTGGAATTATATTGTTTCTTTATTCTCATTTGAGGAGAATTGATCTTTTGTACTTCCAGAGGCTTTGAGAAAAGTTGTATTGTGAGAATTTCATTGATTTGATTCTTGTCAAGATTTTGATCGTATTGATGATTTTGAGATTATGCTTGGGTTGTACCATATGAATGAGAATTATATTTTGTGGTTTTGGCGGGATGGGTAATACCTTGCGTTTGCTTCAATTGAGATTGGATATTATGTTTCTTGTTGGTACAACCCTTTGATTTTGGATTTTATGTTTTGAGTGTCTAGAGAGAGTGGCTCTATGTGGGGGCCGGAGCACAAAGGGGCTGCCAGGGTAACCCACGTTAGAGTTAGAGTAACAAGTGATAACCTAAATAATTAACTGGGGGAGGGGGATTAAACATTAATAAGATAATTGTGATGCCTCATCTACCTGTTAGTGCTATCACAAACTAAAGGGGATTGAGAAGGCCGTGGTTGGAAAGATCGTTGCCTTGTCTTCATGACAGGTCAACGATTCCACATGAGTAACCCTGTGAGGTGGTTCCTTGAGATAGGTAGCCTGGTGAACCATAGATGGAGGTGGTTCCTTGTGATAGGTAGCTTGGCGAATCCATGTGATGTCATGCGATTACACTCTCCTCTAGCATTCCTTTTTGTGATGTTTTATTGGAAATCTTTTGGAAGTAGCCTACTGATTTTATGACTTAAGATTTATGGATGACACATTTTGAACTTAGTGTTGTTATATTTAGAAAAAAATTTATTGTTTTAATTTGAAAGTGGTTTACTGATGTTATGCTGATTTAATGATGTTAAGATATTTGATTTATTATGTTTCTGAAGTGGTCTTTTGTTTGGATTTGATGATTTATTGTTGTTTTAAGTTCTAAGTGATCTTGTGTGATTGTATGTTTTTCTTGAGGTCTTTTTTTTTACATTTTTGGTGTTGGTCTTATGTTTCTATCTGGATGTACTTGGTCGGGGATCCTACCTTATTTACTCCCAGCACGGGGTTGGTTGGGTGGAACATGCTTCACACCCTGTTGGGTTCCCTTTGATGCAGTTTTACCATTCTATGTAGAGTTTGCTTATGTAGTTGATCCAGTGTTCATGTGTACCAGATGTTTGTATTTCAAATGTAATTCTTTTGTTGATGTACCACTCCCACATAGGTTGGGAGGTCTTATGATGTAATTTGTACATGTATTTATTATGATGTATTTTCTGATAAATGTAAAGTAATATCACACCATGTGATTCATTGGTGTACTACCATTTGTAAATGCTTACATTGTTATGGATTATATCTTTGGGTATCATTCTTTATCATCATGTTTGGATGTAAGTTTCTTAATGACTCTTCTTGTACCCCAAGGGATGTTAGTGTTTTGGTTTTGTTTAAATGAATTTTCTTGTCATAACTTAATATGTATCTTATGTATGTTATGATCTCTTCAAAAAAAAAAATTGTGAGGTTATTATTGCTTAGTTTTCCTTTGGGGTTTGCACGACGGGCATTACACAATGCCTGATGGAGAAGAACCAAAGCATACATATATGAATGTGTACATGTAAATGCATCTATGCATATGCAATGTAGTTTCAATGGAGGCTGGAAGGAATGTAAGGTATGATGAACTCTTTAAAGGAGGGTGTAACATTGCTCATACTTATGGTTATGCAGCATGCTTTCCATCATTGCAACATCCATCTAAAAAAACTACAGTTTTTTATTGCACATGCATATATACATATGCATATATTACGATGAAGACAAAAAAATTCTTGCAAACACCAAAGTAAAGACACACAATGCAGCTAAACAACAAATAGAAAATATGAAATGAAACACAACAAAACAAGGCTTTCTCTCCACCCTACCATATTGGGTCATGGAGCTCCATGGGCTCTCACAAAACCCCTGAGCAAGAATAGACATTGTCCACCACTTTGATCAAAGGTGAAACCAATCTTTCTTATCACACTTAATATACACCCTATCATTCCAACAACTCCTTTTTGAGGTTGAAAGAAATAATAACTAAAAAGGTACACTTAATAAATATGCTAACAAATACAATCCAGTATCATGCATTGGATGCATATATAGGAATTTTCTATTTAGAAATATACACACTAAAAATGTACATGTAGAAATTTGTATGTACATGGTATTAGATGTAGACAATATAATTTTTTTTCACTATTCTTATTAAAACTTAGACCTATAATTCAAAAACAAGGCTTATAACAACAATAGTTAGAGTTGCAAGAATTAACTTTGAATTTGGGTGCAAGCTATTGTTGTTAGATTTGTTTGCAATTTCCCCTACCATGCAAGACTCTCTCGAGATAATTTTCATACAGAGTTGAATTCCAAACAGCCATCCCTAATTGTAACTTTGGATATTTGTTATGATTTATGTTGACCGGACATTTGTTTCCTTTTCTTTCTTTGGAGTTCTTGTGACATCAAAAGACCTTTCATTTTTTTTTGTTGTTGCGTTGTTACTCATTTAAGTAGTTATACACTTTTTTGATTGCACATGCATATATACAAATACATATACGTATGCATATATTACGATGAATACAATAAGGTGCTTTCAAACACCAATGTAAAGACTAACAGTGCAACTAAATATAAAATAGAAAATGTGAAATTAGAAACAAAAAGACAAAGTCTGCTCTCCACCCTACCATATTGGGTCATGGAGCCCCATCGGCTCTCACCAAACCCCCAAGCAAGAACATACATTGTCCACCACTTTGATCAATGGTGAAACCAATCTTTCTTATCACACTTAATATACAACCTATCATTCCAACAACTCCTTTTTGAGGCTGAAATAAATAATAACTAAAAAGGTACACTTAAAAAATATGCCAACAAATACAATCCATCATTATGCATTGGATGCATATGTAGGAATTTGTTGTTTGCAAATATACACACTAAAAAAGTACATGTAGAAATTCATGTACATAGCATTAGATGTAGAAAATACACATATATAGATGAATGGAAAGCTAAAGATATGGATATGTGCTGATACATGTGTTGGAAAGGGAAATTAAACTTCAACCTTCAAAGAAGCTCACAATCCTGGCTCACAACTTTGATAGTAGGTAGAGCCATAGAAGAACACCCAACAATGCCTTATTGAAAATTGCAAAGACTTTGGCCACCTCTTTTGACATTTTAAATGGCAAGTGTTGGCACAACCATCACCACTACACAAATACCATACAACAGTTAATGTTGATGCCAAGAGGGTGAGCTTCTATGAAGGTGCAAGTCCAACTGCCCATTGTGGAGTTTTTGATAAAGGAAAAAATGGGTTTTATAGGGACCCAAAACCACAAAGTTTACAAACAAGATAAAAATAGAGAATTAAAGTTCAAAAAAGAAAGAAGGTTGTAAAGAGAAAAGAACCATAACAAAGTAGCAACCCCCAAACAAAGGCTAGAAAAGGCCACACAAAGAAAAAACCCGCCAGAAGCCCAAACAAAAAAACCAGCAATAGTTAATCTAAGGACTTTAACACTTTCGTTGTCTCAACTTCTAGCTTCTACATTTCCTGAACACCTCTCTTAAAGGTTTGAACCATCTATGGATAGGGAGGTTCTTTCCTCTTTAGGTTGGCTCTGGTTCTCTTTGATATCTTCATATCCTCTTCCTTGCTTTTTTCTTTATCTTCTTCCAAGTCAATAACCAATGAACCCTATTGTGACTTATCCAGCTTCTTTGTCATTGCATTAATAATAATGGCATTGTGCCTCACCATTCTATTTTTTTGTTTCATAGTCATTTTCATAATGTTTTAAATTTTTTCAATCTCAGCTTCTAGCACCTTGTCCCTGCCCTCATTATCCTCGACCTCCATCCTAGTGATGTTCTCATTTTGTACCCCTTCCACCTTACTTAGAGAGGACACATTTACTTCCAATTCTTCTAATTTGCTATGGAGGTCCCTAATTTTGATATTCAGGTCATTAATATCATGAAAATCCCATCTCGTCACTCTTAAATTATCTACTGCACCATTCATAGCAATGGCTAGGACATCAACAAACAAATCCCTATCTTGTTTGAAGAAGCTATCATTTGGGTCAAGGGTTCTTGGGGACCTGGGTCTTTCATCTTTGTCTGTTGCTAGGTAGGATAAGAAAGAGTCCTTGCTAGCTTCAAGGTCCTCTGTTTTATCCTCTAGGGTATTCTTAGAGTAGGGGACTAATTTTTTAGCAAGGGAACCCTTTTTGACACATTTAGCTTTTTGGGCTAAACTACTAGGCTCATTTGCAGTGCTTGCTTTCTCAAGTTGGGGTTTGTGAGGCTAGGTTTTCTTGCTAGAAAGGATAGGGGAAGGAGGGTCCACAAAAATTATCTCTAGGTTAGACAAAGATTTGTCCTCCGAGTGACTAGTTTTGGTGTCATAATCCTCAGAGGCCGAAATGGCAATAGGGTTAGAAGGGGCTGACAAGTTTTGAAAGTGTTCATAGATCAATTTGAGAAGTCCAGTATATCAAAATAGGATTTCTTTTGGGGTTTTTCTTGTGGTCATCAAGACTATTTCTCAAAGAATGAAATAAGCAATGAGGAAGAGAGACCCTTACCTTATGGCGAAAATGGTTGAGTAGGGAAAAGTGATACCCATCAACCCTAGTAAATCTCCCATCCAAGGTAATAGAATCCCCGATGATACGAAGGAATTTTCTGTAGAGTAATTTAATGGAGTCAGCCTCGAAGTAGCTATTGGAGACTTTAACAAATTTTAATTTCTCCTTTTCTTTCTTCGGGAATCTAATGACCACCTCATCTGAAAATATTTTGTCACAAAAAAATTTCAAGCCCTTAGTGGACATACCAGTCACCTCTCCTATGAGGTTCTCATCCAACTTCGCTTTCCTACTGAAGAGGATAATTTCTCCATTGTTCTAGTTCTTCTCGAAATAGTTAGTAGCCTTTAGGTCAGGTCCATGAAGTTTTTCTAGAAAATGGAGCAATCCGCTGCATTTGACCTATTTCCAAACGTTTGGATTCCTTGTGTGCATTTCAAAGCTCTTTGGCTCGACCCTTTTCCTATCTCCTCCCATTTTTACAAGCACTTCTCTATAATTTTTACCAAAGCTGAAATTTTGATACAAAATAGCACTGCCAAACCAGTATGCCCACAAAGCGTGCCACACTTTCTTGCTAGCTAAGTCAATTAACTCGGCCCCATCAAATCTTATGATTTTTTTGTACTTAACATGTTCCCTTTTCATCGTTAAAAGGACTTGCATCTTTCCCATGCGTAACATCATAATCCAATAAAGCCCTTACCTTAACACCTAGGTTCTTGACATTCTACCACATGCACAACCCTTTCCATTTGACCCCTTCATTCGCAAAATAATATACCACACTATTGGCTTCCCTATAGGCATGAGAAATTTTTATTTTATCAAACTTGACTAAGATTGAATTGGCTTCTTCGATCAAGTTCTTAATGGTCCAAGAAGGGGGTGTCCTACCTAGGATACACTCAATGATTAGTTTGGGATCTTAGGGATGTGGCCACCATCGCTATAAAATTACCATTAGAATCCCTAAGCACTCACCACTTCCTACCACCCCCGAATTGCCTTTTGTTGTCCCATCAAAATTGGCTTTTACCCATCCATTTGGTAGAAAAGTCTAGCTAACTCCCTCCATGTCTTTCTTAGCTGGTTTAGAAGCCCTTGACATGTCAATTTTGAGCTTCCAATCCTTGGGTATCATTAAATCATAGGGAGTGCACACTGTTGCCTCTAGATCAAAGTCCTTTTGGGGGATAACATTAAATTTTTCCATCATTAATCTTAGAATTTTATCAAACACAATAGACTACAACATCTCCTTGTCCTTGTAGATTCTATTATTTCATTCTTTCCAAACTCCCCAAGGAACATAAGGGAAGGTAAAAGCCCATAGCCTTCGAATGGAAGGGTTTTGAGATGGAGCTTTCCATTGAGAGAAAAAATATTCAATTGACAAGGGGAACACCCAAGATATCTTCCAAAGAGTCATAAAATTTTCCCGTATTGAAGCTGCAAATAGGTAGTGAAGAAACAAATGGCTAACTAACTCCACTTCATTCTTGCAAACATAACATCTGTTGGGAATTTGGAATTCACACTTGTAGAGATTGTCAACCATGAGCACCATATTTTGAAGAAGAGTCTAGGAAAAAATGTTGACTTTGGGTGTCAAGTGTTTTATCCAAGCTTTCGCCCAGAAAGGAGGAGGAGCTTGGGAAAAGGACAGCATAGCGACTGTCGAAGACATAGAGAAGTTGCCCGAGGGGTTGTCTTTCCAGATGAGATAATCATTCAACTGGTTCTGCCCTAATCTCACCGCCATCAAAGAGGATTGAATCAAGGCCAGTTCTTGGCTAAATTGACACAAATCCAACCAACTTCCTTCATGCCAATAATCTTTAACATACGAACTAAAAGTCTCTTTGCATATTTCAGCCCATGTGTTGAATCTTTTAGTTTTGATTAGGGGATCCTTAAAAAGCCATCTATCCTCCCAGAAGCTAGTTTGATTTCCACTTCTTACTTGCCATCCCACACCTAAATCTACAACCTTTCTGCTAGCAATCACATCATTCCAGTAAGCTAATCCACAAGGCAGTAAGGGAGACTCAAGCAAGGCCTTGAGAGACCCATAATTTGTCATATATTTGTTTCTTAAGATATCTTTCCATTCTCCTAAAGATGAGAAGGATCTCCATATTTCTTAGAAAGAAGCATCGTGTTGATCATTCTGATCTTTCTAAGACCTAATCCCCCAACACTTTTTGGTCTACAAACCAGATCCCATCCTATTAGAGGAAATCTTTTTCTTTCTTCAACACCTAACCATAGAAATATTTTTTGAATCTTTTCAATAGAATCCACAAATTTAGCAGGAATTTTGAAAATGCTTAAAGAATATATTGGGAGATTCTGAAGAGAAGCTTTGAGGAGCTGGATTTTACCTGCTTGACTTAGAAGAACTACTTTCCATCCTACAAGCTTCTTGTTGAACCTATCAACCAATGAGCTCCAAAAAGAATCTAGAGGTTTAAGGCTTAAAGGTAATCCAAGATAGGTAGAGGGTAAAGACTCCACTCTACAATCAAGGATTTTGGCTATTTTAATCTATTTGTGCTCAGGGGTATTAAAAAAGACAACAAAACTTTCTTGTCTACTGATCATTTGACGCGACGCCCTATCATACTCATCCAATAATTTTTTCAAAGTCTTAGCCTCAGACATAGTTGACCTTGCCATTAGCATAGTTTCATCAAAAAATTGTTGATGGGAGAAAATTAGATTGTTGGAAGATGGTTTAAGACTAGCAAGGAGTCTTTGATTGATCAATCTTTTCAGGTTTCTTCCAAGACTTTCAGCCATTATTGTAAATAGGATGGGTGATATAGGATCACCCTGTCTTAGACCTCTCAAATTTTGAAAGAAATTTGAAGTAGAACTATTCACCATTATAGATATAGAAACTATAGAAACAATCTACTCCACCAACTGAAGAACTCTACTATTGAAACCAAACGCCCTTAAAATTTTAAGTAAGAATTTCCAGTCCACTCTGTCATAAGCTTTTGAAATATCAAGCTTTAAGAGAAAACCTTCTATCTTTGATTCCACCAAGGCATGGATATTCTCATGCACTATGACAATAGAATCAAGGATCTACCTACCAGGAATGAAGCCATATTGTTGAGGGGAAATTAGCAAAGGAAAAATAATAAGAAGCCTAGAAGTCAAGACTTTTGATATGATTTTATAGAGAGAATTACATAGAATTATAGGCCTAAAGGCTTCAAAGTCTGTTGCTTTGGATTTCTTTGGTATAAAGACCAGGAAAGTAGCATTTAATTCTTTTATGAGACTTTTGGACCCAAAGAATTCTTTAATAACATTCACAACATCCTCTTCAACAATCTCCTAGAACCATTGAAAGAAGAACATTGGAAACCCATCAGGGCCCGGGGCCTTGTTCCCATCAAAGGAAAAGACAACCTTCCTTATTTCCTCTCTAAATGGAATAGCTACCAACTTAGAGTTATCTTCTAGCCCAACCATGTTGGGTATGGCCCCTAATAGGTGATCTTGATCAATTTGATTAGTTTCCCCATTCCTAGATAGGAGAATTTTAAATAAAAGGACATCTTGCTTTTTAATATCTTCTTCCTCCTCAAACCGGTTACCATTAACTTCTATGTGAGAAATTCTATTGACAGTCCTATGTTTAGAAGTAGACAAACGAAAATACCTAGTATTTTTGTCTCCAGCTGAGATCCATAAAGCTCTTGATCTCTATCTCCAAAAATTCTCTTCTTTGGCAATACTATCATGCATTTTCACCAGCAGCTTGTTCTCTTTATCCTTAATATCATCTAAATATCCTTCCATCTGGATTTTGTTCTAGATCTTCGCCAACTTCACTTGAAGTTCAAATTTGATTCCAATGATGTTTCCAAAGGACTCTTTTTTCCAATTTATTATTTTTAATTTAACTTCCCTTAATTTCTTAGCCACCCTAAACATAGTAGTCCCTAGGACATCAATGTTCCACCATTTCCTAATTTCCTCAAAAATTTGGGGATGGGAGAGCCACATTCTTTCAAATCTAAAGGAGGCATTACTGTTTGTCTTTATAGGGTCTACAACAAAACTTATAGGAAAGTGTTCTAATTCCACCCTTGGAAAGGATTTTAGGAAATATTAATAATCTATGAACCATTGATCAGAAATTAAAGTTCTATCTAATCTAACTTGGATTAGGTCTATACCATTTCTTCAATTCAACTAGGTGTAGGTTGCTTTATGTAGATCAAGATCAATCAGTATCTAGTTATTGATAAAGTCCAGAAGATCTTCTTTGCTTTCCATATTAATCTAATAGCCTCCAAATTTCTCTTCATTCAGAAGGGGAGTGTTAAAGTCTCCCATGACAACCCAAGAATCACTATTTAAAATCCTTTGAAAGGCAATGAGTCCTTTCTAGAAAGACTTTCTAGCCCCTTTCCCATTCGAGGCATAGATATTCAACTAAATCCAACTAAAATTATCTCTAATATGAGTGAATCTAGTAGCCACATTATTAGAGCTCTCAATAACCGGATCCCCTTTGATGAGGTTTTGATTCCAAAAAGTAGAAATTCATCCTGAAGCTCCATCTTAACTATTGCCTTGTATACTACAATACTAAAAGATTTTGATCTTCTCCACCTTTTCCTTTGACATTTTAGTTTCTTGGATAAGGAGAATATCGGGTTTATTATCCCTGAAAAAATTGTGCAAAACATCCTACTTGTGGAGACTGTTAAGCCCCCTTATATTCCATGACATAATCTTCATGATTTCCCAGGGGATTGGAGAATCTCTGGAATGGTGTTTTGAACACCATCCACTATATCCTGAAAGCTATCATGCTCCCTCAACTATTTCACTGATTTTCTTCCTTGAGAATTCTTTATAGCTCCACAATCAGCCTTTGCTCTTGTTCTAGGAGAAATTTTTCTTAGGTTTTTCTGTTGTTTATCTTTTTTCTTCTTTTTCTTGGAAAAAGAAATGGCCTCCTCTCTTTCAGTTTCTTCTTGGATTTCCATCTCTTTTCCAGATTCCCACTCCTTATCAGACATCCTCCTTTGCTCCCAGGGTAAAGTTTCCATCAGACCGTTCTTATATTAAGTTGAGTTATGATTTGATAGTTCATTTGATTGGCTCTAATTCTCAAAGGTATACTTGACGAAGTCCAGGGTAATAGATTTTGGAAACTGCAAAGAATCCACACCTGAAGGAATACTTCCTTCTAAGGTAGGGGACAGGATATAAGAATACCAATCTCCAAAGACAGACCCTGGATGGGAATATCCTCCAAACCTGGTACCCCATCATCTTTTCCATCTGGACTCAACTCATGGTTGTTAATGACTACATCCTGATTTTTCTTTCCATTCCCTTCAGCCTTCGAGTCACCATCTCCTTTTTCTCTAATGCTTGAGGTATCCTCTAGTCCTTTATGTTGAGGCTCCTTAAAGTCCACACCCTTAGATCATTTTTCACAAACAACTTCTAGAGGGTTTTCTTGAGCTTCACATTGCTTATTCCCTAACTCACCATTAGGAGAGAACATTTTTCTTTCTATACCTTCCCCCTTCGATTTCTTTCTCCATACTTTTTTAGGAATTGTCATGGGTTTCTCTTTCTCTTTGTTGGCATTGAAAGGGAATTTCTTAGCCTACTGCCCTATTTTTCTACACTTAAAGCAAGAAAAAGGTATGGTTTCAAACTCAATAGCCTGAATCCAAGTGCCCAACTTCAACTCAATTTCGATAGATGAGGGAAGTTCAACATTCTAGGATACTCCCACATAGATTCTTGCAAACACATGGCTTTTAATAGCTGTTGTCATAGGATCTATAGAAAGAAGCTCCCCAAAAGAATTGATGATGCCATTGAATACATCTTCATTCCAATATTCAAGAGAGAGATCCAGGAGTCTAGCCCAAAATAGAACATTCTCAAAGATGGAGTCTGAAAGGTCTAGATTTGAAGTCCATTTCTTAAGTGCCAAGGAAGATTTCCTTATAACCCATGGACCACCACTTCTCACAGCCAAGATTTCCTCCTTACAAGTGAACTCAAAAGAAAAATAACCTTTAGGAAGCACCACAATAGAGACTTTACCATTAGTTCTCCACTTATTTTTAACAAACTCCCTGACCACTTCAATATTTGGTCTAGGGCCCGTGAACTTGCCCACCAAAGTTTTGTCCATTAATGCTATATTATGATCTATTATTGGATCAGGCACAGAGATGGAAAACTTACCCTTTTCTAGGTTAGAGATGTTGCACATTGGAGGGAAGATCAATTTTCCATTGGGTTTAATCCCAAATAGAGAAGACCATGGTTTTCATTTACCTCCATCCCCACTAGTGGCCCCCACTAGTTCGTTCAATTTTTCACTTTTATGTCCTTCGATGGAGCTGTTAGAGTTTGTAGCAAGGACAACCTTCCCTCCCGGGTCCACCAGAATATTGTTTTTAGTGTCCTCTTCTGAATCATTCTCATCTTTCTTCTTGCTTGAAACTTGCACTGATTCCGCTTGTGATTCCTCAGGTCCTACTCTGCCTCCTGTGCCATTGTTTGAATATTCAAATTCCTTATCTTCCTGCTCATGCTCCTCAATCCCACCCATATGTTCTTTAAAATTACCGCCCATTGTGGAGTTTCTATGAAGGTGGTTGGAGGATATTTTCTATTTTTTGCATCAGGTAATGACTCCAAAAGCAATACAAAAGTCTTGGTAATGACACTATTAATAAGAGTGATGGAAAATGTATGTGACATATGTATAGATATATATGTATGTCATAGGAGATGCAAACAAGGCTATATTGTTTCAATTTTTGAGAAGGTTCTGTTGAGAAAAAAAAGTATATTTTCTGAATGGGTTTGTTTCTATGGATTTTTGTGGGTTTCTCTATATGACATCCATTTTGTGGCTATGTTTGCGACGAAATAAAATTCTTAACATTATGCAAATTTTTGTAGGCTTTGAGAAACAAGCCAATGTGGAGAAAGCTACTAGGAAGAGGTGTGTTTGAAGCAACCAGGAAGAGGTCCATATAAAAAAAAAAACCTTTGTGATATTGTCTCATTTTATGGTTTGTGGTCTATGGCAAGCTATATTGTTTGATCTCCAATAAGGTACTATTGATTGTTTCAAATTTTGATAAGGTGATGTTGAGAAAAGAGTATATTGTTTGTAAAAATGAATATTGTTTCATTTATTTTTTGCATTTTGTGGCTATGGTTTTGCATGGGTATGTTATTGTGAATCTTTGTGTTTTGTGGGTTTCTCCATCTGGGTTGCTATTGAAACCAATATTGTTTGATTTATGGCCTTTGTTTTGTGGTTATGGTTGCAATGGAATAAAATAGTTAATGTTATACTCAGCTTATGTTTGATTCCATTAAGCATTGTTGATTATTGTTCTCTAGCTTAGGCTATATTGTTTCATTTTCGAAAAGGAGCTATTGAAAAGGCTATATATTGTTTCAATTTTCAATAAGGCTTTGTTGAGAAAACAATATATTTTTGCATGGATTTGTTAGTGCAAAATATTTGTGGGTTTCTCCTTATGGATTCTATTTTTTGGCTATGTTTGCAATGTAATAAAATTGTTAACGTTATGCAACTTTTGTTGATTTTTGTGGGGTAGCTTGGTGTATTTTGTCTTATTTTTGATAAAGTGTTGTTGAAAAGGCTATATTGTTTCAATTTTTGATAAGAAATTGTTGAGAAAATCCTATATTATTTGTTAAAAGCAATATTGTTTTGTTTGTGGTTGGTTTTTTTGTCACTATCATTCTGCATGGGTTTTGTGGCTATGGTTTTGCATGGGTTTTGTGCATTGTTGATTGTTGTTCTCTAGCTTAGGGTATACTATTTCATTTTCAATAAGAGAGTGTTGAGAAGGCAATATTGTTTCACTTTCAACAAGGTATTGTTGAGAAAAGTATATATTTTTGCATAGGTTTGTTACTATAATCTTTTGTTTGATGCCACCATTGATTGCAGTGATGGACAATATATTTTCCCTATGTGCAGATATGCATGTATGTCATAGTAGATGCAAACAACATTCATACATAGTGATCCCTATGTTTATTTTGTTGGTACATTCTTGGAATGATAAGTTATATTTTAAATGTTATATGGAAGATTGATGCCACCATTGATCTAACTTTAGGAACTCACATGTAGGAGCAATATAATCTATGATTAGCCAATAGAAGAAGATTAAAACTATAGAAATCAAAGGGAAAAATTATGGGAACCTCTAGATGTGTGGTTTCCCCCTATTGTGTGAACCTTGGTCAAAAATTTTGTTAGCCTTCTTGTTTTTTGAGCCTTCCAAAGTCAAGGGTCTGGTTAGGAAAAAGGTGGTGGATGCTTCTTGAATTTTAAATTAAAAGCATTTGGAATGTTGATATAGAAGGCCAACAAAATTAAACATTTTTTGGCATCATCATTAATTGTTGTATGGTTCCTCTATGGTGGCAATGTTTGCAAAGCAATAAAATAGTCAATGTTCTTCTTGAATCATAGATGTAATCTGTCTAAACCTCAATAAGGGTTTGTTACAATGGAAGGTTGTATATTAAGTGTCAGATGAAACATTGATCAAATCATTATTGAGGCCTAGAAAAATAATAACTATCCTTGAAGCCATACAAAAATAACCAAAAATCATTATTGTGAAGAACATGGACTATTTTATCCCATTCCAACCATTCCTAGTGGACAGAGACCATAGATCAAATAAAAATCATAATTATCTTATGAAAATAATAAGCATACCAAGGAGTATATATGAATGTTATCTACATATGATTTCACATGGATACATATATGCATGCATGGATAGATGTTGTCTATCTCTAATTTCACAAACATACATATTTGTACATAGGAAAAGTAAAATGAGCAAGATCAAAAGAAGGCCTATTGTCCACCCTGCATTATTAGGTCATGGAGCCCCATAGGTTCTCACTAAACCCTCAAGCAAGAACAAACATTGTCCACCACTATGATGGATATTGAAACTAATCTTCCTTATTACACTTAATATAAAAGCTATTATTGTAAGGATACTTCTATGAAGATGAAACAAATAACAACTATCTTTACAAAACAATAAACATGGCGAGGAGTATATATGAATTTTGTCTACATACTATCTTTGCAAAACAATAAACATGGCAAGCAGTATATATGAATGTTTTCTACATCTAATTTCACATACACACATATCTACACAGGAGAAAAGAAGAATGAAACACTACAAAAGAGACACATACTTTTTTGCATGTATACATTTCCAAGCAATAGATTCCTACATAGACATCTAACACATGCAATTCATATATTTGGAGTTGCAAAACAAAATCTGCATTGATATATATGTTTCCAAAGTTAACTGCACATATATACACATTGTTGATTGTTGTTGAATAGCTGCAAAAATATTATTTCATTTATGATTTCCATGTAGTGGAAATGGGTGGAAAGCAATAAAAGAGTCTACATATACACTTAGAAAGGAAGATATATATAGATATATATGCATCTAAAGTTATATGTAGACAACACACATATATATCCATAGGTGGACTTCAAACATATGAATGTTGTCTACATCAAATGTAAAAAACACATAGATCTGTACATAGGAAATATAAAATGAAACAAAAAAAATGAGGCTTGCTCTCCACCTTACCATATTGGGTCATGGAGCCTCATCGGCTCTCACCAAATCCTCAAGCAAGAACATACATCATCTACCACTCTGATCAATGGTGAAATCAATGTGCCTTATTACACTAACTATACAGCCTATCATTCTAACAACTCCTTTTGTGAGGTTGAAAGAAATAATAACTAAAAAGGCGCATTTAATTTCAGATTCCCCAAACAATAAACATGGTGAGCAATATATATCAATGTTGCCTACATCTAATTTCGCATACATACATATGTACATAGAGAAAAAGAGAAATGAAACACAACAAAACAAACACAATTTTTTGTGTGTATATATTTGCAAGCAAAAAATTTCTACATATGCATCCAACACATGCAATACACATATATGCAGTTGCAAAACAAAAGCTACACTGATATATATATATATATATATATGATGTTAGATGCACACATACACGCATTGTTGATTGTTGTTGAATAGATTTGAACATATTATTTCATATATGGTTTCCATGTAGTGGCGATAGTTGCAAAGCAATAAAACAATCCACATATACAGACACAATAAGAAATAAACTAGTCCACATATACGACCACATTAATATTTAGCATTCTAAAACTTTACTAAAGCAATTACATAGTTTATGTTATTACAAAAAGGCATTGTTGACTGTTGTTTTGTACTTTAGGTTATAGCCAAAGATAGAGAACAACAATCAACAATGCCAAGGTTGTAGAAAGCAACATAAACTGTTAGCCTCCTAGTTATCTGTCAGCCTTCTCATTTCTTAAGCCTTCCGTCGATCATGAAAAAGGTGGCAGAGGAAGTTGGCACACGTTGGGAAGCTACAAAATAATAGTCAACAATGTCTTATAGAAAACAACATAAGTTGTATAGTGTTGCAACCATCATCACAAAACAAAAGCCTTAAATGAAACAATGATGGTTTCAACAAAGACCTAGAAAATTATTTTTCCAATAGTGACCTATCAATAGGTGCAAGAAAAAATATAGATAAGTTTAAATCTAGATACATATGTTTGCTGCCTAAGAAAATGAAATAAACATCACTTGGCACAGCTTGTGATGGAAACATTGCTTCATCTATGGGCTACATATTTTGGTGGTGGTTGTAATAAAAGGTTGCATTCAAAACTTAGCACATTAATTTAGTACTTTATGTTATTTTCAATAAGCCATTGTTTAGTGTAGAGTTGTAGCTTGAGCTGCACAACATTCATAGTTATCCACACCTATACTTCGAAATGCATATATATATAACATTAAATGCAATTACGTCTATCAACAAGTATAAATCTAGAAATATGTATGTGCAGCTAGGCTCAAGATAAATCACAAAAATATTGTGTAGAACATAAGAAAAAATTATCATTGAACGTCACATAGGAAATATTATAACAAAAATGAAGTTATATGCAACTCCAATAAAATGGAAGACATATAAATAGCTACACATAGGCTACTCCCAAATGGCTAGCAAACAAAAAGGTGAAGGACACAAAAATACCTCAAATATAAATAAGTTAGACTATAGACTACAAGGGCCACAAATGAAAGAAAATCATTTTCACAATTCACTACATGCACATGGCAAAGAGCCAATACAATTGTCAGCAACAAAAAATAAACAAGGAATAGACTTACAGGATTGGTGCCTAAGGGTTGTCCAACAACCTGGGGAGAGCTATAATCCATATACATTGTTGGGGTTGCTCTTTGAAAAGGCCAAAGTTGCAACATTGATGGCTGGCCACGAGCTCTATTGTTGCAATAACACAAGGGATAAAGAATCAATTAAAGCAACAAAGGCTGATGAGCTCTATTCCCAATTTTTTTATTTCAAATTTTTTATCTTTCAAATTTTCTATGGATACATTAACAATATGACCAAAAACAAATAATATAAAGAACACACATTTAGAGAACTCTTTGTAAATCATTTGGAAAATAGTCTATGTTCTTGCAAAACAACCAACCTAGAACATACATTGTCCATCATTGCGATCACTGGTGGCATCAATGTTTCATAAAACAGTTAAAAATACAACTTATCATTCTGAGAATGTCCCAACAAAATAAACATAGGAATCGGTATGTATCAATCTTGTTTGCATCTATTATGACATATATACATATTTGCACATAGGGGAAATACATTGTCCATCACTGTGATCAATGGGGGCATCAATGTTCCATACAACACATAAAATATAGATTATCATTCCAAGGATGTCTCAGTATGTATCAATATTGTTTGCATCTAGCATGGCATACAAACATATCTATACACAGGATAAATAAAGTGAAACACAACAAAACAAGGCAAAGTCCATCAGTCCGGTCAATTGTGACATCACTCTTCCATATAACATTTAAAATACAACCTATCATTCCCTACGTGTAGATATGTATGTATGTGTTGTTTTGTGATGATGGCTGCAACACAATAAAATAGTTAATCTTATACACTTTTTCTTGTTTTCAACAAGGCATTGGTGTTTTTTTTCCTCTAGCCTTGGTTATATTGTTTCATTATTGACAAGGTGCTGGAGGTGAAAACAATTTTTGATTCATGGCTTTCATTTTGTCACAATGATTGCAACGCTAAAAGATAGTGAACATTATATAGATTATGTTGATTTCCATAAGGCATTCTTGATTGTTGCACTGTAGCTTAGGGTACATTGTATCATTTTTGATAAGGTGTTCCTAAGAAGGCTATATTGTTTCAATTTTTGATAAAGTGCTATTCGGAAAAAAACTGTATTGTTTGTTAATATGAATATTGTTTAATGTATGGATTCCATGTATTGCTTTTGCAACCATCACCCCATGAAAAAAAACCAAAATAGCCTCCAACCACCTTCATAGAAGCTTAACAATAGCTGATCAAACTTGCACCTTCACAGGAGCTTGCCATTGTCGCATCAACATTGATTGTTGTATGGCTTCCATGTAGTGGCAACGATTGTATAAAAGCTAGTCATTATGGCATCAACGTTAATTTTTGTATGGTTTTATGTAGTGGCAATGGTTGTAATAACACCCATCATTTTAAACCCAAGGAAACATAGTGAAAATCTATGTAATTTCCATTGAGGCATTGTTGGATGTTGTTTTGTGGCTTTGCCTCCTATCATAGCTGAAATCCAAAACAACAAGCTTTTCTAAAAGTTTGTTACTATGATTTTTTTGTTATGTGGGTTTTTCCATCTGGGCCACTATTGTAACCAATGTTGTTTTATTTATGGCATCCATTTTGTGGCGATGGTTACAACGCAATAAAATAGTTAATGTTATATAGTTCATGTTGTTTTGCTTTCTTTTATTTTGTGTCATATATAATTTTCCCTATGTGCAAATATGTATATTTGTGAAATTAGATGTAGCCAACACTCATATCTATGACAACTTGTATATTAAGTGTAATAATAAACATTGATATCACTATTGAATATGTTGGTGGACAATATATTCATGCCTACCACAAAATAGCACATACATCGCCCACCACTCTGACCAATGGAAAAATCAATGTTCCTTATTGCACTTACTATACAACCTATCATTCTAATTCCTTTTTGAGGCTGAAAGAAATAATAACTAAAAAGGTGTATTTAACTTCAGTTTTCCCAAAAAATAAACATGGCGAGCAATATATATTAATGTTGGCTACATATAATTTCACATACATACATATATGCACACAGAAAAAGAGAAATGAAGCACAAAAAAAGTAACGCATTCAAGTTTTGTGTTTATATATTTTCAAGCAATAGATTCCTACATATGCATCCAACACATGCAATACATATATATGCAGTTGCAAAACAAAAGCTACACCAATATATATATATGTGTGTGTGTGTGTGTGTGTGTGTGTGTGTGTGTGTGTGTGTGTGTGTGTGTGAAGTTAGATGCACATATATACGCATTGTTGATTGCACTCTACAAAAGACTATATTATTTGTTGAAACCAATATTGTTTGATTTATGTTTCACCTTTTTCATTCTATTATGCTACATGTCCCTTGTAGGGCAATGAAAAACAATGCAAGAAAAAGGGTGAAGATTCCACCCAAAATACGTGGTTCTACACTAAATGACATACAACAATAGCTAATTGGGACTTTTGATATTTATTGTAGCTAAAGATGGAAGACCACACAGGTGAGATTTGGGTTACTACTTTTTGATGAGGCTGCAAAAAGCTTATTGCAGATGTCAACAAAATGAGCTTTACATGTTGCAATATGAGTTGTCTATTGCAATGACTACTGACTCTGTTATCAATGGTGCCACCTACACCTCATTTATTTTCATTTGTGGGTTTCTCCTTCTAGGTCACTATTGAAACCGATATTGTTTGATTTATGGCCTTTGCTTTGTGGTTATGGTTGCAACAGAATAAAATAGTTAAGGTTATACAGTCTATTTTTTATTCCATTAGGCATTGTTGATTATTGTTCTCTAGCTTGATGTTTTTTTTATGCACCTCTCAACACAGGCAGTGCATAGGTGCACTACCTCTCTTGAAAGACAATCTTCCACAATCAAATTGCAGAACACTATCCCAAGGTCTCTCGGATGTCAGGTCATGACAGTGCATAGATACCTTAGTAGTTTTATGTGATTTGCTGGAATCACAAGGTGGTCTTACGGATGAGTTACAAAGCATGGAAGTTGGGTTTGCAAATGCAGTTTCAAAGTGTTGAAAGTGAATGAACAGTTGTTGTCCACTCAAAACAGCAAGTTGAAACTCATCAAGTTCATCTAATTTAGCTTCATGGTGATGCTTTGGGTCCTACCCTAACCAAGGATTAAAAAAAACAGCAAAAGGAGAAGGGTTAAGAAAGCTATTCTAATCCTAAGCTATGAATGAATAGTAACAATGGTGGCTGCTAAAGTAGACAGACTTCTTAAACTGAGTTTTGCTTGACCAAGAGAAACCTACAGCTACACAAAACCAGTGCAATCTTCTAAGGACTGCAGATTTTCAAATTGCACATGCACATCATGCACGTATAATTGAACTAAGTTGCAGCAATGAAGTAATGAGCTCAGACTAGCTTTGCAAAGTGACTCATCATCAATGAACCACAAAAAGCATGAGCTAGAAATCCATCAAATACTAAAACAGCAAACACCATCACCACTCCCATTCAAGAAACTAACACTAAAACTAACATGGAAGGAAAAACCATGCATGCAAGATAAGCAAAATCAAAGAAAACATCCATAAAATCATGCAATGTTGTCTTCAATTGCTGCAAATACTTTTTACAACAGCTCTCCAACCCTTACAAATGAGGGGCAAGCCCCTATTTATAGTTTTTCAAAGCCCAAATGAATGGCTAGGATCAATTTCCAACGAATGGCCCATATTTGATTTACAATAGGGTTTCACCTACCCCCCATTATCTAGCAATTTAAAATACATTCCTTGTTTTTTCTCTGTTTTGTCATCTAGTGCCAATCACTATAGCAATTTTGTCATTTAGCTGATTGCCCTTTTCACTGTAGCAAAAACTATCTGAAAGCTACCCTCCATCTGGTGGACTTGTAAACATTTTTGATTGGATCAAACAAGTCAGTCGACGATTGGCATCAATGGAATGGTGGCCCCTGATTCAGGTGGAAAGCTCCTTAGAAATCATCACCATCTGGAAAAAGGTAGGACAACTCCCTCAATGGGCCTCTTCGATAGACCTACGGAAGGCTTCTTGATTCCTGCAAACATGAAGTGTCGTAAGTGCATTTATACATGAGTTAAAGAAAATGTCAGTCAAACCTACAAATTTTCAGTTAGATCTATCCATGCATCATCAAAATATCTTGATATTCATATTTGGAGCTCATTTGGGCCATGAACATTAATGCAGGCTCGAGGGTGCAAGTGTCAGAGGGTGGAAAGACGATAGAAGAAAGCTAGAAGAAGACATCGCAATTGTTCAAAAAGGAAGGGAGCCGGGAAGGAGGCAGGCTCCGGATGTTCAAAATGAGGAAGGAGGGGATGATGTTCAACGGGGGAGGGCCCGGACAGGAAGGATGGACTCCCGGCCAGGGAGAGAGGTGGAGCAGATAAGCCCGAAGTTCCGAGCCGGAGAGTGGGAAAAAGGGAACGGAACGGAGGGTAGTTAGCCGGAGGGAGGCTCGAGGCCGGGTCGCCTAACTTCCACGAGGAAGGAATGGATGTTCTAAACAACAAGGGGGCGAAGCTCCAAAACCACCAAAACAACAAACTTTATGAAACCTTGGCAGTTCATTTACGTACTTCAAACACATAGATCCAAAAAAGGGTGACCCCAAAGTCAAAAATGAGGAAGAGCGACGGGGGTCCATGGATGTTTCCAAACAGCCGAGGAAGGAATTCGGGAAAGTTCCAAAACCATCGAAACTTAACCAAACTTTGACGAAACCTTGGCAGTTCATTTACGTACTTCAAACACATCCCAGATCCAAAAAAGGGTGACCCCAAAGTCAAAAATGAGGAAACGGGAGCGACAGGGATCCATGGATGTTTCCAAACAGCCAAGGAGGAAGGGAATTCCAGAGGGAAAGTTCTGAAACCATCAAAACTTAACCAAACTTTGACAAATCCTTGGCAGTTCATTGAAATACCCCAAACACATCCCAAATCCACCAAAAAAGTTGTCCCCAAAGCCAAAAATGTGGAAATTGGACCGACAGGGGTCCACGGATGTTTCTGAAATAGCCAAAGCAAGACAAAAGGCAGAAATGGGATGGGGGACTTTATTTCTCTGCATATTTGAATACCCCAAGCAAGTGAATTTGGGTAGGGGATTTGATCGTTTGAAGGCACATGACCATTTTGGGCTTGGAAATGGGGCATGCAAAACAAGGCAGGAGCAAAGTAGTCTGTCGGGAGCAAAAAGAGGGGGTCCCTACCTACAATGGGGCATGTGTGCAAAACATGCACAACATAGCTTAGGCTATATTGTTTCAATTTTTGATAAGGTGCTGTTGAAAAGACTATATTATTTTAATTTTTGATAAGATTCTATTGAGAAAAGAGAATATTTTTGTATGGGTTTGTTACTACGAATTTTTGTGGGTTTCTTTTAATGGCTTCCATTTTTTGGCCATATTTGCAATGTAATGAAATTGTTAACGTTATATACTTTTTGTCAATTGTTGTTGCCTAGATTGGGTTATATTGTCTCATTTTCGATAAGATTTTGTTGAAAAGGCTATCTTGTTTCAATTTTTGATAAGGCACCATTGATAAAACACTATATTGTTTGTTAGAAGCAATGTTGTTTCATTTGTGGTTGGTGTTTTGTGCCTATCATTTTGCAAGGGTTTCGTGTATCGTTGATTGTTGATTTCCAACTTACACCATATTGTTTCATTTTGATAAGGTTCTAGTTAGAAGGCTATATTGTTCCATTTTCAATAAGGTGATGTTGAGAAAAGACTATTTTCTTTGCATTGATTTGTTATTGTGCATTTTTGGTGTTTTGTGGGTTCCTCCATGTGGGCCACTATTGAAATGAATATTGTTTGATTTATTCCTTATGTTTTGTCCCTATGGTTGCAACACAATAAAATAGTTAACCTTATATTGTTTATGTTGATTTCCATAAGGCATTGCTTGTAGTCTTTCATTTTTCTTTTCTTATGTGCAGATATGTATGTATGTGAAATTACATATAGACAACATCCATATATACTTGACTTTACTAACAAAGAACTCACAACAAAAAAAACATGCATTTAACTAGTTATATATTAAAACAATGGACACCAACTTATAATCTTTAACAAAAAAAGATACACTTCTTTTCTTTTGTATTGTTTATGTCACTTATAGTTTTGTATCACTTTTACTCTATGATCCTCATCTTATTTTGTGTGGTTTGGTTATATAGTTATTTCACCATTAAATTTCCTTGCAACCATTAGGACCACATGAAAAGCATAAGTAAAACAATATTGGTTTGAACAATGCCTTATCGAAAATGCACCAATGTAGCCAAAGCCACAGGACAATAGTTCACTATGCCTTACGGACAACAACATAAACTATATAACATGCACTATTTACATGCATTTAAAAAATGAAACAATATAACCAAAGCTAGAGAACAACGGTCAATAATGCCTTATGGAAAGCAACATAAACTGTATAGTGTTGCAACCATAACCACAAAACACAAGCCTTAAATGAAACAATAATGGTTTCAATAACATAGAAAATTATTTGTTGAACAACACATTATAAAAAATGACCATATATGCACATACATGCCCACACATACGTATAAACATTCAAATAGCAAACACTAATTGTGTAGATATAACACTATGTGGAAATCTAACTAGAAAAGAAGCAAACTAACATATTGATATTAAAAAACTTGACATATCTATATATAGATAAACACGTAACTTGAAAGGTACATGTCGAAACTGCATATGCAAACATACACACTCACACTATAAATGGAACAATAATGGTTTGAACAGCGACCTAGGAAATTCTTTTTTCCAACAAAACCCTATCACAAAGGAAACAACATTGCCAAAGCTATGGACCAACATTGAACAATGCCTTATGGATAACACTGTAAACTCTATGACATATATTACTGTACTTCGAGCCAAATACAAAATGATATAGCCAAAGTTAGAGAACAACACTCAACAATGACATATAAACATTGAGAATATTAATCAAACCAGATAATAAGCAAATAGCTATATTAATATTAAAAAATGGACATATCTATATATAGATAAACGTATGACCTCTGTTAGAATTAGGTGTTGTACACCTTGCATAATTTTTATAATGTTTTATTTATTACTTATGTGTTTGGTGCACCTAGGGGTTACCTAGATGGACATGCATCACTAGGAGTTATAATGTTGGGGCCACTTTGTTGTATGTATTATTGGGACATAATTGTAAAATGTAATTATTTAATATTGGGGAATAATAAAATATAATAAAGTACCCAATATTAAATGTGGGATCACATGATATTATATGGTTTTGGGCATATGGTTTATGTAATACCACTTGGTGGTTTTGTGGGAGCTTGTTTCTATAAAAGCAACCACAAGGGTAGTTGTTTAGGGTTGGACAATTTGTTGTAGGTTAGCAGGTTGAGCTTGTGCATGTGTGAGGGTTTGAATCATGGCATGGGATGTGTGGATTCATGCTTGGTTGCATGGATAGCTTGTGTTTCAAAAGTGTTCATGGAGTCTCTACAGATGTATTGTAATGGGTTTTCATTGTTGAATAATACATGGAGTGTGGATGCTTTTGGAGGTTGGGTTTTTCCCTCTTGAGGGTTTTCCTAGGGTATATATTATGTCATTATTGATAGGTATGTTGTATATTCTCTTGCATGTTCATGTTGAGTATTTTACTTGCATGTTTTCATATTTGGGTTATGTGAAAATTATCATTATATGGCTGCAAAGTTTCCCTTACAACCTCAACGATACATGTACAAAATGCATATACAGATATACACACTCACACCCTAAAGGAGACAAAATAGTTTCAACAACAAGCCAAGAAATACTTTTTTCCAACAGCACCTTATCCAAAGTTATAGGCCAGTAGTCCAGAATGCCTTATGGAAAACAACATAAACTCTATAACATTTACTATTATAATTTGAATTGAATATGAAACAATATAGCCAAAGCTAGAGAACAACACCTTCAATGAAACAATAACAGTTTCAATAACAACCTACAAAATTATTTTTTTCAACGGGACCTTATCAGAAAGAAAACAATATAGCCATGAACCAATGCCTTATCAAAAATTGTGTAGAAATTTGTTATTTTTTCTAAAGTTTTAAAAAGAAGTTGTTAATTACAATCATCACGACTACATAGAAACCATGCAACAATTAAAATTGATTCCATTTCGTTGGCCTTCTCTATTAGCATGCTAAACACTTTCAAATTAAAAATCAAAAAACAATCCACCACCTTTTTCCCGACTGAAATCCAAGAGTTGGAAGGCTTAAATACTAGGGTTAACAATGCCCTATGGAAAACAACATAAATTCCATAAGATTGATTATTTTATTGCGTTGCAACCATTCACACTAAACAAAAGCCATAAATGAAACAATATAGCCTAAGGTAGACAACAACAGTAAACAATTCCTTATGTAAAACAACATGAACTACATAATATTAACTATTTTATTGCATTGCAACCATCGACACAAAATGAAAGCCATAAATGAAACAATATTGGTATCAACAATCACCCATATGGGAAAACCTACAAAACACTAAAAATCACAGTAACAAACCCATGCAAAACCATTACCACAAAAGTTGAACCATAATCAAACAATATTGGTTTCAACAAACTATATAGTCTTTTTTCAAGAGAACCATATCAAATAGGAAACAATATACCCTAAGCCAAAGAACAACAATCAACATTTCTTATGAAAAACAACACAGCCTATATAACATTAACTATTTCATTGCATTGCAACCATTGCCACCAAATATTGCTTTCAAGAGTCACCTAGATGAAAAACCCACAAAACACAAAAAAGCTCACAATAACCGACCGATTCAAAAACTTCAGCACAAAACTTGAACCATAAATGAATCAATAATGGCTTCAATAGCAACCCAGATGGAAAAAATCACAAAAACCACACGAGATTAACTATTTTGCAACCATTCACAAAAAATAGAAGCCATAAATGAAACAATATAGCCTAAGCTAGAGAGTTGCAACCATCCCCACAAAAGAAAAACCATAAATCAAACAATATTGGTATCAATAGTCACCCAAATGGGAAAACCTACAAAACACAAAAAATTGCAGTAACAAACCCATGCAAAACCATCATTGCAAAAGCCGAACCATAAATCAAATAATTTTTGTTTCAATAAACTATATAGTCTTTTTTCAACAGAATCTTATTGAAAATGAAACAATATAGCTTAAGCTAGAGAACAAAAATCAACACTACCTTATGCAAAAGAACATAAAGTGTATAACTTTAACTATTTCATTGTGTTGCAACCATCACCACAAAATATTGGTTTCAACACTCACCCAGATGAAAAACCCACAAAACACAAAAAGCTCATAGTAACAAACCATTTTAAAACCCTCACCACAAAATGAAAACCATAAATGAAACAATATTGGTTTCAACAGTGACCTAGATGAAAAAACCCACAAGAAAACACATGAATTCACATTACCAAACCAACACACAAACAAACAATATTTCCTTCCGCCCACTGCAACTACACGAAGACCATAAACAATATTTTTTTCAACAGTGAGCTAGATGGAAAATCCCACAAAACACACACGAATTCACAGTAACAAACCAACACAAAAAGAAACAATATTGTCTTCCACCCATCACGAATACACGGAAACAATAAACAAAACAATATATACTAAGCTATAGAACAACAATCAACAATTCCCTTTGGAAAATAACATAATTTTTTTTTTAAATACTCGAGAAATAGTATTTTCAATATGCACCTCTTCCCACTTGCTTTCTCTCTGCTCCCTTCTTTCTCCATGGCTTACAAAAAATGGGCAAAGAATTATCACAACCGACACTTTTGTACTATTTTTGCAACCATCTCCTAATGCAAAAAACAAAAAATAACCTCCAACTACCTTCACATAAATTCCACAGCCAATGATCACACTTGGACCTTCAAAAAAGCTTACCCTCCTCACTCACAACTATCTTGAACAACAAGGTAAACCTAGAGAATGACAACCAACAATGCCTTATCAAAAATTGCGTAGACATTTGCTATTTTTTTTGAGGATGTTAAAGGCAGGTATTACTTACAACCATCGCCACTACACGAAAACCATACAACAATTAATGTTGATGCCATTTCACTAGCCTTCTCTATTGACGCGCCAAACGATTTTTATTTAAAAATCAAAAAATAATCCACCACCTTTTTCTCAACACCTGAAAGCTCAAAAACTAGGAAGGCAAATGAAAATTTTGACAAAATCAAAAAACAATCCACCACCTTTTTCCCGACATCGAAAAGCTCAAAAACTTGGAAGGCTTACGAAAATTTTGACCAAAGTTCACACAAATAGCCTAAGGGCTAATTAGAGTGCATCAAAAGGTTACTCTACTCTAGGAAGATTTTAATGGTCTTGGCCTTGGCATGCTTTAGGAGGAAATTCTTATTCAAAACACAACATATGAAACATGCAAAAAAAAGAAAATACTCAAGCCCCAGCCAAGATAAGGGTATGTGCAGGATCATGATGGGCCAAAAAGTGGCAAAATGTAATTGTGATATGATGGCCTGATTTGAAGGATTTTCGACAAAAAATGAAGTTTCTCAATCCGCTCCAAAATCAACATCATCAGAAAGAGGGAAAAATTATGAGTCCAATGCAACTTGAACGGAGTCAAATAGAGCTATGGAGTGCAAGTTATGCCCAGTCAAACCTTGGTCAACCATGGAACTAGGTCAAAGAAAAAAGGCCAAAAAAATTGACATCATGAAAATTTGTCGAAGTTGGCATCAACATGAAGAGCTCATCGCAAGCTTTCCGATGCAACTTGTTTCATCAAAAATGGAGTCCATTTGTACAAGTTATTGGCAATCAAAGTTCAAAGAGAAGGTTGACCTTTGACTGTATGGATGTTGATGCCATCAATTAGTCTGTACTATACAAAATCCAAGTGGACGAATCTAGGTGAGACATGTCACAGTTGACTTAGATTGTATAGACCAATCACAATGTGACATGTGTCATCCGTATGCTCAGTCAACATCGAAGTCATCGCACAGTAAGCATCTGTGTCATCGAACAATTGGTGGACACACCATCGAAGAGTCAGCGGACACGTCAGCATCCTCCTCAAATGAGAGCTTGACACGTGGCTCCCTCCTAGCACAACATGTGGCTCTATTGACCCAACTCCTCTGTTGATGGTTGAAAGTTGAGATATTTGTTATATTTGTTGATAAGATATTTGATGGCCCGCATGGGGCTCGAACTTCCCACCTCCTATGCACAAGCCACCATCTCCACCATTGGGGCACCATATTCACGCTTATATATAACATGTGACTGATTCACTTGTTGTGAGTTTGTTGAAATTCGGTCAAAAAATAAAAATGGTCGGGAGTTGAACTTAGAACTGTTGGGTTCTAAAAATAAACCGCCACCGTTGGACCATTCAACTCATCTAAGAAATGGGTGGCATGGGTTTTTGATAGTGATTAGTTAGGCCCGATGCCTAACCAATAGCCTTAAATGGTTATGTTTTAGGTTTTAAATAAAAAAAATTTAATAACCTCCTAAGCTCAATCCCTAAAAACTTATAATTTAAGGTTATTATAATTTGAAGATTATATATGGGGATTTTGGGAAAAAGATTTATGTGAAAATAAGGGGGTTATTTTGAATATTTTTATGTAAACATTGGGAGATTAAGTTATTTTTAGGAGATATGGTGAATTTGGTAAATCATATGGTTTTACACCATATATGGTAACTTTTTATGTATAAAAAGGAGTGAATGGGTGAGAGTTGAGCTAAGGGTGTTTTAGCTAATTGTTTTGTAAGGAATTTTTGGTGTGTCCTTTTCGCTAAGTGATTTGAGAGTGGTGATGTGAGAACTTTTCTTCCTTAGAGAAATCTTATTGTAACTTTGATGAGGGTGCAACCCGAAAAATAGAAAATAACTCACAAAACAGGAGAATAATTTTATTATTCAGAAAATGGAACTTCTTACATGCAGAGGATCTCAAATCCCCAAGTTTTGAAAATATGCAAACTACAGAACTACAAAAAAACCCCTTTTCGCAATATGCGGGCTTATCCCCAAAAAGCTACCCAAAAATTAGAAACCTGCCCATAAATAGAGCTCCTCTTTAGCTTGGAGCCAAAACAACATTCAAATTTGAGTCTTGGGGGTTTGGCACCGAAAATTACAACTTGAAATTCAAAATTCAAAAGAACATTCACCCATTGTATCTTCTAGAAAGTGCGCCAACTTCCCGGGGCCATAACTTTTGATCCGGGACTCCAATTCACAAACCGTTTGAACTATTGGAAAGATCTTAGAGTCAAGAATGCACTTAAAATTTTCTACACCAATTTCGGCAAGTTTCGGGGCCATTCCGAGAATTCTAAGTGCCTCAAATCCAATTCGGAAGGTTTTTAGGTGCAAATCTAGGAGACTAAAATTGCAATATCTTTCAACCCAAGAATAGGAAATAAAAACCATAAGTTTGGAATTACATTATGATGAAAAGGGTATCCAAAAATGTAAAAAAATATAAAAACCGAGAAACTTGAAATTTAACTATTTTTGGGTGATGCAAGATTTCCCTTACACCACTGGATGCTCTTGCATCAGACACCCAGGATAATTTGAGAAGTGACCCCGTCACATCTCAGATGGTTAAGGAAAACCCAACTAGTCAACCTCTGCCTTAGATAGCTAGGATGAATCTTCCACAGGCTTTCCTCTCCATTTCACTAGATATTCTTCATATTGCATATTTCTAGTACTCCTTCCCACACGACTATGCAGGATTGCTTCAATCTCCTCCTTTTCTGAAGTAGGTGCTAGAATGCCATACTGCCCTACTACTACCAAGTGCTTCCTGTGTGCCACCTTATGATGTACTCTATCAAATAATAAATATTGAACACAGGGGAAATGTTGATTCCATCTAGCAACTCTACCTCATATGCATTAGCCATCTGAATCATGCTTCTTCACAAAATCTTGCAGGGACCAAATTTCATTTCATTTTTAAGTTTTTCATGGTTATAGGTTAAACAACCCATCCTAGAAACCTTTCTTTCATCAAGTGGATCTTTTGCATCACCATTGAACCCAACCACTTCAACTTGCATTTTTGTTATCAATGTTTGCCTCCTACTTAAGGCATCTGCAACCCTATTTGACTTCCCACTCCTATGCTTTAGAACATATGTATAGCTCTGCAAAAACTCTAGCCATTTCATATGCCTCTGATTTAATTTTCCCTGACTATTCAGGTATTGCAATGCTTGATGATCAATATACAAAACAAATTCCTTCAGCAATAGAAAATGTCTCCACTTCTTTAATGCTTGAACTATTGCATAAAATTCTTGATCATATACATAATATTTTCTCTTGGCATCATTTAACTTTTCACTGAAATAGCCAATGGGTTTACCTTCTTGGCTCAACACTGCTCCAATGGCACAACCACTAGCATCACAATCCACTTGAAACACCTTATTGAAATATGGGAGTGCAAGAACAGGTTACTCTGTCACCTTTTGCTTCAATAGTTCAAAACTTTTCGCTGCTCCAGTGCTCCACTTGAACTCTTTTCTATCCCCTCTCATTGTTTCAGTTAGGGGTCCACAAATACTACTAAAGTTTCTAATAAACTTTCTATAAAAACTAGCCAAACCATGGAAATATCTCACCTTAGTAGTAGTTCTTGGGGTAGGCCAATCTAGAATAGCCTTCACCTTCTCTGGGTCCATCTTGAGACCTTCTGTCGAGACAACAAACCCCAAGTACACTAACCCCTTCTTCACAAAACTGCACTTTGTTAGATTAATCAACAATTTCTCTTCCCTTAACTTCTCAAAGGTTCTCCGAATATGCATCAGATGCTCTTCTAATGTCTTACTAAAAATCAAAATATCATCCAAATATACAATAACAAAACTTCCCAGAAATTATTTTAGTACCTCATTCATGAGCCACATGAATGTGCTCGGTGCATTGGTTAGCCCAAAAGGCATGACTAACCACTCATACAGGGCCTCTTTGGTCTTGAAGGTAGTCTTTCATTCATCTCCCTCTCGAATCCGGATCTGGTGATATCCACTCTTCAGATCAATCTTTGTAAAGTACTAAGCTCCATTCAAACAGTCCATCAGGTCATCCATCCTTGGCAAGGGGAATCTATATTTGATTGTTATCTTGTTTATGGCTTGGGAATCTATACACATCCTCCACTCACCATCCTTCTTTGGTGCTAGTACTGTAGGTACTGCACATGGGCTCAAACTTTCCCGTATCAAATCCTTTCTCAACAGCTCTTGAACTTGTCTGTTCAACTCATTTTTTGCTGGAGTCATTCTGTGAGTTGCCTTATTTAGAAAACTAGCTCCAAGAATCAAGTCAATCTGATGACTGATCTTCCTTATTGGTGGTAAACCCTCAGGTACATTATCAGAAACAATATCCTGAAACTCATCCAACATCTCAGAAACTTCTTCTGGAACCTTCTCACTATACTCCTTACCCACTCTAGGAATCAATGCATAGCACACATGCTCATGCTTCATACCTTCTAAAAATTTTCTTCCATAAAAAAAATAGATTCTAGCACTACTGCATACCTTTTCTTCAGTCTCCTTTAGGGGCTTCAACTTGTGACGAACCCCATCCTTCATCAGAGAATAAGTAGTTGCATGGCCATCATGTATAACTCGCCTGTTGAACTGCCACAACCTCCCCAACAACCTGTGACATGCATCCATGGGAATAATATCACAGAGTACCTCATCATGGTAGCTCCCAATCTTGAACTTTACTAGGCACTGCTCATTGACCAAAACTTTGTTGTCTTTCTGCAACCAGGAAATCTGATACGGATGTGGATGCCTTTCCCTCTTCAGTTTTAACTTTGTTACCATCTCCTCTAACACTAGATTATCAGTGCTGCCACCATCAATAATGACATCACAACATTTTCCTTCACACTTGCACCTTTTGTGGAACAAATTCTTTCTCTGTTTTGGCTCCTTTTCTTCAGTCACCAAGGCTCTCCTAATCACTAGGGCTTCTCCCCTTTTAGCATCATCTGAATGTTCAGATTGGGCCTTCTCATCTACATGCACAACCCTTCCACGACCTTCTAGCCTTTTATCTGCCCTTCCTTGGTGTTGTGGACATTCATATGCTTGATGCCCTTCTTCACCACACTGGAAACATGTTCCTCTGAAACTGCCTCTTCCAGATCCTTGTCCAGATCTCCCTCATCCTCTACCTCTTTGATCACCACTGTTTTGATCATGGAGGCAATAAAAGTTATCATTTTTTTGGCTTCTACTGGTACCCACAACTTCATTTTTCTTTTCATCATCATTTCTACTTCCTGAAGGTCTTCCACTACCCCTTTCGCTTTGAACTCCTCGTACTTTTTGCTTGCAATCAAATCTTTTGTTCAACTTCTCTTCCACCTTTAGAGAAAACTGGTATACATCCTCAATGCTGGTCATTCTGACTAAGAACTCATCCTGAATGCTCAGTCGTAACCCATTAAGATATCAAGCTACCTTCTCCTTATTGGCCTCTGTGTGACCCGTTCTGATGATTATCTTGTGAAAATATTTTGTATATTCTTTCACAGATCTGCTTCCTTGCTTCAACCCTTGTAATTTCTTTAGCAGATCTAACTCGTAGTCCACTGGTACAAATTGCTTCTTTTGTTTCTCCACCATGCGATCCCATTTGGTGATCTTGCTTTTTCCCTTTCGATTTCTCTCCAACTGGATCTCTTTCCACCAAATATTGGCATGAACCTTCAACTTCAATTTTCGCAAACTTAACCCGATCTGGGTCCTCTATTTCCTCATACTCATTTGAAATATTCTTCTAGCTCATTAATCCAGTCGATCAACTCTTCTAAGTTTAGACTCCTAGAATAACTAGGGACTTCTACTCTGGGTCTTTTCCTGATCTTTGAAATGGCCCTTATCAGCCACATTTGGTCTTGATCAATTACTTCCTCTTCCTCTTCTACATTTGAACCTTCCTCCTCTCTTTCATTCTCACTTTCTTTTCTCCTCAGGTTTAACCCTCTTCTCATCTACTCCTGCAACGCATCAATTTGTCTCTGGAGGGCTGCCAATGGATCTCTTCCACCAACATTTCTACCACCTCGGCCACCTCTGGCACCACCATGCCTACTAGACAGCACTCTTAGAGGCATCTTTCTTGACCTCGACCCACAACCATGGTCCTGGTGCGAACTTCCTCACGATCTGTCCACACGCTCAAGAAAACCTTGCTCTTATACCACTTGACGAGGGTGCAACCCAAGAAATAGAAAATAACTCACAAAATAGGAGAATAATTTTATTATTCAAAAAATGAGACTTCTTACATGCAGAGGATCTCAAATCCCCAAGTTTTGAAAATATGCAAACTACAGAACTACAGAAAAACCCCTTTTTCGCAATATGCGGGCTTATCCCCAAAAAGCTACCCAAAAATTAGAAACCCGCCCATAAATAGAGCTCCTCTTTACCTTGGAGCCAAAACAACATTTGAATTTGAGTCTTGGCGGTTTGGCGCCGAAATTACAACTTGAAATTCAAAATTCAAAAGAACATTCAACCATTGTATCTTCTAGAAAGTGCACCAACTTCTCGGGGCCATAACTTTTGATCCGGGACTCCAATTTGCAAATCGTTGGAAAGGTCTCAAAGTCAAAAACGTGCTTGAAATCCACTACACCAATTTTGGAAAGTTTTGGGGCCATTCCGAGAACTCTAAGTGGCTCAAATCCAACTCGGAAGGTTTTCAAGTGCAAGTCTGGGAGACTAAAACTACAATATATTTCAACCCAGGAATAGGAAATAAAAACCATAAGCTGGGAATTACATTATGATGAAAAGGGTATCCAAAAATGTAAAAAACATCTAAAAACCAAGAAACTTGAAATTTAACTATTTTTGGGTGATGCAAGATTGCCCTTACACCACTGGATGCTCCTGCATCAAGCTTTGTGTTTTTTGTATTAAGGATTTTTCCCACACACTTTGGAAGTGCATTTTTATATTTCTTTGTAATCCAAGGGAAGGCTATGTCGAAGATCTTGTAATCATTTTCTAGAGATTAATCGGATTGGTCTCACTCCATTGGAGTGGATCCGGAGACATAGTCACGATTGTGGTTAACTCAGTTATCAACTATGTTTACATCTCTCTCTCTCTCTCTTTCCCTCATTTTGTTGACATCAGTTTGTTAATTCCATTATTTTAATTATTTTTATGTGTTAATTTTATTTTGATTAACTTGGATTAATCATTGTAAACGTAAGGCATTCAACTTTACAATTAGTCTATACCCTAAATCAAATCATGTTTGGTATCAAAGCTTTTGGTGACTATTATTGCAGTTGATTTTGAATGGTAATGAGATCCAAGATTCAGAAGGGAGAAGGAACGCTTGAGGAATTTAATCCTGAGATCAGGAAACAAAGAACTTTATCAAAAATTTCTGTCTGGAATGGAGGTACCTAAAGAAATCAGTGAGCAAGAGTTTCGAAGAGCATTCCTCGAGATGAAGGCCAAGGTGGACATACTTTTCCAAGAAAGATAGGAGCAAAAGGAACTATAAGCAGGAGGTCCATCAAAACGAGAAGATTGAGAAGACAAGAAGGGAAAGCATTCAGGAGGTGGTGATGAACCCCCAAAATCTCCTTCGTTTACTCCTTCTTCTCCCCCTTCTTCTCCTTCTTCTACACATTCTCTTTCTACTAATCCTTTTAAGGGTTTAAATAAGCCTAAGATTAAATTGGATGTTAAATTTGAGCTACCTAAGTATTGTGGTGAATTAGATGCTGAAAAACTAGATGACTGGATTCAACAAGTAGAAGTTTATCGTAGAGTTCAAAATCTCTTTGATGATGCTTTTAGGATCCAGTTAGGCACTCTTTGAATGGGAGGTTCAACTCTCACTTGGTGGGAGAGTAGGACTAGAGTAAAAATTTCATAGCATGGTAGAGTCAATTTGTCTTGGTCAGAATTTGTTAATGCTCTTAAAAAATAGTTTTATCCCCTAGGCCATATGCAACAGTTAATGATGAACTGGAAAAAATTTAGGCAAGGGAAAGGATAGTCTATTCAAGATTACACCCACAAGTTTTGAAAAAGGGATATTGCATTAAATTTACCTTTGAACACCCAAGATACTTTGTTAAAGTACATAGGAGGTCTTCACTCATATCTCAGACATTTTATTTTGGTCTTGAATCCTAGTAACTTGGATGAAGTTTTTGTCCAAGCTACACATTTAGAGTTAAGAGAAAAGGGGTCTTTTATTGATAAGTTTGATAATGATAACTTTGTAAATAAATCATCCAAGGTTACAGAGATAGGAAAATGAAAGAAGACAACTACAATTAAGAAGGATGTCTAGCTTTCTTGATCTCATTGTGATAGGAAGGGTCATGATGAAGATCACTGTTGGAAGTTGCATCCTGAATTGAAGCCTAAGTGGGCTTAGAAATATAATCAGAAATAGAAAGCTAAGGAGAAAGCCACAAATGTTGTTATGGATCTTGGTTCTAATTCTGATGATGAAACTAAGATAATAGCTATGGGTTTGAAAGGTAAAGCTCCTATTTCCAGTGTGTCCTTTGATAGTTGTGCTTCTACTTCTAAAGTTAAAGATGTCCCTAAAGATAAGAAAATAAATGATATTTTTCATTTAAGGGTTGTTGCTAAGAATACTAAAATTGATGCACTCATAGATAGTGGTTCTCAAGTTAACTTAATTTTTGAAGATGTTGTAAGAAACTTGGGATTGAAAACTACATTGCATAAGAAACCTTATCCACTAGGCTGGATTTACGAGAACAATAAGTTGCAAGTAACAAGAAAATGCACTTTGAGATTTGCAATCACTAGTAAGTTTTTGGATGAAGTATAGTTTGATGTGGTTCCACTAGATATCTGTGGGATAGTGTTGGGTATCCCTTATCTATATGATCGAAAAGCTATTTTCTACAGGGGAAAGAATCATTATCATTTATTTAAAGATGGCATACTGTATATTGTACATTCTCACAGGATTAAGACTAATTGTTCTTTTTGCAAATACATGGCAATTAAAAGGGTGATTAATGCAAGTAAATATTTAACTTTTATTTCTATCAGTATAGGCAGTTCTAGACATGAACTTGGAGTAGCTAACCAAGGTCAGATGTCGTTGGATGCACCCACAGTACAACATCAGGGAATGATGAATGAAAACATTGATGGTCCCTTGGGTAAAAATGTTTCTGTTGTGAAGGATCGATATATTGTTGATTTGTTCTCTTTCATATATGTGCTATTGTATAGCTTGATGCTAGTCAATGTTTATTGGTTAGTGGCTACGATAGTTGATGTAGATGCTTATGGAAGTGATAGAATGATATTTATGTTCAACAATGTTGTTGCAGTCTTCATTGTGCTTGTGAGCCAGGTATATAGATGTATAGAGGATATAGGACAAGTGGGGAGGCCAAGTCCTCACCTAATGTCTGAATAAAATGACACTTTTGGAGGTCCAAAATTTCTCCAATGGGAAAGACTCTCATCTGGAGGATCTTCGCCAAAAATTGAAGTTTCTCAATCCTCTCTAGAATTAGCATCATCAGAAAGAGGGAAAAAGTTTGACTCCAACGCAACTTGAATAGAGTCAAACAGAGCTACAAAGTAAAAGTTATGCTTAGTCAAACCTTGGTCAACCATGGAGCTAGGTCAGAGAAACAAAAGGCCAAAAAATTGACATCATCAAAAAAATTTGAAGTCGGCGTCAATGTGAAGAGCTCATCACAAGCTTTCCAAAACAACTCATTTTTTTCCAAAACGGAGTCCATTTGCACAAGTTATTGGTAGTCAAAATTTTGGAGAGAAGGTTGACCTTTGACCATATGGATGCTAATGTCATTAGTTAGTCTATACTGTATGGAGTCCAAGTGGATGAATCCAGGGGTCACATGTGGCAGTTGAATCAAATTGTACAGACCAATCATAGTGTGAGACGTGTCATCCATATGCATAGTCAACATCTGAGTCATCGCATAGTCAACATCTAAGTCATCAAACAGTCGACAGACATTTCATCGAAGAGTTGGTGGAAACGTCATTAAAGAGTGAACGAACACATCGACATCATCCTTGAATGAGAGCCTGACACGTGGTGCCCTCTTGGCACGACACATGGCTCTGTTGACCTAGCTCCTCCACTGACAGTTGAAAGTTGAGATATTTTTTGTATTTGTTGATCATAAAATATTTGATGGCCCACATGGGGCTCGAATTGCCCACCTCCTATGCACAAGCCACCATCTCCACTGTTGGGGTGCAATATTCGTGCTTATATATAACATGTGACTGGTTCGTTTTGTTGTGAGTTTGTTGGAATTCAATCAGAAAATACCAACGGTTAGGAGTTGAACCCGAAATCGTTGGGTTCTAAAAATAAACTACCAATGTTGGACCATTCAACTCATCTAAGAAATGGCTGGTGCGAGTTTTTGATAGTGATTAGTTAGGCCCGATGCCTAACCAATAGCCTTAAATGGTTATGCCTTAGGTTTTAAATAATTTTTTTTTAATAACCTCCTAAGCTCAATCCCCAAAAACTTATAATTTAAGGTTATTATAATTTGAAGATTATGTAGGGGATTTTTGGGAAAAATATTTATGTGAAAATAAGGGGGTTATTTTGAAGATTTTTATGTAAAAATTGGGAGATTAAGTTGTTTTTAGGAGATATGGTGGACTTGGTAAATCATATAGTTTTACACCATATATGGTAACTTTTATGTATAAAAAGGGGTGAATGGGTGAGAGTTGAGCTAAGAGTGTTTTAGCTAATTGTTTTGTAAGGAATTTTTGGTGTGTTTCCTTTTTCCTTTTCTTCCGAAATCTTATTGTAACTTCGTGTTTTTTGTGGAGATGTTGAGAGTGGTGATGTTAGAACTTTTCTTCCTTTGAGAAATCTTATTGTAACTTCGTGTTTTTTGTGGAGAGACTTGTTACCACGCACTTTGGAAGTGCATTTTCAGATTTCTTTGTAATCCAAGGGAAGGTTGTTCTGAAGATCTTGTAATCATTTTTTGGAGATTAATCAGATTGGTCTCACTCCATTGGAGCGGACCTGGAGACATAGTCATGATTGTGGTGAACTTCGTTATCAACTCTGATTGCATCTCTCTCTCTCTTTCCCTCATTCTATTGACATCACTTTGTTAATTCCATTATTTTTATTATTTTTTATGTGTTAATTTTGTTTTTATTAACTTGGATTAGTCATTTTAAATGTAAGGCATTAAATTTTGCAATTAGTCTAGATCCTAAATCATATCATGGCCCATGTGGCTAAGGACCTTTTTTTACCCGAAAATTGATGAAATAAAAAGAGTTTTTAAAGGAGATTGTTAGCTTTCCACCAATATAAATTATTCTTTCCTTTGAATTTAATAAATAATTATTATTCATTTTCTATTTCAATTATGACTAAAGTCTTGATTGATAGGCTGATTGAAAAACATCTATAGCTTTCAAACGATATCAGATTTTTGAATCTAAAACATGCGTCACATTTCATGCTTCGCATACTATAGGATTAAAAAGAAAGAAAATAAAATTTCATGAAGTTTTGACCAAGTTAAGGTGGTAAAACATCAGTTTTATATTTTTAAAAAGTTGTAATAAAAATTCATAATTAATTATTTACATGGAAAAAATTACAAAAAAATATGCATCATATCGAGACATGAGTCCTCTACTTATATCTAAAATCTTATAAAAAAATATTATCATTTTATTGTGGTTAGGGTGATCAAACATACCTTTTCTTATTTTTTTCTTGAAATTTAAGTACTATTGCATTGAAATTTCAAATTTTCACCAAATTGATTTTTGTTTCTTTAAATAAACCTAGTAGTTTAGAAACTACATTCAATTTGCTACAGATTCTATTCTTACATATTTTTGAAATAATAGAGATAACTTATTCAAATTTTTACGTCAAGTTGCTTAACTCTGATTTTTCTGAAATTTTTTGCCACTTAAGGGCTTGTTTTCCCATGATGATCCTACACATACCCATAATTTAAAATGTACTTTGTAGCCTTTCTCTAATGGACATAGACCACCAAACAACTTTCTTCCTTGAGTGATCTCCATACCCTTTCCAACTCTTACTAAACACATTATATAATCCCTTAAGCTGTGGTTTTTAACTCATATCACCCTTTCACGAAGGTTTTTTTTAATTTATTTAATAAATATAATTATTCATCTGTTTAAATGAATCTATTAAATATTTATTATCATCCCCTCTTTTAACTAAAGGGTCATAATAAACTTTATTTTATATCTCCCTTTTAATTTTAAAAGGTTATTTCATATGAATAATACTTTCTTTTCACTTTGGGAAAATATTCCACAAGAATAGTTCATCTTTTAATTTTAAAAGGTTATTTCATATGAATAATAACATTCTTTTCACTTTGGGAAAATGTTCCATAAGAATGGTTCATTCAAAATCACTAGAATCTTTCACAATTCATCATAAAATTTACTTAAACATGTTTTATAAATGATATTTTGAGATAAAATAACTTTCCAAATAAATATTTGTGACCATTTTATGCACATAATCAAATTTAATTCATCTATTCTTTTCTAGATCATTACCATTCCCTTGTTTTCCATTCAAATTGATCTTATTTAACTATTATTTCATTATATATATATATATATAACCATTTCTTCTTTATAAACTATTAAAGATAGATTTCAAATATGAATTTGATAAGTGATAATTAGAACTAATTAGATGAAAAAAATAAAAATATCAAAAAAATTAACATCTTATATCTATGAACAGTGCATTATAATTAACTATTTCTAATATATAAAATCTTAGACAAACAAACTGAAACATATTTCATTCCAATAAGAAATCCTGTTGTCTCAAAACATAAACAACCCAAAACAAAAAAGTTATCACCATAAGATTGTTAATAATGTCAATGAATAAAAGGTCAAACTTACTAACAATTAATTTAAAATTAAAAAATATATATCTGTACCATCAGCATACTAGTAATTAGTTTCAGGAAAGGGAGATCTAGCCTTCCTGTTCAAAATTTAGTAACCAAATAAATGAAGCTTATGCTACTCAAAGGAAAACCGTCTGTTTCAATAAGAATTATACTATAAATTTTGGCAAGGCATCTCATCTTCTATTTCACTCGTAATAAATACTTTAAAACACTGATAATAATAAGGGCAGTAACCCGTCAATATCCAGATTATTGTTATATATTATGGAGATATCCCAACTTTACATTCAACTGTTCATTGTTTGGTTTCTTGAAAAATAAGACACCTGCAAGATTGGTTAACAGAGGTCGTGTAGCGGGGAGATCACCCATCGTCCCATATCGTTGTTCATAAATAAAAGCATCTAGAAAGTAGCCTTCGACACGAAACCTGCTTGATTCGTTCGATAATTCGAAGGTATTGAAGAGACGCGCCTTTGATAATATCTGTAAAGTGGCCTTGGCATGGATAAAGAGGACCCCACATGAACCACCTTAGCGGTAAGAACTTAAGGTGTGCTCTTTTTAGCCTGACCGGATAGCCGGGTGATATATCCTGCATTTACGTACAGAAATACCTGTGTATAGAGAAATTGTCACTTTGAGATGTCACAGAGAAATACAGATGTAAAAAGGCGTAAAAATGATTGTGGACGTACTAAAGTGAAAATCTGAACAATCAGATTCCATTGTGTATTTTAATAATTTTAAGTGAGCAACACCTGCGTTGTGGGGTACACCGTAATCATAATGGTCGTACAGGATTCCTTACGGTTGCCCTTTAATCTTTTATAAAGTGGGCCTACAATCCTCTCCATCTCTTGGACAGACATACCTGTGTCAGCAAGTGTATCGACGAGTGTAAAGGAATAAAGTTAAATCCGGACAGTTAGAGTCTGTATTGTTTTTATTTATAGAAAGTAATCAAGATTTGTGTGATGGTGTTCCTCATGGTCGCACACGGTTTCCCAGGCAAACCACGTCTACCGATTTTAAGCATTGCATACTGTGGTGTAATTGGCTTCTGCGGTAGCACAGCTCTCCTCTACATTTCTTCCACGCGGTTTCCGTTTGGAAACACAATCTTGTTAGCCGCTCAATCTGACATATTGGTCACTTCTTATCTTTATCAGAACTTTCTCCTCTTACAAATACTTAGCACTTCACCTCCTGAACAACAACCCCTCTTTCATTCAAACTTCATATTTTATTGTTTCTTCCTGTCAAAGTTCAAATCCAGCTCCATGGCATCTACTTCTACTTCTACTTCTAGTTGTAAGACAGGGCATCAACAAGAAGAGCATACAAATGCATCTGAAGGAATTGTGCCATCTCCATCTACTTCTGCTACACCCTCAGTGGGAACCCTGTTTTCATCCTGTTTCAACTGGTGTTCTCTCTTACTTTCTCTCTGTTCAACTCAATCCCATTCTGTGCCATTTCCATCTACCTCTAGTACTCGGGTTAGAAATGATTGTCAAGAGATCGCACCATCTCCATCCACCACACATGCTTTTGAGCAAGTTACACCATCTCCTTCTACTTCTGGTAGATCCACAATGCCGGATAGAAAGTTGCCCTATGATATATTTATTAATCATCGTGGCCCTGATGCAAAAAAGACACTCGCCACTGATCTCTATAATACCCTAAATGACATGGGGTTGAGGGTTTTTCTTGATTCCCAAGAGCTTGAATTGGGGGACTTCTTGCCTACAGAAATAGAAGAAGTAATGCGCAGGGCTTCGCTTCATATAGCTATACTTTCTCCGAGATATGCACAATCTCCATGGTGCTTGGCAGAGCTTTCATTTATGCTTCAAACATGCACTCCAATTGTTCCTATTTTCTACTATGTTCAACCTGATGTTGTCCGACATGCAAAAGGAGTATATGGTCATGCATTTTTAGAACACGAAAAGAAAGGTAGGTACACCTCAGAAAAGCTTCAAGAGTGGAAGAACGCGCTCAACAATGTTTCATATAATGTTGGTGGCATCATTCATAATGAAGAGTGAGTACCAAATACTCTTATCTCCAGCACTCATCCTTTTTCTTACCAATCATCTTCAGCATTTGGTTCATTTTTAGTATTTCTTAACTTTCAGTACACATGTTAAGGCAATGTTTGTTCTGTTTCATTTTGTTGTTGTTCTCTATGTTTAGTGAGGAGGGGTGCTTGCTCAAGAATATTGTTAATCGCGTTCTGAAAATAATAAAAAATGTGCCATTTGTGGTTTCCAAACATCCGATTGGTATCGAAGAAGCTGTTATAGATTTTGAAAGGACAACACTTCAAACTGCAGAAAGCTCTCGCACTGTGCAAATTGTGGGCATTTGGGGCATGGGTGGTTCTGGCAAAACCACTCTTGCCAAACAATTATATAACAATAAATACAGAACTATGGAAAAGTCTAGTTTTCTTTTTGATGTTAGAGATGCTGCTTCAAAAAGTGTATTGCACAATAAACAGAAAAAGCTTCTAGAGGACCTCGGTCTTCAAGGTATTTCAGTTGATAATATAGAAGAAGGAAAGGGAATTCTTGCAAACCGTTTGAGACTTGTTCGAGTGCTGATCATTCTAGATGATGTGGATAATGAAGATCAATTAGATGCTCTAGTGCCAAATAAGGACAGTCTTGGATGTGGTAGTTTAATCATAGTTACTACAAGAGAACTTGAAGTCCTTCAACATTGGGGAATCTCATCCATTTACAAAATGAAATTATTAGATCCACCTCATGCCAAACAACTATTTTGTTGGCATGCTTTCTTAAAGCCTACTCCACTCCAAGAGTTTGAAGATTTGGTTGAAAGATTTCTAAATGTTTGCAATGGATTACCATTGTCTTTAAAGATTTTTGGAGCACAATTATATGGTAAATCTAACAGAGATTATTGGAAGACTCAATTGCATAAGATTTGTAGAATATTGCACAGAGATATCAAAGATAGATTAAAAATAAGTTATGATGCTCTAGATGATGAAGAGAAACAAATATTCTTAGATACAGTGTGTTTCTTCATTGGAGAAAAGAAAAATTTAGCCATTGCTGTCTGGGATGGATCAGGGTGGAGTGGTTTGCATAGTTGTGAAAGACTTCTCAATAAGTGTTTCATTGATCTTGATGATGGTGACTGCATAAGAATGCATGACCACTTAAGGGATTTAGGAAGAGAAATTGCAAATCATCACTCACCATACCGTCTCTGGTCTACTCAACAGATTATTAATGTTGATAATGAAATACAGGTAAGAAATTATTAATTTATTATTGTCTCGCTAGACAAAAGTATGGCAACCCTCTTAGTCTATTTGTATTTGTTTGATTCTCGTCTCCGATTTGTTTAATGTTTCAATAATTTACTGATTCATTCATTTTTGTATTTAAAAGAGAATTGGCATTCGAGGAATAATGGCCACAACAACTGGATGCATAGGCGAGGTTGAGGAGTTTTCTCTATGTTCCCAGGGCAAAGAGATCACAGTTAACACAAACAGAGGATCTTATAGTCTCACACCCTCTTTGCTTGGATTAAAAATTTTTCATGTCCGAGGAAATTATTATAATCAAGTGATTGCTGATATATGTAAAGATTTGGTATGGCTTCGTTGGTTTGACATTGAGCAGAACAATTTGGGTTCACTAGGTTCACTGAAAAATTTGAGGGTGTTAGAATTCTACGAAAAAGAGTCTTCAAAGCATTATCTAGAAGAACTGTGGGAGACTGACAGTGATGTAAGTATCTTTATTTCTATAATTATATGTTTTTTAATATGATGTTTTGAAATTTTCAAGTCAATTTCATTTACTCAAAAATTAGGCAGTCGGATTTTCATTTAGAAAACGTCATATAATCTGACAAAACCTAATTACTTGGGTTTTCTTCTCATTTCATGGGCACTTTGTTGTAGGCTCCTGTGCAATTAAGGGAATTGACTCTTTCTGAATGTTATAATTTCCAAAGATTTCCAAAGTCAATAGGATACCTCAGGGATTTGAAAAAGATAGTCCTTAAAAACAGATCTCGAAACAAGATGGGGAGTCTGCCCAAAGAATTTTGCCTCCTCCAATCATTGGAGTACCTGGAGTTATCTAGGTGTCGTGCGCTATCATCATTACCCATAGATTTTGGCCATTTGAGAAACCTCATGCATCTTGATTTGTCCTATAGTGAAAATTTGAGGTGGTTACCAGTCTCTTTTAAGGAGCTCACACTCTTGCAACACCTCAACTTACAGAGATGTATCAAACTCAGCTTAGAGTCGGACATTCTAGAAAACATGACAAAGCTCGAGTATTTGAACCTTTCCGACTGCAAGCAATTGGAAGAGATGCCTCGTCACATCACAAATCAGGCGTCCTTGACAAAGCTCTATTTAGGTGATATCTGCAGGTTAAGGGAGATACCAATGAACATCAGTCAGCTGAGCAAGTTGCGAGTGATGATGATCGGGAGCGACTTGCTCACATGTTTGCCGACATCTCTGGGAGATTTGTCCTCCTTGACTACTCTTGTGATTGATAAATGTCCTAAGCTGCAATGTATACCAGACTCTCTGGGGCATCTCAATCTCTTAGAGTATTTGGACATATCGAATTCAGGAGTGGAATCTTTACCACAATCAGTTAGGCAACTGAATAATCTTCAAAGACTGCATATTTCTAGTTGCCCAATCAGCCAATTGGATCTCGGTGCGGGATCGTTTACTTCTTCGCTCTGCAACCTTAAGCAGATAAATTTGTCAGGAACAGAATTGTCCAAGATTTCCATCACTCAGGACTGTTGTCCAGGCCTTGAGACTATCTTCATTGACCATAATAAACATCTAACGGAGATAGAAGTTCTACCAAGTACAGTGAAGTACATAACACTCTTGGATTGTAAAATGGTGAGGAACATAAGGTGTGTTGATGGTCTGGTAAACATTCAAAGGCTGTATATAACTGGGTGCCCCGAGTTGGATGCGCTTCCCAGTTTTGCGCAATTAGTTTCTCTCCAAGTCTTTGAACTTCAAGGTTGCTATCGAGTGAAGAAAATACATGGTTTGGAACATTGCAGAGCATTGGAGGAGCTAAGAGCAGAAACAAGGTGGGAGGAGGCGGGCATGGAAAGTTTGGAGCGCATGGAAAGATTGCGGATTGTGAATCTCACAGCAATCAGCAGATCAGCTGTTGAAGTTTGCATTCAAAGCATGAAGGTAATAATAGTTTATAGGCATTTAGAATTCTAATTAGTTTCAATTGACTGAACGTTGTGAATGGAATTTTCAGATATGGCCAGACGAGATTATAATATGTACCCGAGCAGTACCTGACGCCGGCTCACTTGTAAACGGTGCCTTTCCCAATCTCTCTGTCGCTGACTCGGATGATATCAAGAATATCACTTGCAATACCCATGGAATTCTGTTATGTTCTGTTGTAAATTGTGAATCTCCAAAAATGACATTGTCATTACTGGGTGATAATGTAGTAATATCTTCAACGGAGGTGGAGAAGGGTAAATGGATATGGATAGCTTTTTTCTCACAAGGTTCCAGGTGGCACACAACGAAGCAGTATCGTATACACGCATCCTCTTCGGTATTCTCTTCACTTCAGGACACAACACAGGAGTTGGCAATAAGCACAACATTTACAATAACAAAAAAGTTTGCGGTGAGAGGAGGCATGACGGAAATTTCTGTGCCTTTACCTTGGGACACGACAGATTGGGACACGACAGATTGGAACACGACAGAGTTTGGAATAACAACAATCCCCTCATATGAAGTGGAAAGAGAATTGATTGTGATGGGAGAGGTGGAGAAACTTGTGGAGGTTTTCATATGCTTATGGCAGCTTCTGTCAGATTGAAATTTTATTATTGGTACTACATATGAATTAAATTAGGAGGTTCAAGGGATATGTCGAATGATGATAGGTTTCTGCTAGGGCTTGTCTGTGCGGAGAAGCTGGAAATTTTGACGCTTTTTGGCCGGTGCGGTGGCCAACTCGGCGGGAAATGTAAAGACCCAGCTTTGCAATGGTTTGAGCATTTTTCGATGTCTTGCTGTGCAATAATATCGATTTTAAGGTTCTGATGTTTTCTGTAAAGGAAATGAATGATCATGTCACGGGCAGTTGTGCTCTTGAAGAGTTCTCTAAATGCTCCTTTCTTTACCAGCCGTTTTCTTTTCAAGAGCGCATGGAGTTAGTGCAAACTGAGACGTTTCGGTGTTCAGCAGTTGCTCTGCAACGGATACCACCTGGACTGCAATCATTAAGTTTTGAGGATAACAGTGAACCGTACCATCACATAGAAATGGAGATAATTGAAAAGATAGTCGCCAATTTGGGGGCTTTTATTGTGAATACTAGCAGCAACAACTTGTTGGATGATTGTGCATTAAAGCAACTTTTGATAGATGGAACTGTGACAGGGTGCACATTGGATGGTGCAGAGGGTCCACAGTGGATACAAGCTTGGGTTAGAGAAATGCCAAATGTGTTGGTTCTACCGCACAGTGCTGCTTATAGTGAAGAAGTTTGGATGGAAATACGAGCCAAAGCTGTGTCAATTTTGCATACTTATTTTCTTGATGGTGTGGATCCTAGCAATGCACTGTCTGATGGGGATGACACTTTGAAGGAGTTTACTTCGCACGAAGAACAAGACTATCCGATGAGGGAGCTGCTGATGGTGCAAGACCAGATTATTGAAAAAGAGATGGTCCAAATGCTGCAAATTAATGACTCCGATTTGGCCCGGAGAAGATTGAAGTGTCCGTGAACAATATTTGGTGAAGTTAAAAACTTCAAGCATTTCTACGATGTGAAGAGAAGATGGAACTGCAGGGGATGACGTGCAATGCATGGCTGTACCGGTTGGACTTCACAGGGGAGATTGTTGGGATGTGAAGTCCAACGGTCATTCGACCCTTCGTCCCCTCCCAACTCTTCAGTTCACAGCTGAATATGAGTATTAATATATGTGCAGTCTATGCATGATGTACTGTAGTATTATTGGAGATTAATATGAGTTATTCCCTGCGTTCTTGGTGGATGTAGCCATTTATGGTGAACCACGTTAAAACTTGTGTTATGCTGTTTTTCTGTGTGTTAATTTTCTATTTTTATTCTATTGTCTAATTATTTTATATTTACAAAGAGTGACTTAATGTGAACAAGAAATGTAGAAACTACGAAATAAGGCTTCTGGCTGCTGCGGACTATAGTTCTCTTCTGCCAAACGTCTGTAACAATGATATTAAAGATCATGATTTTTCAGTTTTTGAGGAAGAGACAATGGCAAGGTTAGTAGTGTGGTATAGAGAGATTTCTCAGCATGGATAAGGTGATGGCATGAAAAGCAATAGTTTCCTAATCACATGCATGGGTTCTTCAATGTCCACTCTGAAGTGTTCTATCTATGAAAAGGAATGGTTTCCTTTTTCTTTTGAAATGTGAAATCATTAAGAATATCATACAATTTAGCAAGGTAATCCACTATTTTGTTCTCTATCTAGAGAAAATTGTTTCTCATTATATAATAACTTTCCACCAATGAAACTATCAGTAAATTTAATTTCCCTCAAGCATGCATTGAGAATATTTAGATTAAAAAATTAAAAAATCCTTTATAATATCATCCAAAGAAAATCTATTTAAGAGAACAATTACATCCCAATATGGAAAGAAAATGAGGTGTTTTATTTTTTTTAAATTATTTATGTTGCCTTTTTAAAATTTAAATTTTTAGTCAAGAAACACGAATGATCACAAAGTAGAATAGAGAGTAGTTTTGTTCAAAATAAAATTTTAATAATAAGAGAATATAAAGTAATATTACAATTTTGGGTTTTTCCTTTTTAATTTTAATTGTTAGATTTTAAATAGGGAATGATTTGTTTTGGATATTTTGTTTCACTTAAAATATTAATCTCTCATATCATATATTGTGACAAGTTATTTGTTTTAGAATGTTCTACAAATGAATGCACTACTTCATTGGATTTATTTAACTAATCATTTCTAATCAAAAAGTGTTGTTTTTAAAGATAAGATATAAAAAAATATGTGAAATTACTACATATAAATAAAAGTTTCTAAAACAAATGAAAATAGGCACCTCGAGAAGGATAACTCTCGGTGTATTTTATATATATTAATATTTAATATATGTATGCTAGTTATATAACAATAAAAAAATATGAAACTTCTAAAACAAATGAAAATAGGCACCTTGAGAAGGATAACTCTTGGCGTATTTTATATATTTTAATATTTAATATATGTATGCTAGTTATATAACAATAAAAATTTATGAATTTTGATTTGTACAAATAATTATTGTATCATATAATTAGATATAATTTTATTCAACAATTTTTTAGATGTTATAAAAAATCAATTTTTATTGAATTTTTTCAATTTTTTAAAAGCTAAACCTATAAAGCTATTTCAAGCATTATAAATAAAATATCAATAAAAATAGACCCAAAACATTAAAAAAATTATATACAATTTCCGTGATTATAAAATTTATTATGAAACTAGAAAAATATTTTTTAATTTGAAATCCTCACAATAATCAAATTTCACAAAATAAAATAACATAAAAATATTTTCATAGAAATCCTTTTTTTTTTAATAAAAGGCTCATAGCCTAGACTAGGAAACCACTAGAAGCATTAGAATTGAAACAAAAATAATATTTTTACTTAAAAAAAAATCTCATTTGATGTTGCATAGTTAAGAAAAACTAGTTCCACTTACATAAAGTTTTCCTTTCCAGCTAAAACATACAAAAATTAGCTTCTCTATCTTGATTTAACAAAAGAAAAATGCATATACAGAGTCCATGGTTGGTTTTCATGATTGAAGAGAAGTATACACATAGCCCTTCTTGAATATTTTAGTAATGGAGGAGTAAAATTGGAAAAAGAGAAGTATATAACTGGGAGGTAACTAGTGAACAATGTTTGTCATCACATGTTTGTAAAACCTCAACACTCCAACTCTGTCCAAGTCATGTTGAGATATAATGAAAGTACAATGGTTAAGAGTGAGATAATTTTCCACATTAATGTGGCACAACATAAAGTGGAATCCTACATCTTCCTCATAATCCAACTGTTTTATCATCACTTGCAATTTACATTCTTGCCCACCTTCTCACCTATGAAATTTAAAGAAATGTGAAGGTCCACCCACATTATTTTTCCATCTCCATCACCATCGAGGTACTTGAAAACTTCACCTAGCTATTATACCATTCTCTCTTGTTCTTCACAAAATCATTCTAATGGTGGAGAGTAGAAAGAAAAAGAAGTGACATTGACAACATGCCTATTAGGAGACAAGTTAGAGGCTAATTTCAAGGCATTTTTAGACAACAATTTAAAGAATACCTTCATAGCCCTTGCAGGAAACTTGGGTGTATGTAAATCACATAGTATTTTCACCTTACTAGAGGTGGGAAGGTTGAATTTGTGGAAAATATTTTTCATGGAAAGAGTGCACGACTTCACTTGAAGATAAGTGGGAAAACTCCATGAGGAAGATTTTCTATTCATTTTCCAAATACCCCAAAAAACAAGTGTCTGGCATGGCACATCCCTAACAAACAAGGCCTAGTGAGGTACCCATGTACAAATAATCTAGTCTCTCACAATTGGAGAAAAGGATCTAAAACCTCATGGGAAAAACTCCTCTCCAAAAGAGAGAAAGGTGAATGATGGACTAAAAATCCCTTAAAATAAGGTGAATGAATAAGAAGCCTCCAACCAAATAAATGAAGGACTAAAAATCCCTCAAATAAGGTGAATGACTAAGAAGCTTCCAACCAAATAAATTTCCCAAAAAAGACGAACATGAAGAACATCATTGAAGCACAAAGAATTTGTAGATGATTGTTGAAAGATGGCTGATAGAGTGCTCTAAAACAAGAAGAAAAGAATGTCCATATGGTAAATGCTCCATCTCACTAAAATGAATGGGTAACTAATTGTTGCACCTTCCTAGTATGTAGGAACAAATACTATATACATAGGTCACTTCGATGCAAAACCAAAGAATTAGTAACACCAATAGAAAAAACCCTCCATAATGCAGAAAGGGAGAGCCAAGATAGGTACAATGAAACTATATGAAACCAAAAAGTGCATGTAGGATAATGTCTAAATGTGCAACCAAATAGTACCTACAAATAACATGGTGTGCAAACTAGGGCACACACCCATGAGGCAAGAATCACCAAGATGAACAATGTTATCATAGAAGGGACACTCACTTGAAAAAGATGTAATGGAAAAAGAAAGGCCTACACAACCCTCCTATGACACTTTATATCATGGTGTGAGTAAATAAGGCACAAAAATGTGCAAAATCTCTGAAAAGATACACCAAAATGGCATAGCTGAATGTGTCTCTAAAAGAGAATGTACTTACAAAACATCTCTAAAATGTTCAAATAGGACAAAAAAATTGAAATACATATAAAGCAGCCTAAAAACAAGTTAGTCCACACAAACATGAAGTTTCCAAGAGCTAAAACATCCAAGTAATTCACTAGAGTGTGAAAACACAAAAACCTGAATAAAATGTACTTGGAGAAAAATTTGGGAAAATTTCCTAGATGGTTGTAGAGAGCTCTAAGATATTGTCTCAACACCATTGGAATCACGAAAAATAGAGAAATAGGTCAAAATTTATGAGCTTAGGAGTGGAAAAGACACCTCTAAATTTGACAGGCTATAGAATGTACCAACAACAATTTTTTAAAAAATAACACAGTGACTAGTGCTCAAACCCAACTTTCCAACCATATCTCATTTTTCCAATTTTGATACCCGAGTGAAAAGTTATGGCCATTTTCTCAATTCTACTTATTTTGCAAAAAAGTTAAATTTTTTTTAGCCCCCCAGGGGTTGGGCATTGGTTGCCCATATGACCCTAGAGTGGCAGATTTCTTTAGGTTTATTTTTATTTTATTTTTGGTTTCTTTTCTTAAAAAAATTAAAAGAAATAAAAAAAAACAAAAAACAACAAAAAAGATTTCAAATTTTCTCTTGTAACCTTAGCTAAGAAAAAATCTCAAAAATCAAGAAGGGGTTTAATGAATCCATGCTCTGATACCATGTTAGAATTATGAATAAACACAAGACACAAGATCAAACAACAAACAAAGACATCTTCCATGTACAAGAGATCTACAAAAATAATATGTTATTCCTTAACAAGAAAGAAGATATAGAATAAACCTCAATAGTTGAAAAAAGGAGTTCAAGAGTTCTCAAATATTTTCCAAGAGAGAAATAATATAATAAGGGTTGAGTGTTATATAGGAGGAATCTTAAATGATAAAGGGATTAGATCATGACAAGTGTTAACATCTCATGCAATGGGATAAAATGGTCTAATAATAGCTCACTTAAGTTAACATAAGAAAGCACTCCTAAGTTTAGCTTAAGTGCATGAAATGAATTAGACTAATAATCAATTAAAGATTTTAATGTTGAAAAAATTATCCCTTTTTCACACTTAATTTGGGAGTAATTAATATTAAAATGAGCTTAATTATGCCTTGATTTAGTGTTGTAATGTGTTTTACACATTGACATAAAGTTTAGGACCCTTCTTAATAAAATGGACTTAATTTTGTCTAATTTAGGGTGTTGCAAAGTGTATCTTTACACTTTCACACTAATCTAGGGCTTTATTAATTAATTGAACTTAATTTTCCTTAATTGGCCACTTTAATTCAAATCCAAGCCTAAGTAATTGCAAATTCTAAGGGATGAAACTCAACACTCATAAATGATATTTCACAACACTTGTTTTTTGAAGGTGTGTGTTCTAGGTTAGTGACCTAATGGGTCCTTACTAGGTCCTAGGACCCTATTTTCACATAACATTTCACAATCTGAAAGTGTGTCCTAGCTAAGTGAGCTAGGACCCATTTGCCTATGGGTCCTCACTTAGACCTAGGACCCTCCCTTGGGATATGTTTTTGGTAGTATTTTAATGATTTCAAATCCTAGATTTGATGTTGACTTGTGTTATTTGAATTTCGGGAATTAATCCTAAGTTATGTGTAAATACAAGGCTATTTCACTTAGTTTCACCTAGCAAGTTTGAGTCAAGCATCCTAAGATTTCACAAGAGCATTGATAGAGCAATCAAGAGAATTTCTAAGGCATTTTGTCATGTGCCCCGAAATTGTAACACCAAATATGAAATATTAAGATACAAATAAATAAATAGAATGAATAATAGAATGAATATAAAAAATATAAATACAAAGCAATTTAATTAATATTATAATTATAATTATCATCAGATACATTATAATTATAATATAAATATTAAACAATACAAACAATTGATATTATTAAATAATAATTATAATAATAGAATATTAACATGTTAAATAATCTATGATAAATATCATTGTTTAAGTTAAAAGCAATGATTAAATATGAAAAGGTAGTAGCAGCGATTAAGTTTAAGAATAAGCCAACTCCTTGGAGAATAGTCACCTCTAATAAAAGAATTATTAATAAATTTAATTAAGCTTCAAAGCAACTGACTTTCCTTTTACCATCCAAGGTAATATAAATATAATTAAATCGCCCTCACTAACTATTGATTTTGGAAACCTATTTTATAAAAGCAATTATAGAAGGAAGGTGACGGTTGATAATGTTCATTATCTCCAATAAATAGCATCAACTCCCTTAAAGTCAGAGATAATTTAGAAAATCATAGAAAATGATTATCCTTTCATCAAGTGACACATCCCTTGCCAGAGGTAAGTAAGACTCTTGGTTGATCGACGAATAAAAGGAAGAACAATCCAAGACAAAAGGGAGGGAAGAATGTGGAAAATACAATAGATAGATCAACAGATGTTAGGAATAAAATAGTAGGATTCAAGAATAAGATTAGGGAATATAATAGATGGATGGAAGGGATAGGAGGCCTACAGCATTGAATTAAGGGAATAATTTCTAAATAATATCAGGGTAAGAGAGCAGCAATGAAGAGCCATTCTAACATACTTGGAAAGGAAATGTGTAATAAAAATGAAAGAGATAATAAAGGAACAAATGAGCAAGTATAGTATAATTAATAATATAAGAATAAATAAATATATGAGTAGTCAGGGATAACTAATAATCTGCACTCAGGAAAAATAAGGGAAGTAAGTAAATATAATTGCATATATACATATAAAGATAAATATATAAATTCATTAGAAATATATATATATATATATATGGTTATGCAATAATGATGCTTTTAGAAATTATTGAACCTTATAAGTAATTATGTTACTTGGTCTACACTAACAGTATCTTCTGAGTGTGAAGAACAAATTGACTTGGGGAAGAAGAATTAAGAGATCTGCTAGCAAATAAGATATTCAGTTTGTATTATAAGTTAATGTGTTTATGATGGAATAATTATGGGATATAATGCATTGTTAAATAGGATCAAGGTTTCATGCATATTATTACATGTTCTATGATAGCACCCTCATAGTTCCTAATGTATTACTAATATGATTATTTGCAAAGATGAATTTGATTAAATTATAAGGAGTCCAAATCATATGGACATGAAGATGGATGGAATGATGTGGTTATTAGACTCCTTAGAGCGCCACCCCATATGAATGACATGTGCCACATGGGGTCACCTCATATGGATGGCATGTGCCACATGAGTTCAAGGAGGCTAAGACATCCCTTCAAACTCCCCCATGACTAAGCACCCCCCAAGGGTCAATTAAGAAACCCAATTATGAGGAAATGAAAGGATGGAATGATGAGGATGCTAGACTCCTTGCTAAATGGATCAGCCCATATGGATGGCATGAGCCACATGGGGTCACCTCATATGGATGGCATGGGCCACATTAGCTCAAGGAGGCTAAGACTCCCCTTCAAAATCCCTCCTCTTCCTTGATTTCCCCCATGATTGAGCATCCTTAAGATGGAGTAACAATCAAGTTAATGAAATTATATTAGAATTATTAATGCTAAGGTGTTAAGTTCAATTATGATAATTGGTTTCTAACTTGTCTATAAGGATTAAATTGAGCCAAGGTACTCTTTAAATCCACTATCTACCTAGAAATTGATAATTTAGGGTAAAATTAATATAACCCAAATTAGGGGACATTATAAGTGGTATGAGAGCATCTTTCCTACCATCCTATCCATGCTTCATGTATTCACATATATGATTCATGCTTCTTTTCTATACTCTATGTATTACGTGTATTTGTGCCTCATATTTATACCTTATGTATCTATGTGTTACTTCATGTATCTTCGACAAGATATGTTCTTATAATTACTTATGCTTAAAAACTCTAATAATGTTAAAAATATTATCTGTCAAGTTGCTTGAGCTACTTGGTTGCATGCTCGAGCAACTTAGTTGCATGCTCGAGCTTCTTGGTTGTTTGTTTGATCTACTTTCTTTCATGCTTGAGCTAGTTGCCTGTATGCTTGAGCTACTTGCTTGTCTACTTAAGCCAGTTGTTTGCTTGCTTGAACTACTTGTTTACCTACTTGAGCTACTTGCCAGGTGTGATTGAGTCGGTTGCCTGCTTGCTTGAGCTACTTGGTTGTCTGCTTAATTTTTTCTTCCTGTGGAACACATCATTATGTTTACTTTATGCTTAAAAAATATGAAAATGGTAATGTTGTGTATCAAAATTCTTATGGGTTTATAGGAGGCACTAAAAAATTAACTTATCTAAAACTGAATTATTATTAGTATCCAAATGCAATAGAAAAGAGTTGTGACTATTGAAGTGAAAAGGTGTCACTCCAAATTTTTGATACAAAAGGAGAGCATTTCAAAGGGGGAATCCAATTAAGAATAGAAACTTAGTTAACCTTGCAAGAGACTTAAATTAGGCCCTCAAGAATAGGGAAGAGGTGTGAAAGGATGTGACTCATAATGTGAAAAGATGTTTGGAATTGTGATTGCTTGAGGACAAGCAATCTTGGGCGTGGAGGACTATAATGTCCCCCAAAATTGTAACAACCAATATGAAAGGTACAAATAAATAAATAAAATGAATAAAAAAAAGAATATCAAAAATATAAATACAAATATTAGCAATTTCAATAGGGTATGTGCAGGATCATGATGGGCCAAAAAGTGGCGATATGATGGGTATTTGTAGGGTATGTGGCTGATGACTTTTTTTTTACTCAAAATTGATAAAACAAAAAAGGTTTTTAAAGGAGATTCTCAGCTTTCCACCAATATAAATTATGCTTTAATTTGAATTTAATAAATAATTATTATTCATTTTCTATTTGAAATACGAATAAATTCTTGATTGATAGGTTGATTGAAAAACATTTATAGCTTTCAAATGGTATCACATTTTTTGAATCCAAAACATGTGTCACATTCTATGCTTTGTATAATATAGGATTAAAAAAAGAAAAATTAAATTTCATGAAGTTTTGACCAAGTTAAGGTGGTCAGACATACTATTTTTTATATTTTTTAAAATTGGTAATAAAAAATTTATAATTAATTATTCAGCTAGAAGAAAATTACAAAAAAATATGCATCACATCAGGACATTAGTCCTCTACTTATATCTAAAATCTTATAAAAAAATATTGGGTATGTGCAGGATCATCATGGGAAAAACAAGCCCTTAAGTGGCAAAAGAATCAAAAAAATCAGAGTTAGGCAACTTGACATAAAAATTTGAATAAGTTATCTATATTATTTAAAAAATATGTAAGAATAGAATTTGTATCAAATTGAATGTATTTTCTAAACTACTACGTTTATTTTTTTTTAAATAAATCTATTTCGTGAAAATTTGAAATTTCAATGTAGTAGTACCTAAATTTCAGGGAAAAAATAAGAAGTAGGTGTCTTTCTGACCACCCTAACCACAATAATATGATAATATTTTCTTAGAAGATTTATGATATAAGTAGAAGACTCATGTCCTGATGTGATGCATATTTTTTTGTAATTTTTTCCCAAGTAAATAATTAATTATGAATTTTTTATTACAACTTTTAAAAAATATTAAATCTTGTATGTCTGACCACCTTAACTTGGTCAAAACTTCATGAAATTCAATTTTTCTTTTTTTAATCCAATAGTGCACGAAGCATAGAATGTGACATTTTTTAGATTCAAAAAATGCAATACCGTTTGAAAGCTATAGATGTTTTTCAATCAACCTATCAATTAGGAATTCACTCGTAATTCAAATAGAAAATTAATAATAATTATTTATTAAATTCAAAGTAAAGCATAGTCCATATTAGTGGAAAGTTGAGAATCTCCTTGAAAAACCCTTTTCGTTTCATCAATTTTGGGTTAAAAAAAGTCGTAAACAACATACCCTACAAATACCCATCATATCGCCACTTTTTGGCCCATCATGATCTTGCACATACCCTATTATCATTTTATTGTGGTTAGGGTGGTTAGACAAACACCTACTTCTTATTTTTTCCCTAAAATTTAAGTACTACTATATTGAAATTTCAAATTTTCACCAAATAGATTTTTATTTTTTTTAAATAAACCTAGTAGTTTAGAAACTACATTCAATTTGCTACAAATTCTATTCTTACATATTTTTGAAATAACATAGATAACTTATTCAAATTTTTATGTCAAGTATTCTAACTTTGATTTTTCTAATTTTTTTGCCACTTAAGGGCCTATTTTTTCCATGATGATCCTGCACATACCCAATACTATTATAAAATTATAATTATTATCAGATATATTATAATTATAACATAAATATTAAATAATACAAACAATTGATATTATTAAATAATAATTATTATAATAGAATATTAACGTGTTAAATAATAGATGATAAATATTAGTGATCTGTTTAAATTAAAAGAAACGATTAAATATAAAAAGGTAGCAACAACAATTAAGGGATAAATGACCAACAATTAATTTTAAACATAATTCGACTCCTTAGTGATGTAGAGCAAGGTGATTTATCCTTTAACCAATCCAATCCAACTGGTCTCCAAACTTGCAAAACCCTTCAAAGGTAGGTTCCTTCATAAATTGACCTACTTGCAAGTAGGCGTCCAACCTCTCTTATCTTCTTATATCTTTTAGCGAAGGTCACCAAGGGACTCAACCTATACACTTTTAAGCACCCATTAAATTTCCATTCAACATATCAACCTGGTCCAATAGGTTTTTTTGGAACATGAATTCTTCCCAAAATAGTCCTACAATGCTAGTTTTAGGCTAAATTAGGCCTGTTTTTCAAATGAAGTACTCAAAATCCTCCTTGAAAACTCTAAAACTCTTAATCAACTTGCTCTATGAGTCACATAGGGTTCATTTCCATAGTTTTTCTCATTAAACCTCTTCAAAAATATATTGTCCTAAGCAAAATATACCAAATTCAAGCCTAGCACATGGAGATGCTAGACTAGGGCACATGCAAAAACTCTCCTAACACTATCACCTTACTTTGAAACTATGAAAATATGAAAATATGAAAGAAAACTCCTAAAATGTCCATTCCACCAAAATACAAAATTTTCCTATCATGGAATGGCATGATTTTCTCACCAAACCCTAGAAACCCTAGCAAACAAAGCAACGTTCAGAAAATTGGCTTGTTCTCCTTCAAATATGAACGAAAAGCACTCAAAGTTGATTCCAATTAAATCTAACATAGAGCTACAACTTATCACATGGATTTCACATCATTATTTCACTGTATGAGGCCGTACATAATATGGAAATGCATTAAAACATAGAAATTTCACACAAAACCAGAGCTCAATAATATTTTATTCACAAAATACTTCATCAAAAACCTTTCCTCTATGATGTTTGATGCCTTTTAACATGTTTGAACCATCCAAAAACCAATGGTTCCCAACTAAATTTTGAATGGGGTGACCACTCGAACTCAACTACCTTCAAAAAGTGGCAAAGCTACAAATGCAACTTTTACAATTTTGCATTATCTTTCACAACTTTTCAAAATACTAATCCAAGACCCTATATGAAATTCCTTACATCAAATAATTGGTATAGTAGACCTTATTAACATCAAACTATGAAAAAACCAAAACAAGCCTTCAAAAGGAAACAAGCACAAATTGCTAAAGGTGCTCTTGCACCATTCAATCCGGGTGGAAAAGATTTCATCCTCTTGATGAAATGAGCTCTTGAACTTAAGCTCCATTCTACTTAATATATTCTTCTATCATCCATTGAGAATCTTCTATTAGCAGGCCAAAACACTTGACCAAGTATTCAAAGTACCCCTTCTTTTTGTTCCTATTGATCTCCCTTGTATCCAATATGCTCTCAAGCTTCATCGGTTGGCTAGGTGGTAGGTCTTTAACCCATTCATCATCTTCAAAACCTGAATCACCTACAACATCACTTGCATCCACAACACCCTTAAATGGATAAAGATCTGCAACATTAAATATAGGTGAGATGGAAACTCTAGGAGGGAGTTCTATCTCATAAGCATTTTGTCCAAACTTGTGCACTATCCTGCAAGGGCTAATAATTTTTATCATCAACTTGGTGTATTTTCCTTTAGGAAGCCTCTCTTTACTGAGTTGTACAAGCACCAAGTCGCCAACCTTAAACTGAACATCCTTCCTTTTCAAGTCTTCATTTTTTTATACTTCTCCACACTCTTCTTCAAATTCTCTTTGACCTAATCATGAATGTCTTTCATGGCTATAGCAAAATCCTCCCCTGATACACTCCTTTCCTCCATGTCTCCTAGATCTCTGAGTTCATGTATACATTTTGGACTCATTCCATAGAGTACCTCAAAAGGACTCCTTCCTATGCTTCTATTAATGGAGTCATTGTATGCATATTCTGCTTGAGGAAGCAAGAGATCCCTTGACTATCCATGCTCCTTTGAAAGACACCTTAACAAGTTTCCAAGAGACCTATTTACAACCTTAGTTTTTCTATCCATCTGTGGAAGATATGTTGAACTGAATTGCAGATTGGTGCCTAACTTTTTTCACAAGGTCCTCTAGAAGTGACCTATGAACTTGGAGTCTCTATTAGACACAATGCTCAAAGACAGTCCATGAATCCTTGCAATCTCCTTGAAAAACAAACTACCAATGTGAGATGCATCATTATACTTCTACAAGCAATGAAATAGGCCATCTTGTTGAATCTATCCACAACAACATAAAAACTATCATACCATCTTTGTGTCTTAGGTAGACGCAAAACAAAGTTCATGCTTATTGACTCTCATGGATGGTTAGGAATAGGTAAAGGTTCATCTAAAACTACATTAGAGCTTGTTCCTTTGGCTCTTTGACATATTCCACATCCTTCTACAAACTTCTTGACATCAACATGCATCCTAGGTCAATGGTAAAACCTCTTAACCTGCTCCAAATTTTTATCAAACCCAAAATTCCCACTCAAGCTTTCACAATGCTTTTTCCTTATCAAATTTTCCCTCATAGAGAACATAGGCACACACAGTCGAGCCCCTTTGAATAACAAACCATTTCGCACCACAAAATTTGTATACTCACTATGAAAACTATCTTGAAACTAACTGCAAACAACATATGCATCTTTAAAATCATCATCTTACTCATACATACAATTTAGAGAATCTATCCTTATGCTTTGGAGTTGTACCTCTTGCACCATCACAAACTTTCTACTCAGGGCATCAACAACCTTTTTTGCTTTTCCTTTCTTATGCTTGATTGTAAATGTATAGGCCTACAAGTATTTCATCCACTTCATGTGCATATGACTCAATTTTTCTTGGCTATTGGGTATGTGTAGGATCATCATGGAAAAAAAAGGCCCTTAAGTGGCAAAAAATTTAGAAAAATTAGGGTTAGGAAACTTGACATAAAAATTTGAATAAGTTATCTATATTATTTCAAAAATATGTAAGAATAGAATCTATAGCAAATTGAATGTAGTTTCTAAACTACTAGGTTTATTTAAACAAAAAAAATCTACTTGGTGAAAATTTTAAATTGCAATGCAATAGTACTTAACTTTTAGGGAAAAAAAAAAAGAAGTGTTTGTCTAACCACCCTAACCACAATAAAATGATAATATTTTTTTATAAGATTTTAGATATAAGTAGATGACTCATGTCCCAATGTGATGCATATTTTTTTGTAATTTTTTTCCAAGTAAATAATTAATTATGAATTTTTATTACAATTTTTTTTAAAATATAAAACCTCGCATGTCTAACCACCTTAACTTGGTCAAAACTTTATGATTCTTTTTGATTAATCCTATAGTATGTGAAGCATAGAATGTGAAAAAAAAAATAGATTCAAAAAATGTGATACCATTTGAAAGCTATAGATATTTTTCAATCAGCCTATCAATCAGGACTTTAGTCATAATTCAAATAAAAAATGAATAATAATTATTTATTAAATTCAAAATAAAGCATAATTTATTAAAGTCAGTAGCCACGTGGGCCATCATATCACTTACATATTGCCACTTTTTGGTCCATCATAATCTTGCACTGTAAACCCTATTCAGAAAACTTAGTGCATGGTTATCTGTAAACACAACAAACTCCTTTGGTAAGAGATAATGTCTCCATTTCTTGAGAGACTGAACCATGGCATAAAGTTCTAGATCATATGATGAATACTTCCTCTTAGCATCATTTAGTTTCTCATTGAAAAAGGCAACCGGTTTCCCATCTTGGCTCAAAACTGCACCTATAGCAGACCCACTTGCATCACATTCCATAGTGAACACTTTTCCAAAATCAAGGAGTGTGAGAATAGGTATTTGTGCCACTTTTAACTTCAAGTATTCAAAACTTTTATCTGCATTTGTAGTTAAACAAAACTTGTTCTTCTTCTCACCCTTGATGGTGTCAATCATTGGTTCACATATGTGACTAAAGTTCTTAGTGAACTTTCTATAGAAAATCTCTAACCCATGGAGGCTCCTGACTTGTCCAACTGATGTAGGTGTTGGCCAACTAAGTATGGCTTCTAGCTTTATGGGATCCATCCTCAAAGTCCCCTCTAAAATAACAAATCCAAGGTAGATAATTTTCCTCTTCATAAACTCACACTTCTTGAGATTGATCATTAATTTCTCCTCATTGAGTTTATTCAAGACCTTATCAAGAGGTTCCAAGTGATCTCTTGTCTTATTGTATACAAGGATGTCATCCAAGTATATCACCACAAATTTTCCTATGAAGTTCTTTAAAACCTCATTCATCAGCCTTATGAATGTACTTGGGGCGTTTGATAATCCAAATGGCATAACTAGCCATTCATATAATCCTTCATTGGTCTTAAAGGTGGTCTTCCACTCATCTCCTTCCATTATTTTGATATGATGGTATCCACTTTTTAAATCAATCTTTGAGAAGTACCTTGCACCTGCCAAACTATCCATTAGGTCCTCCATCTGGGGTATAGGAAATCTATACCTAATAGTGATCTTATTTAATGCTCTTGAGTCTATAAAAAGTGTCCAATCTCCATCCTTCTTAGGTGCCAATACTATTGTCACAACACAATGGCTTAAGCTCTCCCTTATCATCCCTTTATCTAATAGCTCTTGAAACTATTTTTTGATCTCCTCATTTTCTTTAGGTGTCATCTTGTATGCTACCTTGTTTGGCAGACTTGCACCTAGTATGAGATCAATGTGATGACTCACATCTCTTATGGGAGGCAATGAATTTGGTAATTCCTTTGTCCCTATTTGTTCATACTTATCTAACAAGGCCTACACTTCATTTGGTATCTCCTCATTATTTTTTGCAACATTAGAGATAGGTTTTCCAACAATAGCATAACCAACTTCTTCCTTTTCTAGGTCCTTCAAAAACACCTTCTCTTCGACAGCCATCACACTTGTTCCTTCATGAACAATACCATCATATTCTTGCAGGGGTGAAAGGGCATATATCACACCATCCTTCACAATTACATACCCATTCTTGTATCCATCATGATTGGCCTTCTGGTCAAATTTCCAATGCCTTCCAAGGAGTAGGTGGCACACATCCATTGCCACAATATCAAAGAGAATTTTATCTTTGTAATGTCTTATGGTAAACTCCACCCAAACTTGCTCATTTACAAGCACTTACTACCCCATATTGAGCCATGAGATCTTATAGGGGGTATGTGTAGGATCATGATGGGCCAAAAGGTGGTAATATGATGGGTATGTGTAGGGTATGTGGCTGACGACTTCTTTTTACCCAAAATTGATGAAATGAAAAGGGTTTTTAAAGTAGCTTCTCAACTTTCCACCAATATAAATTATGCTTTACTTTGAATTTAATAAATAATTATTATTCATTTTCTATTTGAATTAAGGCTAAAGTCCTGATTGATAGGTTGATTGGAAAACATCTATAGCTTTCAAATGATATCACATTTTTTGAATCCAAAACATGTGTCACAATCTATGATTTTCATACTATACAATTTAAAAAAATGAATTTCATGAAGTTTTGACCAAGTTAAGGTGGTCAGACATATGATTTTTTATATTTTTTTAAAGTTGTAATAAAAAATTCATAATTTATTATTTAATTGGAAAAAAATTACAAAAAATATATGCATCACATCGGGACATGAGTCCTCTAATTTTATCTAAAATCTTATAAAAAATATTATCATTTCATTGTGGTTAGGGTGGTCAGACAAATACCTACTTCTTATTTTTTCCCTAGAATTTCAGTACTACTGCATTGAAATTTCAAATTTTCACCAAATAGATTTTTTTTTTACAATAAACCTAGTAGTATAGAAACTACATTCAATTTTCTACAAATTTTATTCTTACATATTTTTGAAATAATATAAATCACTTATTCAAATTTTTATGTCAAGTTGCCTAACTTTGATTTTTCTGAATTTTGTCCACTTAAGGGCCTATTTTTTCCATGATGATCCTACACATACCTAGGGAGTTGGGTGAAAAAGCATTTTCATTTTGATTATCTCTACCATATCTAAAGATACTATGTTATCTATTAAACTAGAATCAACTATAACTTTGCATACATTTCCTCGAGATTTGCATGTTGTCCAAAACAAATCCTTCCTTTGAGGGGGTTCGTTAGTGGTTGGCACATTGATTAATGTCCTCTTGATCATTAAGGCCTCTCCTATCTCTAGTGTATCATGAAGAGAAGGTGAATTAGCACTTTCTTCATCCTCCTCTTGAACTAATTGAGTCTTCCTCTCTCCACTATACAAACTTGCACTTGGTTTTTTCGGGCACTTTCATGCAGGATGTCTGATTGGTTGCATTTATAACACCTTCCAAAGAAGGTATTAGACCCCCTTCCTTTTCCATTGAATCTACCTCTATCACCTAGCCTTCTTCCTCTAAAATTTCCCCTTGTTTCACCACTAGACTCTTTACTTGCACTTTGTTTACTTTTCTTTCTTTTTGATCCTCTTCCACTAGGGGTACCTCTAGCCCTAAAACTCTTTCCTTTTCCTCTTGATTTATTTTCCTCCCTCCTCTTAATATTCTCTTTAGTATTATTGTCCATTTGAAAACACTCCTCTACTTTCCTAAGAGTGGCAAGGCTTATTTCATCTTGAATTGAAGACCTCAAACCATTCAGGTATCTAGCTACTTTTTCCTTTTCATTTTCAATATGGCCCAACCTTATACTAAGTTTGGAACTCTTCAGTGTAGGCTACTACATCCAACTCTTTTTACTTTAAATTTTGCAATCTCCTAAATACTTGTATCTCATAATCAGTGGGTAAGAATTGACACTTTACCTTCACCACCATCTTGTCCTAGGAATTGATCTTGGACTTACCCTTCTCTATCCTCTCCTCTTGGGTGTAATTCCACCATGTTAATGTTCCAGTTGCTTCAACTTGGTTTTGTAAAACTTGACTTTCTTTTCTTTAGGTATCTCCTTATAATCAAAATAATTGTGTAAAGCATTTATCCATTCAATTACCTCTTCACCATAAATCTTGCTACCATACATAGGAATCTTCACCTTTACTTCTTAAGCCTCATCTCTTGTAGCCTTGAGCATTTGCAGAAACTTCCTTTCTTTAGGATCCAACTCCACTTGTGGTCCTTTAGGAGGGTTTTCTCTCTCCCTCCTCCACATCTTCAAGGTCACTTACATAGGTCGTACCCTTACCTCTTCTTTCTCTAGTTTCTAGTGCTTCCATCCTAGCCAACATGGATTCTTGGCTCTCTCTTGGGACTCTAATCTCCGTAGAAACTATTGATCCACCTTTTGGAGGCATATTGAATGATTTATCCTTCAACCTTTCTTCTTCAAACTCAATTATTCTTTCCAAATGATCTCAAGCATAAGCTATGATGCCACCTAATGTAGAGCAAGGTGATTTAGGCTTTAACCAATCTAATTCAACTAGTCTCCAAACTTGCAAAACCCTTCAAGCATAGGTTCCTTCATAAACTGACCTACTTGCTTGTAGGCATCCAACCTCTCTTATGAGTCTTATATCCTTTAGATAAGGTCACCAAGGGAATAAACCTATACACTTTTAGGCACCCATTAACTTTTCATTCAACATATCAACCTGGTCCAATAGGTTGTTTTGGGATATTCTTCCCAAAATAGTCATGCAATGCTAGGTTTAGGCTAAATTAGGCCTCTTTTTCAAAGGAAGTACTCAAAATCCTCCTTGTAAACTCTAAAAATATTCATCAACATGCTCTATGAGTTAGATAGGGTATTTTTCCATAATTTGTTTCATTGAACCTCTTCAAAAATCTATTGACCTAAGCAGAATCTACCAAATTCAAGCCTAGCACATGGAGCTGCTAGACTAGGGCATGTGCAAAAACTATCCTAACACTATAACCCTACTCTACAACTATGAAAATCTAAAATACCACTCCTAAAATGTCCATTCCACCAAACTATAGAATTTTCCTATGGTGCAATGGCCTATTTTGTCATTATTTTCCCACCAAACCCTAGAAACCCTAGCAAACAAAGCAACCTTCAGAAATCTAGCTTGTTCTCCTTGAAATCTGAATTAAAAGCAATCAAAATTTATTTTAATGAAATATAACACAGCCACAACTTATCACATGGTTTTCTCATCATTATTTCATTGTACGGGGCTGTACAAAATCTGGAAAAGCATTAAAACACAAAAATTTCATACAAAACCAGAGAAACAATGTTTTATTCACCAAATAATTCATTAGAAACCTTTCCTTGATCATGTTTGAGGCCTTTTAACATGATTCCATCCAAAATCCAATGGTCCCCAACTAAATTTTGAATGGGGTGACTGTTCAACTTCAACTACCTTCAAAAAGTGACAAAGTTGCAAATGCAACTTTTACAATTTTGCATTATCTTTGGAAAATTTTCAAAATACTAATCCAAGACCCTATATAGCATTCCTTACATCAAATAATTGGTCTAATATACCTTATTAACATCAAACTATGACAAAACAAAAACAAGCCTTCAAAAGGAAAAAATAAGCACAAATTGCTAAAGGTGCTCCTGCACCATTCAACTAGGATGGAAAAGATTTCATCCTCTTGATGAAATGATCTCTTGAACTTCAACTGCATGCTTTTTAATATCTTCTTCTATCATCCATTGAGCATCTTCTATTGGTGGGCCAAACCACTTGACCAAGTATTCATTGTACACCTTCTTTCTAGTCCTCTTGATCTCCCTTATATCCAGTATGCTCTCAAGCTTCATTGGTTGGCTGGGTGGTATGTCTTTATCCCACTCATTATCTTCAAAAACTGAAGTACCTACAACATCACCTACATCCACAACACCCTTAAATGGATAACTATCAACAACATAAAATATAGGCCAGATGGCAACTCTAGGAGGGAGTTCTATCTCATAAGCATTTTGTCCAAACTTGTGCACTATCCTACAAGGGCCAATATTTTTCATCATTAGATTGGTGTATTTTCCTAGAGGAAGCCTCTCTTTCCTGAGATTTTCAAGCACCAAGTCCCCAACCTTAAACTGAACATCCTTCATTTTCAAATCTACATTCATCTTATACCTCTACACACTCTTCTTCAAATTCTCCTTGAGCTGCTCATGCATGTCTTTCATGGCTATAACAAACTCCTCACTTGCTTCACTCCTCTTCTCCATGTCTTTCAGGTCTTTGAGTTCATGTATACCTCTTGGACTCATTCCATAGACTACCTCAAAGGGATTCCTTCCTATGCTTCTATTAATGCAGTCATTGTATGCATATTTTGATTGAGGAAGAAAGACATCCTGGATGACTATACATGCTCCTTTGTAAGACACCTTAACAAGTTTCCAATAGACCTATTTACAACCTTAGTTTTTCTATCCATTTTTGGATGGTATGCTGATCTGAATTGCAAATTGGTGCCTAGCAATTTCCAAAAGGTCCTCCAAAAGTGACCTATGAACTTGGAGTCTCTATCAGACACAATGCTCAAAGGTAGTCCATGAATCCTTACAATCTCTTTGAAAAAAAAACTAGCAATGTGAGATGCATCATTTGTAATTTCACAAGAAATGAAATGAGCCATCTTGTTGAATCTATCTACAACAACATAAACACTGTCATCCCCTCTTTGTTTCTTAGGTAGACCCAAAGCAAAGTCCATGCTTATTGACTCACATGGACGGTTAGGAATAGGTAAAGGTTGGTATAAAACTACATTCGAGATTGTTCCTTTGGATCTTTGACATATTCCACATCCTTCTACAAACTTCTTGACATCAACATGCATCCTCGGCCAATGGTAAAACCTCTTAACCTACTCCAAAGTTTTATCAAACCCAAAATTCCCACTCAAGCTTCTAGAATGCTTTTCCCTTATCAAATTTTCCTTCATGGAGCACTTAGGCACACACAACTAAGCCCCTTTGAATCACAAACCATTTTGTAGCACTGCAAACAACATATGCATCTTTAAAATCATCATCTTGCTCATACATACCTTTTAGAGAATCTATCCCTATGCTTTGGAGTTGTACCTCTTGCACCATCATAGAACTTCTACTCAGGGCATCAACAGCCTTTTTTGCTTGTCCTTTCTTATGCTTGATTGTAAATGTACATGCCTACAAATATTCCATCCACTTCATGTGCCTATGACTCAATTTGTCTTGGCTATTTGGTATGTGTAGGAATCATTGAAAAAATAGGCCCTTAAGTGGCAAAATTTTTAGAAAATCTAGAGTTTGGAAACTTGACGTAAACATTTGAATAAGTTATCTATATTATTTCAAAAATATATGTAAGAATAGAATCTATAGCAAATTGAATGTAGTTTCTAAACTACTAGTTTTATTTGTTTAAAAAAATCTATTTGGTGAAAATTTTAAATTTCAATGCAATAGTACTTAAATTTCAAGGAAAAAATAAGAAGTAGGTGTTTGTTCGACCACCTTGACCACAATAGAATGATAATTTTTTTAATAAGATTTTAGATATAAGTAGAGGACTCATGTCTCGATGTGATGCATAGTTTTTTGTAATTTTTTCCAAGTAAATAATTAATTATGAATTTTTTATTACAACTTTTAAAAAATATAAAAAATCGTATGTCTGACCACCTTAATTTGGTCAAAACTTCGTGATTTTTTTTAATCCTCTAGTATGCGAAGCATAGAATGTGACACATGTTTTAGATTAAAAAAATGTGATACCGTTTGAAAGCTATAGATGTTTTTCATTCGACCTATCAATCAGGACTTTAGTTGTAATTCAAATAGAAAATAAATAATAATTATTTATTAAATTCAAAGTAAAGCATAATTTATATTAGTGGAAAGCTGAGAATCTAATTTAAAAAACCCTTTTCATTTCATCAATTTTGGGTAAAAAGAAAGTCGTCAGCCACATGGGCCATCATATCACTTACATATTGCCACTTTTTGGCCCATCATGATCCTGCATATACCCTATTCAAAATACTTAGTGTGTGGTTATCTGTAAACACAAAAAAACCCTTTGGTAAGAGATAATGTCTCCATTTCTTGAGAGACTGAACCATGGCATAAATTTCTAGATCATATGATGAATACTTCCTCTTAGCGTCATTTAGTTTCTCACTAAAAAAGGCAACCGGTTTCCCATCTTGGCTCAAAAGTGCACCTATAGCAGACCCACTTGCATCACATTCCATAGTGAACACTGATCCAAGACAAAAGGGAGGGAAGAATGAGGAGAATACAATAGATAGATCAAAAAATGTTAGGAATAACATAATAGCATTCAAGAATTAGATTAGGGAATAGAATAGATGGATAGAAGGGATAGGAAGCCTACAACATCGAATGAAGGGAATAATTTCTGAATAATAACAAGGTGTGAGCACCTAATCTATAATTAACTAACAAGATACAACAAACAAGTGTTAATTGAATGTTAGAAATCCAAACAAAGCACTCCTATGAGATTCTTAGTAAAATAAAGATGAAAACATGAAAATGAAAGCATACGCAAACCAAATGATAACATGTAATCAACTAGAAAAACTAAACCTCCATCCCATAGGGGGATTGGTGCTCCTTTGATGTGGAAAGAAGCCCTTTCCCAATCCATTTGATAAGCTCCAATGATATAGTTGATCCAAAGTGTGAGACTTGATGCAAAATGATAACAAAAACAAGCTAAAATAATGAAAAATGGTGAATGCTATGAATAGAAATGCCTATAATAAGAATTCTTCAAATTGTGAATCTATATTGTATGGAGCAAGCATCTACTTATAGGATTCAATGGTTGAAGAATGAGAGAAATTTGTGAATGTCGGATAAAAGGGGAGCCAATAGGAATGTGAAACTTGTCAGAATTCTATTGAATGAGGATGGAGCACATTTTGGGGAATGTGTAGAGTAAAGGAGATGTAGGAGAAGTAAATGAGAATGGTTGAGGATTTGAAAGGATGTAAGAAGAATTAATGAAATGTAAGAGGTATATATGGATGTGTAAGAGGTTCTTTAAAGTTCCTTTGGAGGGAAATTGAATGAGGAGGTAGTTGGGAGGAATATTCTTAGGAATATGCCATTGTGAGGATAAATAAGGTAATTAGATAATTAAAAGAAATGAATTTCATATGCAACCTAGTTAGTTGACCATGGGTTGATTTAACTCTTGAGGAGTTAAAAGATAGAGGATTTGTTAATGATTATTAGAAAGTGGCTTAGGTTTAATTAAATCACAATTAATTAACTTGGATCCAATTTATGACATTTGATTTAAATAATTTGATTATTTAATCAAATCATAGGACTTTTAGGAGGATTTAATTAAATGATTTGATTTAATTAAATATGATGAACATTAGTCAGAAGAAAGGTGAATTAATCTAATAAAGTTAATTATATGATTAATAGTAGAAATTGATGACTTGAACTAAATAATGTTGATTATTTAATTAATTGGTTAGTCTAAAGTGATTTAGGAAGAAGTGGTGTTAATTTAGTTAGAATCAAATGCATAATGTCAATCAGATTTATTGAAGTGTCTACATTTTTCCCCTCTTTGAAGCAAGGTACCTGTCATATTGGTTCAAAGAATAAAACTGCCAATATCAAAATTCAAATTTTCTTTTAATTTTTTTAGATGGCCCACTATTTCCCCAATGGAAGGAATTACATTGCTACATTTCCCCCTCGGGAGATTAGGTGAAAATTTCAATTTTGGGTTGAGCTCGCAAAAAAGATCCAATAAGGATTAAGGCATATGAAATAGCCTATGGGACACAAAAATAGGCTCACGACAATGAAAATTGGGTCAAAACAAGATTTGTTAGATAAATAATGGATTAATGGGCTCAAAAACCCTAAAAATACCACCAAAAACCCTAAATTTCTAGCATAAATATGAGGGTAGGGGTTATTTCAAATCATTTGTGCACTTGACCCTCTAGAATTCTTGTGATTTTTCTTTGAGGTGCTAATGGAATGGAAACTCATGTGCTTCCCAGGCATCAGATGGAGGGGGTTCAAGAGTTTCAACGGCCTCCAGACAAAGGACCACCGACCTACACAATTTGAAACTTTTCTCATTTTTGCATTTTTGGTGCATTTATTAGGGTCCAACTAGGTCAACCAAAAGCAACTCTCTAGGGTGTCGCAAATGAGTTGGTTGGCATTGCTTTTGTCGATGTCAAACCACCTTTGTAGCATAGCACTGCATGACACTGTGAGACCTCTCAAGGTCCTACATGGAATGCTGACCTATCTTTGCAATGGAGCATCACGCGAACCTAGAGGAGTCAAGCATCACCCAAAAATGCCAATTCCCCTTTGTGATATGGCACTGCTTATGACTATAGTGTCACCTTTGTGAAAACACAAAGTGTCACCTTTGTAAAAGTCAGCTCACCTTTGTAGTTTAGGGATTTTTAATTTTTGAAATTATGCTAGGTTGATTAAATTTGACATCATGGGAATTTTGAATACAGGAGGTCCTTTTAGTGCTCAACTTGAAGGAGCATAGAGGTTAGATACTACTCCAAGTGAGGCACTTTAGTGATGATGCTCTATTTTCATTGGGCTCGATCAGATTCGACCATGTGGCACAGATGCATGTAGTTCAGATGCACTTGGCCATGATGACAACACTGGTTGGCAAATGGAGTGAGACATCATCATTCCACTTACTGACAGGGGAGGCCATAGTTATCTTGGAGGACATATGGTGGATCCTATGGATCCCCATACACAACAAGCGAATCATTTACGATGTTGAGGCCAATAGTGATGCCATTTTCCAATTGTTCAATGTCGACCAATATGAGGTGGAAAGTGGGTAGCTTGACCTTGACCAATATTAGGGGATTGCCCCATATTTGACATTATTCCTCAGTGCACTGATCTCAAGAGTTCTTGTTCCCAATAGATGAACTAGAGGCTGCAACATGGGATGGGGCATCGTCTGGTCCTAGATGATAGAGGAGATGATTATATATGCATGGGGGCCAATTGTTCTTTCCTTGTTATATCATGACATGCATCTGGTGGTATACTATGGGGCCCACCACATTGGGTCTGGCGTTATACTTCTCCATGTATGGGTGTATGAGCACATAGTTGTAGGCCCACTATAGAAAATGTTTAAAAAAACTGTGATAATCCCATAGTTTACAGATATGGGGATATGACAACCCTCCACTATATAGGTATCACTAGCATCCTGCACTGGAGGTGGGTGATCAATGAGATGACAGCCTTCAAATGAAGGTCGTGACTCCATTATCACAGGTGGCATGATGATGACACAATTATTCTATCTTTGTCATACCATATATATGTAGGGGTCTGAGCACCATATAATTTAGAGCTACCTACTATATAAGGTAGCCAGACAATTTGGGGAGGTGGAGGATGCACTTGATTTAGTCTATAGAGAAATTTTCATGAGGAGAGCTCAGTTGACAGCCTAGGGGTAGCAATCTAGCCCTAGGTAGCCATCAACAATTTCAGATAGTTGGTCATGCAGCCATGGGTATACTTTGATGGTTCCCCAGATGCCAAGATGGCATGGGCTTATGATGCTTTTGGGTAGGCCCATGCTCTAGTTAGATTGAAATTACCTATAGTACCAGGAACAGGTAGGGGATGGGTCAGAGGACCCGAAATTGGATAATTTCCACAACATCCATCACAGTAGCCATAGGATGGGCAGGACAGAAAAGATGGGCATGGCAGCCATGATGGGCATGATGAGCACATGCCACCCTTGGTACATCCAGTGGGATAGAGGGAACTCCAGCAACCTCCATAGGTTATCCCCCATAGCAGCCTCCACAATGGCCACCACTAGGTCCTAATCCTTGGGACAGATAGATAGCAGCACTGCAAGTATAGGTTCATCTTTTGATGCAGACCTTGACTTAGCTCTTGAGACTAGACATAGACAACAGTTGGACTCAAAATCAATTAAATAAATAGTCTAATTTATTTAATTTAGTCACTTTATCCCCATGAATTAAATCAATTTTTAATTCATCCTTTCTCTCTCTTCATGTCAACATTGTTCTACATATTCCTTAATCGAGCTTAGTCTAATATGATTAGGGTGTGCACATCCCTAATCATCATTAGGGTCACATCCTCCAACTTTTGTAAGTGAATGTCTAATTAGGGTTAGTCCACTTAATCCCCCATTTGCACAACCTAAATCAGCAATTATCCCTTAACCTCACCTAATGCCATTTATGGCCTGTACCATAGTCAACCTTCATTAATAGCTTTCTCCTTTTGGAGAAGTCATCTCCTCACCCCTCTTGAATTTTAAATTCAAGTTTATTTCTCGCATGAATTGTGAGGAATTTTTAGTTCTTCACATCTCCCCACAAGGAATTTTTAATTCCTTTTCCAATCCCCATGAGGATTTGTGAGGAATTTTTATTTCATCACGTGTCCTCTCATTGTACATATGAATAAGAACCTCCTTTTATGAGGAGATCTTGTCCAATCCCAAGGTACTTTCAAGTACCTCCACTTCATTTCCATCTTATCTCCATCTCACCCTCTCTAGTCCACCTCACCATCCACATGTCCTCATGAGATGGCTTGTGAGTTCTCAACTGACCCTAGCCATTGATCTTCCCCTCTTGGATCAATCTTAGTCATTCATTCATTTAGAGACCCTTTCCCTAAATATAGTGATTTGGGTCTCACTTGAATCTATCAGTAACTCACTCAAGCAATTGTACCCTTAGCCATCTTGCACCCAAGTTTGAAACCTCCATTTTTGCACTCATTTTGAGCATTCACCTTGCATTCAATCCACCATCAAGCTACACCATTGCATTCCTCATCTCATCCCCATCATTTTGAGCTAGGTTACTTGTCATTTTTCCAAAAAAAAAGAGCAAACAAAATCAAGAACAAAGGGCCAACCAAGGGAACAATTCAAACAAGGTAAATTTTTATTTTCTTGTGTGTTTGTTTGAATTAAGCTAGGCTAATCTTGAGTGGTTTTTTGTGTTCCTCTTGCATTTCCTTTTGTGATTTTTCAATTTTAGAGTATAAAAACACCTCCACACACTTTCATGCTATCTTTATGTATTGAGGCATCATCATATTATGTCTTAGATCTCCCACTTACCTTTTACATGTCTTATTCTTACTAATTCATGCATGTTGCTTGCATCGTGACTTTCATGTGAAGTCTTTATGTCAAAAACTATGAGCTAGCAATATTAAGCCATGTGTACTTCGAAAAGGGGTCATACTTGCTACATCTTATGATGTTAAATGGTATTTGTGCATAGCTGACATGTCTTTATTGGATCACTAGTCCCCATGTCTACATTGCAATAAATAATTATAAATATTTTTTTATTTGTAATAGATGGAAAGGTTTTATTTCATCGTTGAGACTCTTCACATTGTAGTTTTGAGAGTATACCCTCTTATTACTCATGTGATGTGTGATGGTTTTGTCTTTATTTTAAGAAGTGTTGAAGCGATAAAATGATTGCTTCTTTCAAACTTCTAGTGGTTATTATGTATTTTTGGATAGGTTGGTTTTGTTTTTATCCCAACTACCTATTGGTAGCTCATATTTATTGTAAATTGTTTTGTTCAATATAAATCATAGTGTTTAAGTACACTCCAATTTGGTATTATATTACATTGTATCTTTTTTTTTTGTGAATAAATGGTGAAATATTATTGCATTGTAGAGACCCTTCTTGCAATTTTGAAAGTGTGTCCCTCTCTCATATTTGCAATGTGTGATGGGATTAAAAATTGGAGTACTCCCACCCAAAAGTGGCTTAGTTGTCAAGGTGCATGGAAAAAAGGGTATTATAGTGTAACAAAATATCATTTGGCTCAATAATTAGGACATTCTCATTAGCTAAAGTGAAAGACAAGTTTATGTAACAAAGTAGTTCTCCAAGTGTAAAAATGAATGCAAAAGGTTGACACCTAGGAAGGTTTCTTCATTGCAAGCACCCTTTGCATCGGAATTAAAGGAATGAATTATGTACATGTTACTATTTATTTCGCTCCCCACTTCATTGAGTCATCCGCTTATTTGAAAACATCTCATTTTAATGTGGGCAGTGTTTTATGTCATGATTTGAACTTGAGCAGTGTTTTTCTTAAGTTCATCGAACCTTCCCGTTTACCACCTGGGCCCTTTTATCTCCTTCCTATGTTCAAACTAGGTGGTGTTTTGTATGTCTTATTGAACCTTGCTATTGGTGTAATGATTATTATTCTGGGAGGTATTTCATCATAACATTTGAACTCAAACTCATATTTATAGGGTTCTTCAAACCTCTTTTGTTACCACCCAGAGACATTTGTTTTGAAATTTTTGAAAGACAGTATGTGGGGAATAGTGAAAATGACAACTACCACATATCATAATGCAAAATTAAGTCTTTAATTTCCATCTACTTCCATGTTTTTCTGTGAAGCCAAATTTGATGAAATAAGAGAATGGACAAACATTCTTATTGTGGCAATTTCTGCGGACAAGCTAGAGGAGACACAAATTTCAAATTGCAAGGTTCACCATTTGAGGTATTTTTAGTTTCCATTCATTGCAACCTATTTTTAAAATTATTTACTCTTGCATTGAAGAAATCATATATTGTCAAGAGTCATTGGTGCACATAGAAAGGGTTAAATATGTAGGCTATGAGTATGTGTTTGAGTTAACCTACGAGGGATCTAAAATTGGTGATACCCAACTAGGGCCTGTTAATCTGGATGAATTATAGAATAAATTTAACAAACCTGACCCTCCACCTATCATTGAAAATGGTAGTGGGTAGTTGGTTGATCGAAGCCATTGCATTTCCAATAGTTGTGTAATGTCCTGATCTAGTGTTGGAATGTATTAGACACTATAATTCCCAGAAACTAGAAGTTAGGATAGAGGATAATAGACTTGTTCTAAAAATTCAAAGGTCTACCTTTGTGTCCTATTTGAGAACTCTAGAAAGGGATGAATACTTACCAATAGACGTGAAAAGCTCTAAGATTGAGTTCACTAACAAGAAAGGGGTTTACAGAAATGAAATAGCAAAGAACTGGCTGGTCAAACTAAAGAAGGGCAAGTCTCAATTGCCCTGCAACCTACATAGGAACCATTTTGTATATGAGGTGGTCGATATTGTAGTGTTGTTGCAAAGGGTTATGGGAAATGAAAATGCTCACAACTTCAAAGAATGGATGTATTTCTTCATTCAAATCATATTGAGCGAGGAGCAATTCCTAGACTAGGCAAAGATTATTAGTGAGCATCTGCATGAGTTGATGACATTCTTCACCCTAAACTAATTCTTCTTTATGTCATATTATTTAATATATGCCCTTGCTGGCACTCAACCCTAGCTTGGATTAAGGTCAAGTGATTTTCCTCCAACAAAAGTACCAATTTACAATTATTTTGAAAAAATCCAAGTTCACAAGACTTTCTTGCATTTCAGAATAATTGCTAACACCTTCACCATAAGGATGGTCAGGGAATTGTAGGAGCATTCTATAATGAGATTATCTTTGGAGGCAATGCAGTTTTTTGATTTTTATGGTAGCCATTTTATTCAATTCTAGATGTTTTCATATAAGAGTAGGTGGATATGCTGGTTTCCCTGTTATATTACCCAAGTATCTTGAAGACAAATGGGTCATTTTTGAGGTGAGTGTTGTGCAGTTTTGTACACACACCCCACTGAAAGTGGGGACCCTCTTTTTCTTTGAATTTTGATGTATTTTGGCCTATTGATTTTATTGATTTGATTTCTTTTGGAGGTACTTGGATGTTCATCTTCCCTACACAAGTGGTTACCCCCTAAGTTATACATTGAAGCTCTTGAGTTCTAAGTAAAATCCAGGTTTTTACCCAACTTCGAGATTTTCCGTTCCATCCAGATTTTCCCAATTTTTACTTGAAGTCCATCAAGGATGTCTTAACGCTATAGTTTGGAAAATATGACACCTCGCAAAATTCCGCCTAGACCAGATTTTTCCAAAATTCCATCATTGCATCGGGTTTTCAAGTTTTCCCTGACCTGTCTTGTTGATGGAATTAATGCACTTAGGTATGACCTCTACAGCATGTATTTGGGCGATTTTAAGGGGGATTTTGTGTCATTTTCTCTTATCAATTATTGTGTGTGCTTTGAGATCTAGTGTTGGCAATTTGGCATTCAAATTGTTTGGCTTACAGTGTGCTTGGTAGCTAGATTTCTTGCGTCTTAGTTTGATTTGCTTGCTAGGGCACCCGATCTCATTGCTTGCTGCACTCATGACCGAATTTTCTCCATCTATGGTATGTAATTATGGCCTTTTCTCTTGAATTGTTGATGATTGGTGATTAGTTGTTGTTTTGAGTGCATCTAGAGCCTATATTTTGCATGTTTTGAGGATTTAATTTCTCAAACTAGGGTTGTGTTCAACATTTGTGGGTTCTTAGGGCCTACCTTAGATTCCTCCCCTTGTTAACTAGTTGGATAGTCATGATGTTAGGCATTTTTAGATTGTATTTCACACATTACCTTGTGAGTCAACATTTTAGTTTAATTTAGTTTAGGGTTTCAAGAGGAGTCTAGTTCGACTAGTGTTTTAAGAAAACTTAGGGGCCTCTCTCTGATTCTCTTGGCTAAAATTTTCCCGGGTGTGCTTCATAATTCATCTCGAGCTCCATTTAGGGTGTCTCAGCTCAATCATGGTTCAAATCAAGCTCTCTCTTTTCATCCATGGTGAAGGTTTTAAAAGTCAAACCTAGGGCATCATTATTTCATTGTAAATATTCACCTTTTGACCTCTCAGGCAATCTAGATCCAAAAGGGTTGATAGGAAGCTTGAAATATGTATTGAATTCAAACTCAAAAGTTCAAAAGCTGTGATCATTTGATTATTTCAAGTGAAATTGAGCATAGTAATAGTTTTTAGTATTCTGAGGTCTTTGTAGAATTTCTGAACCCTCAGATTTTCCCTAATTCCCTTCAACCTTAGTTTTCCCAAAAGTGTATTAAGAGCTCAAAATTTTGGGTTCCTCACGGAATTTCAGTCTGGTCAGATTTTCTCAGATCTCTAGGAACTTTATGGAACTTAAGGAATTTGATAAGATGGAAGAATTTAATGATGAATATTTCACATCCCATGCTTCATATTGATTATTTACATGATTTTGTATTAATTCCTTTCAAATTATAGTGATTTATTGGCAAAATTTGTGCTTAATTGGTAAAATTTGTCTGGCATGGAATTTTCTAAAATTTATGTTGGGCTGGTTTTCCCTAGATGGCTCAAAATCTGAGACTTATTATTTATTATGCTTTGTGGATGATTTAATGGATTTTATCATGATTTTGAGCTAAAATTAGGATAAATATGTTGTCTACAATTGAGTAGATTTGATTCCAAAGGATTAATGTTGGCCTCTTAATGAGTGCAGGCTGAATCAAGCAAGGCAGTGGCTGGGAAAGCTAGATGCAAGAAAGTGAATTTGGACACTGAGGGATCTTCCATCTCTGAAGTAGAAAGGATTAAGTTGGACGTAAAGAGTAGAATTCTAGAGAGAAAGTTGACTTCTACCTGGTTGGAGATCACTGATACCAATGTGGGCCGATGGGACTACGAGGACTTTAAGGCAAGGATGGCACAAAAGGACCCCCCATTGTTGGCCAGAAGACTGGTGGAGTTAGCTTTGGCTCATGTAGCAGGATTTTCCCCTACTGTACAATGCTATGAGCTGGCGTTAGAGTGTTCTAGGAATTATGACAGGGGGACACAGAGGATCATTGGTCCCCAGGGAAGGATATTGGCCAATCTTAACCTTGTCTCTATATCAAGAACCTTTGACATTCTTGGCAGGTCTCATGTGGTGGCCTTTGAAATAGAAATGGCCAAGAAGTATTATGAGGATGAAACAATAAAAGCACAACAAGTTATTAAATCTTGGCTAGAAAAGCCCAAATCTCATTTCTCCAAGTTTCCCAAGAAACTATATAGAGCAAAATTTAGGGTAGAATACTATGATGCAATCACTCTCCTCTGCTGGATGACAGGTTTGAAGAGTGCAAGGGTCTTTAAAAACTAGACGTTCTTTATTATTACAAGGATGGAAGACAACATCGACTATCATTGGGCGGGTGTCATCAGTGCCATGTTGCATGAACAGATGTGCAATGTACTACAAACCAAAACCTTCACCATGACTTCCTATTTGGTCTATGCGCTTGCAAGATCCCATCCATACAAGGGGCTAAGCACTAGAGGTGTGTTTGGACAAAATATCATCTATCAGGTCTATCCACAGTTGTACTTGGGTAGATCAAGTTATAGGAGGGTGAATGATGTATTCACCATGCACATAACCAGATTGATCCAAGGGGCAGAACATGTTAGAATATCATATCAAGCCAAAGAATTGATCAAAAGGTTTGGGGCTTGGTTCATTCAATTTCCCACCTTTACATATATCATAATAGATGGCTATCAAAGGGCTCCCTATAGACTCCCTAGGTATCCCACTAATCACATTATATTATTGGAAGTCACTAGAAAAAATTATGACTTTGATGCAGTTGTTAAGAAGGATAAGCATAAAACTGGATTTGGCAATGAATTCCCTTTAAGAATAGGAAGTAATGAAGCTTGCCCTTCCATAAATTCAGCACATGCCTTTGAGGAAGAAATGGAAACTTTAGGTCTATATTTTCACTCCAAGAGACCAAGGATTGATATAACTAGTGAGGCTTAGAAGAAGGCCAGTAGAGAATATAGCCACAAATATGATATAGAGGATTATTGGGCTAATAGAAAAAATGAGTTTGAGGTTAGAAAGAAGAAGTACTCTAGGTTGCCAGAACTTCAAATGGTTAGATTTTATGATGTCAAATTTATCCCAGATCAAATTCAGGATGATGGTGACCTGATCTAGAGCCATGATTATGAGCCAGTAAAAGATAAACCAATAGGGGAGATAGATTGGCTAGAGGAGGAAATGAATGAATTGGAGTAGATCATGACTCTTGTGATTAAGTATACCAAACTATGGCTTAAACATAAGATATGGGAGCTTGAAAGTGAAGGTGTACAATGCACCTATGACCTAATGGGGAATTTGGAGTCTCATTCTACCTCTGAGGAATCAGCTGAGCAGAATCCTAAGGGAAAATCCAAGGTGGATTCCCCCTTCAAGATAAAGGTCAAGGTTTTTCAAGGAGAAGAAGAAGAGAAACAAAGGAAACCTATCACCAAGAAAAGGACTACCACTTCAAAGATCAAGAAATTTGTAGAAGAAGAACCTAGTGAAGAGGATGAAAAGGATAGTTCTCTGGTGCCCAAAAGAAGGAAAATAACAAGGGCCTCAAGGAAGAAAGGTGAACCTACCAAGGAGAAAGATTAATTTATTCGTCCAATAGTGAATGTAGAGAGTTTTGGAGAGAAAACTCAGGTGTATACAATGAGATCCAAAACTCTTCTCCTAAATACCATCCATTGAAGGTTAATACTCCTCTAGTAGCCTCTACTGTAGAACAACATAAGGATGCTTCCCCACCTCATGAACCACATGATACACTAGAATAGTCAGAGTATTTAGAACACCATCCAAGTGAGGAAGGGGAACAATTCAAGGAGGGTGAACTCCATAGTGCAGAGGAAAAAATTGAGAGGATCTTGTAGTCCCCCTAAGTAACATATGAGGATTCACCTGATGGTGATGAAGAGGATAAAGAAGTACCTATCAGGACCCCTTCACTAGTGCATAGAGAAAAGGAGAATGAGGAAGAAAAGGAGAAGGGTCTAGAAGAGGACAAAGGAGATAAAATGGAAGAAGTACCTGATGTACAGGATCTGAACTTAGAATTCTCCATAGTACAACATGAGATAGCTCAATCAAGTGAAGAGCAACCAAAATCTACCACTCCTACCTGGTTGGATAAAGAATTGAAGAGTAAGCAGGTAATAGTGGATGATGCCCCTCCTAACTAGGATGACCTATTAGCTAGGATTGGAAAAGGGAAGACAAAGAAGAAAGCTAAGGTCATTTCTAGGATTGAGAGAGATGAGTCAAATAACAAGGTCATTCATGTTGCCACCCCTGCACTAGATAAAGATAAGGACAAAGCCACTAGAAAGGATTATAGTATACAAACCATCAACCTAGGACCTACTTCTCTAAGGCAAGAAGTTGAAGAATTTGAGGATTCCAGCGCCACCATCTTGAGCTGGCTGAAAAAAGAAGTGTAAGAAAAGTAAGACCTTAAGAAGGAGAATGACAAATTGAAGAAATATTTGCAAGACTTAATGAATCCCCTATAATCTATCAGTCAGGGTAGGTCATCTTCATCTACAACAGGGTTTTTACCTAAAGAAACCATTTCAGAATTAGAGAAGATGAAGACCACTACACATGTAACAATGAACTAGCTACATGAAGTGGAAGTGAAAGGAGATGATGCCATAAAGGAGATTTTTTCATTTGGTGGTGATGCTATCAGAACCTCAGAATGGTTGAAAATTGTGTTGGCCCAAGTCAGGGAGGATATTGATCAGTTATTATAGAAAGTTAAAATTGTCATGGGATATTCTGAGGAGAAATTGGTAAGTGATGGAACTCTTCCTTCCTCCAAGGTTGCAAAACCCTAGGAATGGTATGGAACCCTGCAGATTAGACAAAGGGTTATGAAGAAGGTAAATAAGCAAGAAAAGAAAATTGAAAATACCTTGAAAAAAATTTATAACAAATGCATTGCTTTCTTTGAAGTCATGACAAGGAGGAAGAAGTTTGCACCAAAACACCTAAATCTAGAGCAATTGAAAAAATGGTGGCATGAAGTGTACCCTCAAGTTGACAACAATCTAGTGATAGGGCACCAACTTGATGATGCAACCACATATCTTGCAGTTATGGATAAATATTTGACTTCGAAGGTGGATTGGGACAAAGTTGTCAAACAGTCCAGGGAGGACATCAAATCAATGGAGAGATGACTTAAGGTGTTAGTCAATTCCACCCGTGGCTGACTTAGATAAGGTGTTTTTGATGGTGTAGGGAAAATTGGACCAATGATAAAGGGGAAAGTATTTAATACATTGTCACGTTAGAATTTGTGCTTCCCTATTATCCTCCTCCACTCTTCACATGCATTGGACCAATTTTGTGGGAGATTCCAGACCACCCTAGATGGGCTACTTGCATTTAATGCATATCTTATCTCTTTTGAATTCTTTTTGGCCGACCTAATTGTTGGGTCCTATTGTCTTATAACCCTATTTGGGTTGACATATGATGTAGATTTTATAAATAGGGAGTGATGCCTAATTTGAAGGGGTTAATGTAATTAGATACATAATCCATCAAATAGTTGGAGCAATCAATCAAGAGTTAGGAGTTAGTTTATTTTCAAGCAAATGTTGTAAAAGAAAACTAGAATTGTTGCTACAGTGGATAATCTAATGCAAGTAATGACATTTTGATTTGGTGCCATTCTTGTGTTGTTATTATCTTGCATGGTTCTTGTTATTCTACCTTTGGAATTGCTTTAAAGAATAGTGGATATATTTCAGATTTAGGATTAGATATTTGAATCGGTGTTGTTTATGGTTTCATGCTTGAAGTGTTGTAGTGATTCCTAGTCCATACATTTGGCATCTCACCAAGTGTGAAATTGCTATACAAAGTTAGCCTGGACCTTATATCCATGTGCTTAGTTCAGTTGTGTGTGTTCATTTATCCCAATTGCTAAAACTAGGATTGTTTGAATGAATGTTTCACAACTTGAAATTTTTTTATCACCTTAGAAGATTGCACTATTCTTGTGGAATTACAGATTAAATCTGAGTTAAGCAAGCATTGGATTTGAGGAATTGGTCCATTTTAAGCATTTTATCATTTGCATCATTGATCTAGGAAGTAATTTTGGTTTTAAGATTCCTTCTATGAAATATTATATTTTTCCTTTCCTTTGATCATTTGGGTTAGATTTAGGATTTCAAGTATCACCACATTGTTAAATTTTATAAATTTGGAGTTACAGTATTTTTTTGTAAGGCCCCTTGTGATTACCAACATTTTCACATTTATCACTGAGTTGTTTATGCATTGTCAAGACCTGACATTAGAGACCTTGGGGTTATCTCTTGAGGCTTGCTGATAGAGATTTACCTTTCAAGAGAGATAGGATACTTGTATCTTGTTTGAGTTGTTGTTGTACAAAAACCACCATCAACAGTGAGTAGATAATTGGTTGATGTTAATAGACTGTGTCAAGGTAGAAAAAGATTGATAGCCAGTTTTCCATTTGGTTTTGGTGCATATAGCTACAAGTCAATGTCTGATGCTTTGAATATTGAGAAAGAATTCTCTAGGTATAACATACCCTCATATGAGGAGCATGTTTCTTTTGATTTGAAAGATTATATTAAGAACAATCTAAAATTGGGCCCTACCTTCAATCACCAATCTAACCTTGAGGATTATTGGGTTAATTGCTTCAATGAATATGAGATAAGGAGAAGAAGTTGGATGAGATTAATAGTATAACAAATCATCATTTATGATTTGAAATGGGATTTATAAGGAATTTTTGAAGATGGGTCTGACATGGTTGACCCAATATATACTGAATTAATAGATAGCTAACCCATTCCTACCATGGATTGGTATTTTAAAGAAAAAGAAACCATTGAAGCTAGGACTACTGATGTTCTGACCAGAACTAGAGAATGGGTGACTAAAAAGAAAACTAAGCAATCACACCCTTGTACTAGATCTAAAGACTCACAATCTGTTGAAGGTACTTCCCAAGCCTCTACTAGTAGGCATTCAATTGGTAATGCTCCTCAGTCTTTATCATCTAGTGCTCAAGGAGGTGGTGATGGAGACCCACCAAAAAGAATGTGTATTCACAAACCTGCGGGGATGACATTTTCAACCTACCTACTCTAGAGAAGGATGATGAAGGAGAGGCTTGGAAGAGGAAGGATTAGAAAACTTGAATGTTGATTCCCCTCCCTTTCAAGATGAATCACCTGTTAGAGAGGTAAGCACCTCCTATAGGCCAAGAACAACCATACCTATAGGAGTGCAGACACGTGAAATTGACACCATACACTCATATTCGACCATTCATCAAACAAATCAAGTCTATTTGATTCTATTTAAATTGAATAAATCAACTTTATTTAATTTAAGCCTATCATTATTCATCTTTGATTAAATAAATCAAACCTTAAATCATCTTTCATCTCCGTTTGATTTAGTTTAATTCTTAAAACTAAGTCAAAATGGTCAAATCACCTAAGCCCTCATTAAATTAATCTAATCTTGATTAATTTAATCTAATCACCCATCCCATTATCTATATTTTGCAACTTGCACAAATAAAGCATTTTAATTCATTTATAAAATCTTTATTTTCCCTCAACATGGCATCAAAGATGGAATATTCTCCAAGTTTGAATTTTCCCTCCCACTTTGACTTGTCCATCCAACAAGGCATTTATGAGCTCTTACATGTCTCTTATATGTCCTTTGCACAAGTCAAACTCAACATTTAACTCACCTTATCATCAAATTCAAATTCAAATCTCCCCCTCTTTGGCACATTCTTCAAAACTTGCACAACCATCATCTTATCACAAGTTGACAAGTGGCATCTTCTCATTGGCTAAATATTTGTCCCACATTCATCCATTTTCCTTCTTCTCTCATCAAAATCTTCTATAAATTGGAGAGGCTATCCTTGATCTAATCCTCCACAATCTTCATATCCACAATCTTAGCATTTTTATGAAAAGTTACTCTCATTGAGAGCTAATTTTGTCCATCATCATACCATCTTTATCAAGAGCTTATCAAAGGGTTGGGAAAGGGCTATTTTCCACATCAAAATAGCACCAATCCTCCCATAAGATCAAGTGTTTGCTTTGTTTTAGATTAGGAATGGTTATCTTTGTATTTGCTTAATTGTTTCATCTTTTTCCTTGTTCTTTAACAATCCAAATGGATTTTATGGGGAATTTTTATTCTAACCTTGCATTTTGATCTAACAATGTGATTGTTTACTTTGTTCATGCAAGTTTAGAAAAAAGGGTTCCCATGTGGCGCTAGAGGGAGGGCTTGACGTCAAATACAATGTGTTTGAGCCTAACTCCTTTAACAATCGTACAATGTGTTTGGAGTTGGATTCGAAGAACTTCCATAGAACCAAAGCTTAAGTATGTGTCTGCAGTTCTTTTAAGCACATAGCAGTTACATTGAAATCATGAAATTTGTAGCTAAATTCTTAAATTCAAATCACACTTTTCTTTCTTTCTTCTTTTATTGTGGTCAAGAGAAAGATGTAATTAGCATATAGTTGATAAAATTAAAGTTCAGTCAGCTTTGACTGATTAAAATCGGCGCCTCTGTCTATTCTTATTAAACAAAAGCGCTTTTGGAAATTAGTGATAAATGCAAAAATTCATATTATCCCATTCTTTGTCTCTGAGCTTTGCTATCGACAAAGAAAGTAAGATATTTCATAAAATGTGTGGTAGACCCCTTGTATTCATGATAACTTGCAAGTTGTGTACTTATGCAATGCTAGGTTCCTGGTATACTTTAATATTTGAATAACTTGTGAATTTGAACCATGGATTTGTGTGTGCTTAGAATCTATTAATACTTGCGGTACTATTTCTGTTTTGCTTACTGCGTATACTTTCAGCCTCAGACATGAACAAAACCAAATGCTGGTTTGCGATAGTTGTGCGGCTAGGTGCTAGTTTGCGATAGTTGTGCGGCTAGGCGTGGCAATAAATCTTTTGTTTGATTCCCTCTGTGGTAGTCATGAATACGCCCCTATTTTCCTTCATTTCTCTTTGGTATGTTCATTGTATATTTGATGGATATTTGAAGGTATGCACGACTAGAACCCCAACTGGGACAATCTTGTTTTCTTAACCTGGCCTTCTTTGATCCTTTGCATCGATGGTTTGTTTTAATATTTGCATGTTATTATTGCTACCTATCAATGATCTTTAATGACTCATTATTTTTGCAGACAATGTGCTTTTTCTATAGGTTACATCTTTCCCATTAATTATTATTATATGGCATTGGAATGGCCATATCTATCCTTTGCAGCGCCAACATTCTCCTTGATTTGGGCAAGGGGTTCCCATGTGATTTGCATCTACTATTGAAAAATAGTGGCGTATTAGCAGCTCGAGGTAGATCGGTCTTATGTGAGGAAGTCATATCAGAAAATCAAAGCAGATAACATTGAGGGGAGAAGGTAGAGTCCCATTTTGGGTAAGTATTCCCCACTGACATGACAATGAATAGAGAGGCAACTCCTGCAATAGGCTGACTATGCTATTAATTATCTAGCAGGAGGTTTTGAAGTAACCAAAAATTTATTTGCCATCACAAGGCACAGGTCAACACGTATTCTGACATTATATGACTGTTAAGCTATGTTACCAGAAACGTGACGGCAGGGCTCTGTTTCGCGTTCTGACGGGCGAAACGCCGTTTTCGTTTCCTACGGCCGTTTCTAGGCTATTTTTCCGTTTCTCGCCGTTGCAGGGAGTCCTCGAATTTTCCATTAAATTGAAAAAAATTTATGCAGTTTCGAAGCCTTAAAAAATGAATGATGTGTTGCATGAGAACTGGCTGTGTTACATTGAAGAACAAAAATCTGGCTGTTTTCGAGAGAGTAAGGGAAAGGGCGTTAATAGAGGCTGGAATGGTGTAAATAGAGGTCTTCGAAACAGCAGAATTAATGTCCATTTTTTATGCATACTACGCCAGTGGTTTAAATAGAGGTTCAGTTTATAATTGACTTTTAATTTTTTTAATTTTTATTATAAACTATAATTAAAGATAAAATATAAAAACAAATTCTAATTCTGTGTTTTTTTTTTTAATTATAAGTATCTTTTATATATATAGTTTATTTGCTGTTTTAATGAAATATTCTAAAAGTGATATAATTTTTTTTTAAATTGATTCTTGGTTTATATTTTATTATAATTTATATTTGACAAAATTCTAACTTGCATGAATTTTTATATATGTGGGACAAAAATTTATAATAATATGATTGAAAATATATATGTATATAAAATCCGTTTCTTATATGCAACCTTTAAAAATCCCGTTTCTCGTCACGTTGCCGTTGTCGTTGCAGTTTCCGTTTCTCGTTTCTGGTAACATAGCTGTTAAGTGCCATGACCACACATTCTTATTGCAGCCACTATTGAGTATTGTGGAAATCGATAAGCATTTAATATTTTTCCTGTGTTTGAGATTTGAGATCGGTTGCTTTGAATGCGTGCTATTTTTCTAACACGCCTTGTCTATGCTACCACATTTTTATGCATGAATATGAAAGAATTCTGCCAAACAGTTTACACGCCTATGCCTTGTCCTTTTTGCGTACATATCTACCAAAGCGTTGCCAGCTATAACATCTAACAAAATCCATCCATGTTTTATGCTTTTCATGGATGCCCATACCCCATTTCAAGCTTTTTACGTTGGTCACAGGCAGTAAGGATGCAGGTACAAAATAACAATTAACGAGGACTGTGAGTGAAAAGGTCTGCCAGGTAAAGATTCTTGTCGGCCATTACAGTGGAGGTTTGATCGGAAGAGATTTCTGGTCGCAGCTTTATGGTGGAGGAGCGGAGTGGCTTGCATAAATATTAGCATTTGGTTGGGAGGGGTCGTAATGATGGCGTGTTCAACTTACTTGTGTGTTGTGCGTATTGTGCCATGATTACAGTTCTCTTTAGACATTCTATCGCATGATGATCTGGACTGTAATTTTCAATTTAATAAACATTTTTTCTAGATTTAAAGCTGTTTCTTGCCAAATTAGAGACGTGAAAGGTCAATGTATTCATTAATGTGATGTTGATGTCAAATCAGGTTGTTGAAATCATAGCATGAAGGATAAAAGGAGTGGAAATGTTTAAATCTGATTTGACAGCGCGTAAAGAATCCATTTTCATTTAGCTTCTAAACTGCATTGATCATAAAGTCAGAGTTAATAATTACATATTTATGTATTATTAGCCAAAATCATTAGTCTCTTTTCATTTATTATTTAAGTTAATGATTAAAACTAATACAATTAATGACTTGATCTTCACATGAGTTGTGTTTTTTTATCTTGTAGGGATTTCGTTCGTGCAAGGGTTTTTGTATCAAGAAAGAAACAATGGTTTTGCTCAAACATTGGAATAAGGTGAAAGCAAGCAAGATTGGAGTAAAGGAAATTGAGCATTAACACTTGAAATCAACAAAGCATTTTTTAATGCTTAAGGCTTCCATTATACGCTTTAGTTTTCTATTTTAGATCAACACAAATCCTTTTGGATTCTAAAAAGAGCACTTCAATTTTTTGTTGTAAAGAGCTAAAAAGAACATTAGACACTTATTAGACTTCAATTTTGGGTTAACAATTGAACAAGCAACTTCACACTCAAGTTTGGTGCTTAAAATTAACTCATCACTGCTTTAAGAGTAAAATGAACAAGTGTTTTAATTGTGTGATCTTGTTTTAGTGCATTCTGAGTGTGTATCCTCTCCCCTTGCACTTTGTGCAATCTTGGGTGCAAGAGAAACACTCAAAATGCATTTTTATTGCTTTGAGTCACCTTTAAGAGAGGGATTACTATGAGAAAAACCTCACAATAGGAAACTCATAGGCAAGTTCTTGCCAAGCACATTTACCCGCGGGCTATATCAAAGGGTGTGAAATCGTGAGAAAGTAGCACCAATCCATGCCAACAACATACTGCACCTAATCGCAAGCCTTAAGTGGGACGAGAACGGTTGAAGAGCCTTAAGTGGCCAAGCGGGTGAATGTTGGTTACTGTGTTCACGGTTTGTTGTCATTAAGAACCTTGTTTTTTAGAAGCCATCCAGTCCATCCAACGAGTTTATCAAAGTGGTGCATGGGAACTTAGATTCCAAGAAGTTACTATGCCATGTCCAATCTTGGTTAGAATATAGAGGGTAAGATTTCATTCTTAACATACCTTTATATTTTTTCCTCAGTTGCATGTAAAATCATCTCTTCTACTACGAAGGGCATGAGGCAAGCCCACCAAGAAAAACGTACCAATTGAGCTAGGATGTTACTTTTCTTGTGAGTCAGTTTGAAAACACGGTGCTTGGATCCAAAACATTGAAACCAATATTCAACGAAACATCAAAATTTCAAACACTTTGGGAGGAACAAATACCTTTGAAAATTCCATGTGTTACTACTTGTCCCTAGGGGTTTTTTCCTTAGAAGGATTCTAAACACTGAGACCTATATCTCAATTTGTTCATTTCAAAGTCAACAATAGGAAATTACGCTCTTGAAACCTTGATTTTCACATAATAGACCTTGTGGAATGAAAAGGAATTGAGACATAGACATTTAGTTTGAAAACTAAGTAAGAAAGTGTGTTTGTGGTAAAATCAATTCATTAACCAAGATTAAATCAAATTGAACCCCACACATGTGCTTATGTATCTTTTGTCTTATGGTCTTTTGAGAAAACATATATCTTTTGGATTGAAGGGAAAAGCATGTTCTTCAAAACCTTGTCCTTGTAAACAAATCCTTCCTAGGTTCATTTAGGATCAAAAATCAAATACTTCATTCATCTGAACACTTATCATCCCATCTCTCAAACAACCTTAGAGCTTTGGAAACTTCACTACCTAGACTTGGGTACATCCTTAAACCAAATCAAAATCACTTGTTTAGTTAGGTGTGTTTGGATGAATCCTTCCTCACACACTTAGCTAGATAATCACCCATTTGAATGAGTTCATCCTAAGATAACATCTAACATCTTAGGGTTTACAATTTCATTATCTAATTAAATAAATCAAAATTGAACCCTAAGTCTAGCATTGATCCAAAGTTCCTAAACGTTCAACACCCATTCATCCCCTTCATCCTTCATCTCATCATTGGTCCTAAACACCTTAGAGGTCACTTTTACAACAAGGTCAAAACACAAGAAGAACATGGAATATAAACTTGATTCGTACATCATGAATAGTCAAAACCAACCAAACTATCCAAGCCTCACAAAACCATGGGATTATGGAAACTCACAATCATACAATCCATACATAGGATCATCATATCCTACAAACATTAATGACACAACAAATGTGAGTATGCTCAATCTAAATTTTGGGACACCTCTCCCCATGATAGATTTAAATCAAAGTCCAAACTTACAAATCTATCCACCAAACAATCAATACACAAGTCTTCAAATGAGCAACATCATCCCACCAAATCCCTACTTGCCAAATATGGATGTACCAAGTACAAGTTTTTGAAACATGAATCCTAACTCAAAAAACTTTGGAAAAATGATTCCCAATACCAACAATGTTCAACCTATCATGCAAAATCTGAACATCATCCCAAATTAGAACATTATTCAAAGTCAATTTTCCCATAATCCCATTCAAAAACCACAAGTAGGCATCCCAAATCTGCTTGATCAAAGAACAAATCAACTATATCAAGGGACTCAAGATCAAAATCAAAATCAAATTTGGCTAGATCAAATTGCTACACTTACCAAAATAGTTGAGTCATTACGCCAAGAGACATCTCCACCACCATTACCCATATCAACATCATTCCTTGGTTTAGGGCTTCCCCCTTTACCTAACACCAATCATTTCATCCAAACCAATCCATCCAATGCCAATCAAGCCATCACATCAAATTCTTTGAGCATACCATCGACATTACACCAACAGATGGTATATAATCAAACGACAACATTCAACCCAAAGAATCAAAACGTGGTCTCCCAAAGACCTATCATTCCAACCACCACTATCACTCCCATCACATCTCAACCACTTATCACCACATCCAACATGATTCCAATCCCACCACCACTACCACCAAAACCAAATGCAATAACTCAATACAACATCATGCTAAAGGCACACCAAGAGTATCAACAAGCACTTAAGCAATATCAAGCACCTCAAACTACGCATGCTTCCCAAGCTCAAGTGCAAACACAAGAAATGATCACTATCGGGGACAACGATCAATATCTATCCATCAATGAGCACCTTGAAGATGTTTTCACCTCATCCAATGATCAAATTAACATACATCAAGATTCACTTTTCAATCATGATGAAAATCCATAAACAATACCCAACAAGGATCCAATTCAAGAAAGGTCAACATCATTTAACCCTATGGTTGAAGACATGGACAATTTCTTTGCCATAATTTTTGAAAACAATGTTGGAGATTGCTCCATTAATGAGCACATTGAATATATTTCCACCCTATCCTAAGAACAAATCATCATACATCAAGAGCCACTTTTTAGTGATCTATTTCAAGGAGTGCTAGAGTTATTTGATCCTATTGACATAATCCATGATCCATCGACCAATGATCATATTGAAAATGTCTCTACATCGCCTTATGAGTTAGAGGACATATCTCAAGAATTTAAATTCCAAAGCATGATCAACATCTTTCACTAAGGTCTAGCAATGGTCCTTTCCAAGACACAATGTTGACACCCTTTGACTTCATGGTTACAAATACTGAAAGAATCCTCAACTTGACACTTGATCCACGTCCACCCAAAGATCAAGAGGATATTGAGCCATTCCCCATGCCTAATGACGACATCCAAGAACCCTTTGTAAGAAATCCATCCTTTGAAATGAACCCATGTCAAGAACTTGATCCAAAGCATGCCAAAAGCAATTCTAAAATCAATCAAGATCAAGAGTTTGTATCTCCAAGCTACTACAATGGTCTAATGGACACTCTCCTATCTATACAAGATGTCGCAAATGATGAGCATAAAATCTTGTATAGATAGGAGAGTGTCCATTAGACCATGAAAACCACTACAATGGCACTTTGGGCAAGACCATGATGAAAACCTGGCAAATAGGAATCATGAGTAGAATCAGGCATCTACATGTGCCACTTCAGGTGAAAGCATCTCATCCCAACCATAATAAAGCCAACATTCCATCCATCTTATCCATAATAAAGCCATTCATCCATGAACCATTTATCCAATCCATTTTCACCCATCTACATCCATAGTCCAAGTTATCTTGATCTTGACAAAGTTTGGGGCATACTTTACGCTTGCTTATGGTAAACATCTTGACATGGGTCATTGTCATTGGTCCTATCCTAACCAATGCTATCTGAGTCATGAAGCATTATCCAATGAGGCATTCCTTCGTTCAAACACCTTATCTTATCACAAGATAATCCATATCCATCCATCCATATACACCTATCCAAGCATCCATCCATGGCATTCCATACATTGCTAGACACTGGGGGTAGATATTTGCATCTTGCTTCAAGAATAAGTCTTGATATATATCCTCCAACTTATGTGGTGATCTGAACATTGGCAAATGTGAAATCAAATTGGTCAAATAATTTGTGATCCAAAATCTAAATCACTAGCCCATGGCATATTTTGACGAGCACACATTCCTTATCAAGCCTCATATTTCATTAAACATCTATCCAAACAATCACTATCAGTCACATCTAATGCATGCTTCAACGTCACATCAAAGCATCAAAAACAACTTGGGAGATCCATTCCCAATCCTTGTATTGCATAACACTATCCTTGCATTGTTGTGTATCCTCAACAATGTTATCAATCAATCCTTGCATTATTGTGTATCCTCAATAATGTTATCAATCAAATCTTTGCATTGTTGTGTATCCTCAACAATGTTATCATCATCAAATCATCGATCCGATCAGTCAACCTAAGCTTGGTTTTCAACAAAATCCCAAAACAGATCACTGATATCATATCCATATCCAAATTGTCAAAATCATGCGAAAAATCCAAAAACATTCAAAACATATAAAAATCCAAAAACACTCATAAAAGTTAGAAAACATCAAAAACATTGGAATCGGAACTACATCGTCTTTGAGCGTAAACATAGGCAAGGCTAATCTTTGATCAGCCCCCGCGACACAAAATCCAAAAAATATTCATAAAATCACACAAAACACAAAAACATTTGAAAATCTCACAAAATCAAAAAAATTGTAAAACCTCCAAAAATATCAAAAATAGCCTCAAAACATTTCAAAAACATCCAAATATTTGAAAAAATCCATCCGTCCCATTTCGCTTTCACCCGCGATAATCAATCATCCATAATAAATCAATTGTCAACTTCATCCTTTGGCAACATAAATAGAAACAACCATAACAATTGGCAAAAGCAAGCTTCAATTGTAAAATCAAAATCGAAACAACAAACTTTTAAACAAAAAATCAAACTCTTGATCATTCGCAAACATTTCAATCAACTTCATATCAACAGCTTATCAAACAACTTATCAAACCATCAACATCCTATACAATGCATGTCCTATGATATATTGTTCCAACAATGGGCATCATTTTGGATATCACTTTGGATTCTCATCCTATCAAAACACATCCCTTTGGCTGGAGGTATGAAGAACATTTATTTGTTTCTTTTCTTGATCTTTTCTTTTGATTTATCTTATTGCGCTTATTCCAAGGACCTCTCGATAATATCCGAACGAGGGATTTAGAGAGATACGAATGGGGCAACGATCATTATCTGTTGTCTTCTGTGCTTGTTGGATGTTCTTGTAAAATAACTTGGCAAATACTTGTTTTGTTAGGTACATCCTAGCAAGGTTTTCGTATGTCAAGTGTGAACAAGAATACTCCTATCTATTTGTCAAGTCAAAGTCCATCGCATTAGGTACAACGCCATACTGGTTCTTTATACCTTGATGCATCATACCTACGTGTGTTATCAAACATAAGGTAAGTGGCCCTTTTTAATCCTAATCCTTGATAAGCGAAGCATCATCTATCATCATCATCATCTCTAATAAAGTCTCATCCGATCATGGACTTGTTGGATCCTCTTGTCATCATCTCACTTCTTCTATCCTCTTTCACACTAACTTGCTATCATGACATGCATCCATCCTGCATCTACAAACCATTAGCATATAGCACATCATATCATATCATATTGATCATAATCATAATATAGATCTGTTAGTCTAAGCAGCTCATCCAACATGCATTTGCATAAAACATACATTGCATAATCATAACATATCACATCATCCATTCCACATGCATTGCATCATCAGTTAAGTTGCTTAGGAGAATATATATTTGTTATTCTTAGCATCTTCAAACCATCTCATTTGCATCATCATCATTTGTCCATTTTGAACCTCTTTATCGTGAGATCGACCCTCAAATCCAATCTTTCGCTCGATCTCTTGAGGGGGCAATGTACAAGTGTACTTTTGCTGGGGCATCTGGAAAAGTCAATTTTTTTTTTACTTTTAATCATGGTAAGTTTATTCTTTGAACCAATGCAGCAAGTACATTGCTTCAAAGAGGGGCAAAATGTAGACACATGAAATTGACATCATACACTCATATTTGACCATTCATCAAACAAATCAATTCTATTTGATTTATCTCTAAAGTCATCTATTTAAATTGAATAAATCAACTTTATTTAATTTAAGCCTATCATTATTCATCTTTGATTAAATAAATCAAACCTTTATTTAATCAAACCTTAAATCATCTTTCATCTCCTTTTGATTTAGTTTAATCCTTAAAACTAAGTCAAAATGGTCAAATCACCTAATCCCTCATTAAATTAATCTAATCATGATTAATTTAATCTAATCACCCATCCCATTCTCTATATTTTGCAACTTGCACAAATAAAGCATTTTAATTCATTTATAAAATCTTTATTTTCCCTCAACATGGCATCAAAGATGGAATATTCTCCAAGTTTGAATTTTCCCTCCCACTTTGACTTGTCCATACAACAAGGCATTTATGAGCTCTTACATGTCTCTTACATGTCCCTTGCACAAGTCAACTCAGCATTTAACTCACCTTATCATCAAATTCAAATTCAAATCTCCACCTCTTTGGCACATTCTTCAAAACTTGCACAACCATCATCCTATCACAAGTTGACAAGTGGCATCTTCTCATTGGCTAAATCTTTGTCCCACATTCATCCATTTTCCTTCTTCTCTCATCAAAATCTTCTATAAATTGGAGAGGCTATCCTTGATCTAATCCTCCACAATCTTAGCATTTTCATGAAAAGTTACTCTCATTGAGAGCTAATTTTGTCCATCATCATAGTATCTTTATCAAGAGCTTATCAAGGGGTTGGGAAAGGGCTATTTTCCACATCAAAATAGCACCAATCCCCCCATAAGATCAAGTGTTTGCTTTGTTTTAGATTAGGAATGGTTATCTTTGTATTTGCTCAATTGTTTCATCTTTTTCCTTGTTCTTTAACAATCCAAATGGATTTTATGGGGAATTCTTATTCTAACCTTGCATTTTGATCTAACAATGTGATTGTTTACTTTGTTCATGAAAGTTTAGAAAAAAGGGTTCACAAGGAGATACTCCTCTAGTCACTCAGACCTTGTCTGAGTCCCCAGGTTTTAAAGAAACTAAGGTCACAATAACTCCTAGAACCTTTTTGGAAGATTCACTGTTACGAAAAAAGAAAGCTATATATCCTAGCTTGCCCAAGCAAGACATGGTAGGTCAGTTGTTGCAAAGGACTTCAACTCCTAAACCTAATAAGTTAAAGACTACTATTAGGCTTATAGGTGACACAAAATCAAGGACACTCTAGTTGGAAATTGCACACCCTTTAGTGCAAAGAGATGTTTCTCAGGTAGTAGCGAGTGACTTTGAAGTGAATCGGGTCAACCTCAGTCCTCCTACCAAGGATGGCAATGTTCAAATTTTTCAAGTTTTTGCAGCCAAGATGGTTGAGAGATCAAAGAAAGATAAGGAAAGCAAAGATGAATTGAAAGCTCAGGTTCAAAACTTGACCAATTGTCTAAAGTCTATTTTTGAGGTCATCCCACAACTCATCTCTCAAGTAGATTCTTTTTTTTAATCTCTTACTATAGTTGGAAAAGAAGCCCTAACTAAAATTAAAAGTTTTCAAAGTTTAAATTTGGTTGTAGGTGATTGGAACGAATCCCTTATAAAGAAGGGGAGCGTTTTCATTACTGAATCTTTAAATAAACACTTCCAAGAGGTGAATGCTTTGAAAGCCACCTTAGGGGATGAAGCCATGGCTATTGAAAAAGAAGAGTAATTATGGGTTAATTATCAAAATGAATTGAAGTTATTGATGAGCTCGTTTATGGAAAGATTAGTTGTAGATCAAGTCATACCTAATGAGCTTCAGATACTCACTACTTGTCATGGGCTAAAGGAGTAGAGTGAAAATTACAAGTCACTAAACAAAGTTTGCAGAAGATTAAAGAGGTCATCAATGAATGCACTGCTATTTCAAATGAAGCACTGACCACCTTAGTAGCTCTTGGCCTACTTCAAGATAAAGATGGAATAAGGGATGGTGTAGATGCTATAAGCTTGAAAACTTATTTCAAGAAAATGGTCAAAGAAGCTCTTGACTTACCCACACTTAATGTTGAACACTTACAAAAACCAAGTGAATTACACTTGGTATCATCTTAGGCAATGGATTTTATGAAGGATTGCGAGTGGTGCATGGAAACGGCTAAAGATCTTCATCTGACATGGAAGGTGAGGATGACAAATGTAACCATTTTCCAAAATAAGGACTTGATGCACATCCCTAAGGAATTCTAGGTGTGGTAGAAGAAACCTTTGGTGATCCAGGAAGCTGGAAATGAAGTGACATCGTCATAACATTTGGCATGGCTCCTCTTTATTTATTATATGTTTCTTTTGTTTAATTGGCTATGGACATGAAGAGGTAGACTCATCCACCTATTTAAGAATGTATATGTATCTTCATATTCTCTTTTTAGACATTTTTCACAAGTTTACTCAATATTGTTGATAAATGAAATTACTATTTTGTCTATGTGCAATTGGGTGGAGTTAATCCAATTTTTTAAGTCTTTGTGTTTAAGAATATCTTCTGCATGTCTTATCTTGGTATGAGAAATACAATTCTTATGATTGATTTTATTTCTCATATGGTATTGAGTAGATGTTTTGTTTCTGATGATTAATTATTCTTTGTGCTAATACTTCTTATTTGTTGTATGACACACCTGATATTTGAATTTTTTTTGATATTGGGTATACCTTTTCTACTTTCTAGTTAAAAGCATACATGATGTTTTATTTTTCTTGTTCTTTTGATTCATTGAAAATAATTTGGAGTAGTACCTTGAAAAATTCAGAGAATATTCATCTTTTTCAAAGATCAATATTCAGAGTTGTTGGATTAGTTTTTCTACACCTTGTGAGCATTCAATTGCAGATTATCAAGGTGCCCAATTTGTTAACCAACAATACATAAACTGTGAAGTACAATAGTATTTAACTACTCATTAAAAAATATCAATGGTTTGGGTTGAAACATAATTGAAGATGTTAATTTATTCAACATTTAATTTGTTCAAATTGTGTCCATGCATTCAATGTGAATTTGGTGACGAAGAAACATATTATTACAAAATTTTGGAAATGAAGAAAGGGAATTTGTAATTATCTATGAATTATTATAGAGCTAATTTTTCTAATAATGTAGGATGTTTATCCGATGAGATATGTTAAAGGCTTGTATTATATCTTCATGCCTAAAAGTGTGCTTTTTTGATATGATTTTGGAAATCCCAAAGGATATTGATACTTAATCAGAAGTGACCCAATATTGATCAAAATAACCAGATTTCAATTCAAAAGCACAGGAAAATTAGTCAGATAATGACCTAGAAAAATTCAAAAGGACAATATTTTTAATTAGATGTGACTCATAATAGTTCTAAAGTACCATAGAATAAATAAAATGCATAAAATGATAAATCAAAAGCACAAATATATTACTTAGATGTGTTATAGGATAGGTTAAAAGTGCTGCTATGGTTATCAAAAGCAGTTTTCTATAAAAAAAAATTGTTTCAATGGACACTTTCTTTCAAAAAGAGATACCAACAATGACTAAGATGGATAATGAATTTTTCCAAGATATAAAATATTTGAGAAACCCCAAATCTAAGAATTTTTTTTTATTCAAGGGGTAAATGATTTTGACCAGAGCTATGAACCAGAATACAACCATTCAACAATACCACCCCAATGGGGTTTGAACCTTGGTGGCAAGAACAACAATGCCACTTTTAAACCATCACACCATGCCAATACCGGCCAAATCTAAAAAAATAAAGACAACATATTTTCTTGTTTTTTTAGAATGCATATATATATTGGGATTTTTTCAAGTCATTTAAAGATGGACACACACAAAGAAATAATGCAAAATAAAAATATCATGGCTTAATTTGGATGATGACCTCCTTTTTATTTCAAGTGGGGAAGGTGTTCTAAACATTCAAGCACGTAAGACACATAAACAAGCCTAGCTCAAGTGGGCTTATCAATCCTTGTAGGCACAAGGCACAATAAGAAAATATGACCAAAAAATTTCAACTATGCTTCACAAGCTCAACTAAGAGAATTCTCTATATGCCATAAGATTAAGAGAGGCCTAATTCATATATGAAAGGGAATAAAATTCCAAATAATGGAGAGGAGAGGGTTACCCACTCTTTGTTGGAGTTGATCTTTGAACCCTATTGCTCCCAAAGATCACCTAAAATCAAACACTTGTCGCATAGAGAGAAATAACAAGACTATGGAGGCCAAAGGATGATAGACCCAAAAAAAGGAATCAACATTAATGTATAAACTTCAAAATATGAAATAATAATACAATGGATCCTTATAAATGAAATTAAAAAGCTAATAAAGAAACCCTAAGGAAACCCTAGGCGAGGATAGAACTAGATCATGATATGTGTCCTCATCATATGACTTGAGACACAAACATGGAAAATGACCTAAGATGCAAATCAGATCTATCAAATGTCAAAAATTTAAATATTGACAAATTAGCAATTAATTAAAATCATTTTTAAATTTCTCACTATCTACTAGAATTAGATGTGCAACAAATTATGTCAAATGCATAAAACATACAATTAGAAGCACAAAAAATATACTCAAAAGCACAAGAATTCAAATCAAAAGCCGAACAAGTCACATCAAAAGTATTGGAATATCTATCAAATGTGTCAATCTATGACTTAATTATGAAAAATCTCTTTGGAAATCAAATGTTATGCAATATATATCAAATGTTCCTAGTGTCAACTTAGATGTGCCACAAGTTGATTCAAATGCATCATAGGCTAGTTCAAATGTGGTATGGGTTAGCTCAGATGTGCCACATAATAACTCAAATATGCCAATTTAGACGTGTAACTTTGAAAATTTTGAGTTTCTTGTAAATTTTTTTTAATAAATTAAGGACATGGGTCTCACCAAGTGTGTAAAAATTTAGATGATGAAAATTTGAATTATTTAAAATAGGAATAATGCAATAAGAAAACCAAATTCACACTTAATAAAGCTTAAGATCTATGCATGAATCAAATAATGAATAATTATACCATAGCAAAGGCCTTGATTTTATTCATTGTTTGTTTGATACTTTCTTGAATGCTTGATATGTGGGTTTCTCTTAAAAAATAGCCATGTTAGCATGAATTTGCAATGATAATGATATATGCTCAAAGATTGATATATATGAGAGCTAGACTATAAGAGATATTAATATGATCTTTTCTTGGATAATGATAATGCTTGATAATGCTAGCTAGGGATAATGCGTGGATGAAGAGTTTTATTTATATGTTTCACTTGATATTTGATGAACGATGGAGATTAATTAGAAGATTAAATGGGAGAAATTTTGAGAAAAGGTAGGAGCTAAAATTAGTAAAGAGCTCAAATTGATGAGATGGAATAGTTGAAATAATTAAATAAATTTATTCAATTTATAAATTACAATTGAAAACGTATTAATTTTACTGATTTTGGAGGAAAATAGATAATTAAGATAATTTATATAGTTATGAATGATGTTTTAGCTAATTAAATAATTTTTGAAAAGTATTTAATTATAGTGAACCAAAAGAAGTAATTGAAATTATTTTAATTTAATTTTTGAGGGAAAATGATATATTAATTAAATATTTGAAAAAATTAGATTAAATAAATTAATTAATATTTATAAATAGACGCATTTATGAGAAGATTATAAAATGGAAAGATGGAAATTTAGTCATTTTTAGGTGTCTATAGAAACATAATTTTCATGACTCTAAAAGGTAGAGGGGTCATTGGTGAATCCAAAGGTTGAGACTAAAAAACACAATGGCTTTCATGAGTCTAGAAGGTCGCTTTTGAAATATTAAATCTTCTTCAAGCCAAATTTGGTGATAGCCTAAACATAGATAGTATGACTTAAGTTGACTATCATTAACCATTCATGTAGTAGCACATTTTCCCATCAATTATGTCTAGTTTCTAACTATGCTATTGATGTAGGAGCATCCCGAGTGAATATGCAATCTTGCATCAACCAAAAAAATGTTTAATTTTGAGTTTAATTTCAGTTTTGGTGTTTGCTCTTGGAATGCAGTTTAGCTCGGTCTCTGTGGTCATTTGAAATGAAATTTAGTGACATTATTGTCAATTTGTCATATTGCAATTTGTAATTTCTAGTTTTGATAGTAAATTCAAATTCATTTTCAGTTGATGAGATTTTGCAATAAAATAAAATTTAAATGATTCAATGCCAGAAGGTAAAAGGTGGCAGCTAGAGACATCAACTAGAAGATTTCCAAAACAAAATAAATAATTAAAAGGTAAAAGAAACCAAATTGAAAATGTGCAGTCTAAAGAATTGAAAGCAAGGAAAACTAAGGGGTGCGTGACAAGAAAGAAAGCCAAATTTAATAAAAAATGCAGGTGTCAGAGTAAAAGGAGAGGCATGAGTAGTAAGAGGAGGATTGTGCAGTGAAGAAGGGAGGGGTTGCGTATGTTATAAACTAGAGAATCTAGATTTAACGAAGTTTAAAAATTGAAGCACAGTAAAAATCAATAAGGGGTTGCGCCTGTGATTGTGAGCAGATATAGCAGATTGAGAGGCTACATTGATTGGGAGAAGCTAAGTAAAGGAGGCTGCATAGTTCAGAGAAAGAGAAGTCAGATTAAGAATTTAAAAAAAACATAGTTGTAGCAAAGGTCGCGGCTTTTGGAGGAGATTCCAGTTGTGGTGGAAGACAGGTTGACTCTTAAAAGAAAACCTCACGAATTGCCGGTTTGCTTTTATTTTGATTCGGTCACGCAGGCCCATGCGGGCTCTACACCTGAGAATTAATACGAATCGCTGCCCCCCGCATTAAACTCTGCCTCTGTAATGGTGTACGTCGGTGATTAGACACAGTTTGGGTGGAATATTAGCATAAGTAAAAAACAACCAATAAAAAAAACCAAATGCTCTCAGTTCCGGCATTCCCTTCCATCACGTACCTTCACAAGGCACTTGTGAATAAAGCTAAGGCACGTAGATCACATAAGTCCATGTCCGCTAAATTCGTCTGCAGGTGTCTGGGGATTATAAAGGCTGAACCTGCTTGCTGATTAATTTATAGGAATTTCACAGTTTTTCTGGTTTTTGAAACATTATTCTCCTGCATGTACATTGTAGGCAGAGTGATTTGAGTTCATTATTAAGCGTGTCCTTCCCACTCATTCAGATCTTTAACCATTTCAATATGATTCGCAGCCTGAACTACCATACGCCTAATAACTATGACTTCAGGGTCTTTTTTAGGATTGATTGTCTTCAATGTGTGAAAATTCTATTGCAGTTACTGATTATTAATCTCCTATCTAATACATAGATTATTTGACTCTGAAAAATTAATTCTTAGCAAATATCGAAAAATAACACAACTGCAACTTCACCAATAAAAAACTCACATAAATAGAGAATAAAACATTCACAATAATGAACACAATATTTTTGGACAAATTATCCGTAGAAAAACCCCGAAAGGAAAACCACTACTGCAGATGAAGAATTTTATTAAACTTCAGCAAATTAAGGAATACAAAAACTGCTTGCCTCTTACTGGCAGAGCTCCGGCAATATCCTTCTCCGGAAATTCTTCCCTCAATTTCTCCTGCTGAAATTCCACAGCTGCTATCCCCAACGCTATCACTGCGCCCTTGCTAACACTGCAAGAATATTTGCTCTCACTGCAAATCTACTTGCTATCACTGCAAGTCTACTTGTGTGTTCTTCAAATGCCCATTGATCCCCTTTTATACTTTTCTCATTGGAAAACCAATGGCCATGATTTAATCTCAATCAATGGCTAAGATTAAATAGACTCTAAAAACCCTAACTAACTGGATTCTAGAAGTCTCTAGAGGAAACAATTATTTAATTACATAATTATCTAGACAACTCAGCCCTTTCTAGAAGTCTCTAGAAAATAATTAAATAATTAAATAACACTTCTTGGGAATGGAGACACATGTCCAAGCTACATAAAAATCAACACTCCCTCTTAGCGAGGAATGTGTTCTGCATGACACCCAACCTATCTCTGAAGAAGATGAATTTCGCCTTCCCCAATGCCTTAGTCAAAATGTCTGCTACCTACTGATCTGTAGGTATATACTGTAGTTGAACAATCCCACGTTGTACACAATCTCTAATGAAATGATATTGATGTCTATATGCTTAGACCTATCATGAAACACCGGATTCTCAGACAACTTGATGCAACTCTGATTGTCGCAGTGTATCACCGTAGTCTCAACCCTCCGACCAAACAAGGCCACTAGCAACTTCCGAAGCCATATCGCCTCACACGTTGCCATGCTAGCTGCTATGTATTCTGCCTCTGTAGAACTTAAAGCCACAGACTTCTGCTTCCTGTTGTACCAAGAGACAACTCCTGATCCCAAGCTGAAGCAACACCCTGAAGTGTTTTTCCTGTCCACTGTACTGCCTACCCAATCTGCGTCAGTATAGCCTATCAACCTAATACCATCACCTCGAGCATATTTGATTCCATACTCGATTGTACCACGCAAATACCGCAACACATGCTTTGCTGCCGTCCAATGCACTCTCTTTGGCTCGACCATGAACTGACTAAGAGAGTTTACTGCAAAGGATATATCTGGCCTGGTGTTGACCAAATACATGAGAGACCCAATCAACTGTCTGTATAAGGTGGGGTCTACATCCTTCTCTCTGGATGTCTCTACCTTCTTCCAATTCGTGATCATAGGAGTAAACATGGCTCTGCAATCCTCCATCTCGAACCTCCTCAAGATTTCGATGCAGTATTTCCCTTGTCCAAGGAAAATCTCCCCATCTATCTGCCATACCTCCATGCCTAAAAAGTAGTGCATAAGCCCCAAATCCTTCATCTCGAACTCTGTTGCAAAGTCCCTCTTGCTCTCCTCTATGAGCCCCAGTGAACCTGTTAAAAACAAGTCATCCACATAAAGAACAAGAATGAGAACCTCATCCCCAACCACCAAGTAGTAGAGGTTAGCATCCGCTTCACTCTTCACGAAGCCCATTCCCTGCAAGTATTTATCAATGCGCTCATACCATGCCCTAGGAGTTTGCTTGAGTCCGTACAAAGCTCTCTTCAATCTGCACACGTGGGTTTCACTGCTGTGTGCTACAAAGCCCTCTGGTTGTTCTATGTATACCTGCTCTTTCAATTCACCATTAAGAAATGCCGTCTTGACATCCATCTGATAGATCTGCCATCCCATTTGTGCTGCAAGAGAGATCATGACTCGTATAGAAGTATACCTGGCCACTGGAGCAAATGTCTCCTCATAGTCTATTCCCTCCTTCTGAGAGAACCCCTTGGCCACAAACCTTGCCTTGTATTTCTCGATGCTACCATTTGCACCGTGCTTGATCTTATAGATCTAGCGTGATCCAATTACTGCCCTATCTATTGGTCTAGGCACAACCTCCCACACATCGTTCTGCACTATTGAGGTATATTCCTCAACCATTGCATCTTGCCACACTTTCTGTTGTGCGGCCTCCTGATAGCTAGAAGGCTCACTATCTACCAACTGACTAACTAATTCCATATAATCATCATACCTGGCCGGTTGTCTCCGCTGTCTACTACTCATCCTAGGAGCTCCCACAAACTCTTGAGTATCCCTTTGTGACTGCTGGTTCTTGCTACCAACTGTAGAGGATGAAGTCTCAACCTCCATATCACCCTGATGCATCTCTTGGATCTGCTGCATCTGCTACTCCATACTCTGCGAACTCTCAGCACCTGAGCTTGTGCTTGTACTAGTAACTGTACTCGAGCTTTGCTGTCCTTGATCTGGTTGAACGATCCTTGGAGCTTCCACTAACTGCTCACTCTGATCATCTGTTGGAAAATCTCTGGACCTCCTGAATGCCTTGTCCTCCATGAACTTGACATCATGCCTAACTATAGTCCTCCTGGTCCCTGGAATAAATATCCGATATGCCTTTGAGGTTTCACTGTACCCCAAAAAGTACCCCCTCTCTGCAGTCTGATCTAACTTGGAACGTGTCGCACCTAGAATGTGACAATACGCCAAACTCCCAAATATCCTGAAGTGGCTGACATCTGGCTTCTTCCCTAAGAACGCCTCCTCTGGTGTCATCTTGCCCAGTACCTTATGTGGTACCCTATTCTGAATATACACTGCTATACTACATGCCTCTGCCCATAAGTAACGTGGCATATCCTGGTCATGCAGCATAGCCCTTGTTGCCTCTGATATAGACCGATTCTTCCTCTCAGCAACCCCATTCTGCTCTAGGTTGTAAGGAACAGTTCACTCTCTCTTGATTCCTTCCCTGGTACAAAACTCCTGGAACTCTTTCCCTTTGTACTCGCCTCCATTGTCTGACCGAAGAACCTTTATCTTCTTGCCTGTCAAATTCTCCACAAGAGCTTTGAACTCTTGGAAGCGACTGAAAACCTCATCCTTGGTCTTCAAGAAGTATATCCAAGTCTTCCTGGAGAAATCATCAATAAAAGTAACAAAGTACTCATATCCTTCGAGAGACTTCATTGACATTGGTCCACATATATCTGAATGTACTAGATCAAGAACACCCTTGGATCTAGTGTCACTCCTTGGAAAAGTTGCTTTCGCAAACTTCCCCAACACACATCCCTTACATACATCATCTTGCTCTGTGCTCACCTCTGGAACACCTGTCACTATCTCACGAAGCAATTTAAGTGCTCCATGATGTATATGGCCCATCCTCCTATGCCATAGCTCTCCCTGATCTCTAGAATTACTGTTGCTCATCAGTGCCTTATGAGTATCAAGCTGCAACCTGTAAAGCCGGCCGCTCCTAACTCCAATAGCTGTGGGTGATTTCCAATTCTTGTGCTTAATTAACACATTTGCCCCTCTAAAGAGTACATTGTAACCTTTATCCTGAAGGACAGATATGGAAATCAAATTCATACCCAAGCCTGGCACATGCAACACATTATGAATGGAAATCCGCTTACCATTCTCCCTCTGAAATAGAATAGTCCCTTTCCCAACTGGATTGAGTTTGGACATGTTCCCCATAGAAATCTACATTCTGATGTCCTCCTCCTTATAGCTGGAGAAGTACTCTCTAACTCCTGTCATATGAAATGACGCCCCACTATCTATATACCAAACACCCTGTGAGGTTGAGCTAGCCATACAAGCTATGAGAGCGAACTCATCCTCCATTCTGCTAGAGAGCTCATCTGCACTTGCTGAAGCTACTGTCTGCTTCTTGCCTTTCTTCCTTTGTGGGCAATCGCTAACATAGTGGCCAAACTCGTGATAGCCATAGCACTTGACTTTAGATAAGTCCTTCTTCTTCTCACCTTGTGGATTTGAACCTTTACTAGATCCCTTATTTGCTTTCCCTTTTCCTGCAAGGGCAACGTTCTCCTGTTCCACCTCACTTTTCTGACTCTTACTGCTGGTACCACTGACAAGACTAAGTCTAAGCTCCTTCTGAGTGAAGTCACTCCAAAGTCGATCCCAACTCGGCAAGGTGTCTCGTCCATTAATAACTTGAACAAAGACATCCCACTGCTTAGTAAACCCATTTAGGGCTATCCGCACTAGCTCGTCATCACCTAGATTATCTCCAACAACAGCCAACTCATCCTTGACAAGTCTAAGTCTGGTGAGGTAACTTGTCACATCTTCTCCCTTGTTCATCTGAGTATTCCTCAGCTTTTCTCTGAGAATCAGCTTTCGGTTAGTGGTAGCATTCTGGTACAGATTCAGAATGGCGTCCCACATCTTCTTCGCAGTATCCAACTCTGCAACATGTGGAACAATATGATCCTTGACACCATCAAGAATCAACCTCCTCGCCTTGGCATCATCCTTCTTATATGCTAAGAGCTGTGCTGGATCTGTAGGTACAGGTACAACACTGGTCACATATTCCTTGATCCCATTCTCTTCCAGCAATAAAGAAATTCTGGCTTTCCAGACACCAAAATTTGAGGCTCCATCCAATATGTCCTGATCTTTTAAACCCGCTGAGGCCATCTCAAAAGATAAAAGAAAAACAAATAATTATGAAGAGGTAGAACTGGGTTTTATAAACCCTCTTTACTGCGCTGAGCTTTGTCTACCCTCAGATCAGCTCTGATACCATGTGAAAATTCTATTGCAGTTACTGATTATTAATCTCCTATCTAATACATAGATTATTTGACTCTAAAAAATTAATTCTCAGCAAATATCAAAAAATAACACAACTGCAACTTCACCAATAAAAAACTCATAGAAATAGAGAAGAAAACATTCACAATAATGAACACAATATTTTTGGACAAATTGTCCGTGGAAAAACCCCGAAGGGAGAACCACTACTGTAGATGAAGAATTTTATTAAACTTCAGCAAATTAAGGAATACAAAAACTGCTTGCCTCTTACTGGCAGAGCTCCGGCAATATCCTTCTCCGAAAATTCTTCCCTCAATTTCTCCTACTGAAATTCCACAGCTGCTATCCCCAACGCTATCACTGCACCCTTGCTAACACTACAAGACTATTTGCTCTCACTGTAAATCTACTTGCTATCATTGCAAGTCTACTTGTGTGTTCTCCAAATGCCCATTGATCCCCTTTTATACTCTTCTCATTGGAAAACCAATGGCCATGATTTAATCTCAATCAATGGCTAAGATTAAATAGACTCTAAAAACCCTAACTAACTGGATTCTAGAAGTCTCTAGAGGAAACAATTATTTAATTACATAATTATCTAGACAACTCAGCCCTTTCTAGAAGTCTCTAGAAAATAATTAAATAATTAAATAACACTTCTTGGGAATGGAGACACCTGTCCAAGCTACATAAAAATCAACACAATGTTCATGATTGATCTTATCAGATTCCATTGGTTGATCAAGTTGCTATTGTCATGTTTTAGTTGTTAATTTTGACAGATGTATTCCCTGTTGGGACTGTTATTAGACTGCTTTAGTTTTTTTGTTTAGTTTTAACTGCTGTTTATACAGCTGTTTTCATCTACTGCTACTTTGTAACTTTTGAAACTGTATTTGTTGTTGCTGGTTTGTTTCTTCGTGCTTTTATTGCAGTTTAATACTGCAACCTCTTTGTAATTAACATATTTTCAATTTTTTTTTTTTTTAAATATGACTTCATTCTATTACTAGATAATGAGAATGTGGACTTCAAATTGGCTACTCAAGCAATGAAGTGAGGTGAATATGACCAGTTGGGAAGGTGAATTGAATCGAAAAACTGGGTAGGAGATAGTTTCCATGTTCTACATACATTACTATAGGTATTTTTGTTGCGTTTGATTTTTTTATATTAAAATTGATATTTAATATAAATTATTGTTCATATGCTTTTTAGATATTTTTTAAAATTTAGTAATTATTTCATTATAGATAAATTATAGATGAAGTTAAAGTTTAAGAGTGGATGTTATTGAATATTCAAGTACAAATAATTTGATGTATGTCATAAAAGAAAATATTAATAGAATTATGTTTTAAAATTAGAAAGTATGGTTTTGGGAAATAAATTTAAGATAAAAAATTGTAGAAAATAAATCAAAAAATAAAATAAAATAGAAATCAGAAATTGAGATTTTTAAATATTTATAATAGAAACATATTGTTACAACCAAAAGATTTTTTAGAAAGAAAATATAAAAATAAGAAGAAAAAAATTTGAGTTTTTAAAGGATTTTTATAGAGAAAATATAAGAAGTAAAAAATAAATTGAGTTTTTTTAACGATTTTTATAGAGAAAATATAAAAAATAAAAAATAAATTGAGTTCTTTTAAAGAATTTTATAGAAAAATTTAAAAAATTAAAATAAATTGAGGTTTTAAGGATTTTTTACAAAGAAATTATAAAAAAAATTAAAATTGAGGTTTTAAAGGATTTTTAAAATTTTTTGAGTTTTATATTTATAAATATTAGCAATCGCACCTTGGTGTGCAATGGGTACACCGAAGAGGTGGTGGAATGTCAATTAGGGAAACTTTAAGCCTATTTTTTGCATAAATTTGTGGATTACATGAGTTCAATTGGTTGGACATTCATAAAATGATATTGTTGTGCAACAAAGGTCTCTAAAAATAAGTGCAAGAAAATCTTTCAATCAAGAAGACAATGAAGGTCTATGAAGAGGGAGGGGGAAATTTCTAGAGATGGGGGGAAGAGAGGAATATAGAGGTAGAGATGAATATAGAGTGAGAGAGGAAGAGAGACAGATAGAGGTAGAGATCAATATAGAATGAGAGAGGACAAGGGAGACAAATAGATTGGATATAGAGAGATATAGAGGGAGAAATAAAGATAGAGAGATAGAGAGATAAGAGGGATGGATAGAAAAACAAAGATAATGAGATAAAGAAGAAGAGGAAGAGGGAGAGGTAGAGATATAGAGAGATATATGGCAAGATAGAGTGATATAAAGATAAATATATAAGGAGATATAGAGAGAGGGGGAGAGGTAGAGAAAAAGAGAGAAAATAGAGAGAAGTAGAGAAAGACAAATAGAGATGTAGAGGGAGATAGAAATAGGGGGAGATAGAGAGAGAGGGGGGGAGAGATAGAAAAATGGGAAGAGAAAGAAATAGATATAGAGATATATGGAAAGATAAAGGGAGAGAGAGGTTGAGATATAAAGATGGATAGGGGGATAGGGAGAGAGCAAGAGAAGGAGAGATGGGAGAGAGAAAGGTAGAGAGAGAGGATGGGGAAGAGGGAGATATATGTAGAGAAAGAGATAGAAGAAGAGGGGGAGAAAGGGAGAGGGAGAGATATAGATAGAGGGTGATATAGAGAGATAGAGATGGATAGGAAAAGAGATAAAGAGATAGGGAGATAGATAGATAGGGAGATATACATAGAGAAGGATATCGATAGAAAGAGATAAAGAGATGAGTGAGAAGGAGATTGAGTGAGAAATAACTTGATCAAGATACAGAGTAGAAGAGATGGAATGAATAAGATAGAGAGAGAAGGGGGAGAGGGAAATGATATAGATGTATAGGGAGAAAGATAGGGAGATAGATAAAGAGAGATATAGATAGAAAGATATAGAGAGATGAGTGAGAGAGAAAGAAGGTGATAGAGATAAGTAATAGAAAGAGGTATACATAGGTGAAAAGATAGAGGGGGGGAAGAGATAGGGAGATAGAGATAGATGTTGGAAACATATGCCTCAATCATCACATGTTGTAACCTCTACTGGAGCAAAGTTGGTATGACATCTATCATGTCTGGCCGACTAGCAGCTTTGATACATTGTGATTTGTATAGGTCGTTGTGACCTAGATTATGTCTTGTCGAATGCTTTCACTGTGGAGTCTATCACTATGACATAGAGCAATCATTGGAACCTCTTGCTGCTCATGGATATATCTGGCCAATAGGCCATTCTATCGCATATCAGAATAACCTATGGTGGCTCGGTGAGAAGTCTTATTGAGATATTAAAGTCTCGCTAATAGTATGTTACATGTTGTGGTCTTAAGTGCATCTTATATTCTATCGGTAAGAAGTCTTATTGATGTGAAAATTTCTCACTGACGCAAGTTAAAGTGTTGGTCATCAGAGTAACACAAAGGATCTCAGGAATATCTCTTAGCGATAAACATTTGTCTTGCCAACTATTGCTTGTTGCTTGATATGACTTAAAGTTTTCGGAGTAATGTCTCAGCGATAGCGGTAGAGTCCTGCCAACTACTGATTACTTCAGAGTAACTTTGAACCCTCGATATGATGTCTCAGCGAAAGCCAATTGTCTGGCCAATGAGAACACTTAAGTCTATGTGACTTGCGGAGCTTCGGTATAATGTCTCACCGAAAGCAATGAGTCTGGGCGATAGCAATACATGTGGAGAACGTCGGTGTGAGGTCCTGGCGACATAAGGAATTCTTAGCGATAGTCTCCTGAACTCAGTGTAACAAAAGAAGGCTCATTGGGATGTCTTGGCAAGAGTGATAGTCTTGCCAAATGGAAAACTCACGTCTATGTGACTTGTGGAGCTTCGGTATGACGTCTCAGTGAAAGCGATATGTCTTGGCGATAGGGTGAAAGCTGAGCGATAGTCTTCTAAACTCGTTGAAACATCTTGGTGATAACGATATCTCTTGCCAACATCGATATGAAGGTTTTAGGGCATTGGGGAGACACTTCTTGTGTCTCACCGACATGCCGATACAATGTGGACTCTGTTGATCATTTGACCATCCTATGTGGAGTCTTGTGGACCAATAGGAGAAGCTGAATCTGAACAGTTGGAAGATTGTTCACTGTGACGGTTCTGTGAGGAAGCTCGATAGATAGAAATCAACATGGTTATACTCGGTGATTGCAGATTGTGATTGGTTGGTTCGAAGGTTGGTTGCATCAATGGATTGCTGGGTGGTTGTATGATCAATAGATGTTTTTTGTATAGTTATGACTACAACTTGAAGGTTCTTGTACAAGATTGTTCATGGTGAATGCTGCTGTAAAAAGACACTAGAAAGATAAGTCTGACATTTGTATGTAATCTCCATTATTGTAATACAAAGTGATTTCTCTTGGTGTGGTGGGTTTTTCTCCCGTAAGGGTTTTCCCATGTATATCTGGTGTTCATGTGTGATTTTTAAATACTCTGTTTCTGGTATTTACTTCATAGTGCATCTTAACTGGACTGTAATTGTAAGATTTAAAAGTATATCTGCATTCTTCCCTGTGGTATTGACTTTAGGAGAGTTGTTTTCCTCATCTAGCTTTCCTTACAAGTGGTATCAGAGCCTGGCCAGTTGTGTTATCCTTGTGGGTACGTTGGGTTTTTTGTGTCAATTTTGTTCAATGGGAGTCTTGTAGAGTTTTTTATTTCTGATTACAAGTTGAGATGGCTAGTACGTCTGGAAAGATTGAAATAGAGAAATTCAATGGCAGTAACTTTGAGTTGTGGAAACTCAAGATGGAGGATCTTTAGTGGATTGTGATCTTTGGATTGTTGTGGCTGGAGTGAAACCTACAGGCATGAAGCAAGAAGATTCGCACCTTGCAGATAGGAAGTCTAACGGGCTGATAAGGCTCTATTTGGTAGACTTAGTTCTCTGAATGTGCATGAGGAGAAGAGTGCATCTTCTTTGTGGAAGAGACTAGCATCTATTTATCAGGGGAAATCTTTGATGAATAAACTGTTCCTAAGGAAGAAGCTATACTCATTAAGAATGCAGGAAGGAGGGTCTGTTGCTGATCATTTGAACGCATTTAATACGTTGATTGCTCAATTGAAATCTGTTGGTGTGAAGATTGAATAAGAGGATCGCTATATGCTATTGTTGTGTTCTTTGCCAGACTCATGGGATCATCTGGTGATGGCTATTGGGAGTACAACATCGAATTTTAAGATGGAAGATGTTGCATCTTTGTTGTCAAAAGAGATGAGAAGGAAATCTTCTAAGATGGGGAAGGAAAATCTTGCTGTCAGAGGAAGGTCAAAAGAGAAAGGCAAGAAGAAGGACAAGAAATCTAAATCAAAATTAGAGGGGAGATCAAAGTCTCCTGGCAAGAAGTCCAAGGTGAAATGTTGGAACTGTGGGCAACCTGGTCATGTCTGAAAGGATTGTAAAGAGGAGAAAAAGAAGAAGAAGAAGAAGAAGGGCTCTTCCAATATTGATTCTTCTCAGGTTGATTCAGACACCTTCATTGCTACCTTGGCTACACAGGCATCAGATGATGTCTGGCTGATTGATTCTAGTGCATCTTTTCACATGAAATATCATAGAGATTGGTTCACAAAGTATGAAGAATACGATGGTGGAAAGGTGTACTTAGTGAGTGATTCAACTTTGGAAATTGTTGGTTGTGGAAGAGTCAGAATCCAATTCCCTGATGGTAGAGTAAAGGGAATTAATGATGTTATGCACATACCAGGTCTGGCTCAAAATTTGCTTCCTGTCAGTAAGATGAATGATATCGGAATGCAAGTCACGTTCTCTGGAAATGGCTGGAAGATGACTAGAGGTTTAATGGTGTCGGCTAAAGGTGCTCGAATTGGTACCCTGTACAAGCTAGATGCACAGGCTGTTCAATGCAACAGTGTCTCTAGAAAGTCACTGAAAGCTACTCATGGAGGTAAAGAGGGAAATATTCCTAATTATGTAAACTCAATGGAAGTAAAACTTCCAACAGAGAAGACTATGCTCTGGCATCGTAGGTTAGGCCACATAGGAGAAAAAGGTTTAAAAACATTAAAGAATAAAAACCTGGCTGAGGGGCTTGAAGATTGTAATCTTGAATTTGAATTCTGTAAGCATTGTATATATGGAAAACAACACCATGTTTCTTTTTATTCCAATCCTCATAAATCTTCTAGTTTGCTAGATTATATTCATTCAAATGTGTTTGGTCCAGTGAATGTTCCTTCTTTGTCTAAATCAAGATACTATGTGTCGTTTATTGATGATTATTCAAGAAGAGAATTTGTATATTTTCTAAAAAGTAAATCAGAAGTATTCAGTCGGTTTAAAGAATTTAAAAATCTTGTTGAAAATTAGACTGGTAGAAAAATAAAATGCTTAAGGACTGATAATGGCGGTGAATTTTGTTTTGATGAATTTGAGAGGTATTGCAAAGACCATGGGATTAAAAGACATAAGACTACACCTTATACTCTACAGCAGAATGGAGTTGTAGAAAGGTTCAATAGGACAGTGATGGATAGAGCACAAAGTATGCTTAGTAGTGTTGGCCTGGAGGAGAAATTCTGGGCTGAGGCTGTATCTACTGCATGTTATCTAATTAATTGTTCTCCAAATTTTGCTCTTGTTGAGAAAACACCTTTGGAAGCGTGGTCTAGTAAGAAGCCCTCTCTTAGACATATTCAAGTCTTTGGCTGTGAGGCATATGCATATGTGCCGGATGTCAAAAAATCAAAATTGGAGAATAAGGCTCTCAAATGTATTTTTATTGGCTATAGTGTTGTCAAAAAGGGATACAAGCTTTAGAATCCTGATACGGAGAAGGTCTTGTACAACAGAAGCGTAATCTTTTGTGAGTTGAAGCCTTCTACCCTGGATCTGCAGTCAAAGACAAAGTCTGAAAACAATAAGGATGTAGTTGAAATTACTCCTACACCTGAGAAAGAGGAATTGGAAATTCAAAATGTACCTAAAACTGAGGAGAGCTCGAGCAGTTCTAAAAGTTTGGAAGAAGAAGAACAACCTCAACCTCAGCCATTGAGGAGGTCAACCCATGAAAGAAAACAACCTGATAGGTATGGGTTCTCATTGATTGATTCTACTTGTACCTATGCTTTGATTTCTAGCACTGATGAGCCTAGGACTATAAAAGAGGCATTTAAAATGTCTAATTCAGACTCTTGGTTGGAAGCCATGAACGAAGAGATGGCATCATTAGAGAAAAATGAAACTTGGAGTTTGGTGCCCTTGCCTGAAGGCAGAAAACTTGTGGGCTGCAAATGGGTATTTAAGAAAAAGATTGGTCTAGATGGCAGTGTAGAAAAGTACAAGGAAAGACTGGTTGCAAAGGGTTATTCCTAGGTTGAGTGAATTGATTATGGGGAGATTTTTTCTCCTGTAGCAAAGCTGATATCTATCAGATTTCTTTTTTCTTTTGCAACAACATATGACTTAGAGGTAGAATAGATGGATGTGAAGACAACATTTCTTCATGGTGATCTTGAAGAAGAAATCTATATGTCCTAGCTTGAGCACTTTGTTGTAAAAGGTAAAGAAAAAATGGTATGCAAATTAAAGAAGTCTCTGTATGGGTTAAAGCAGTCACCTAGAATGTGGTACCAAAAATTTGATACTTTTGTATTGTCTTTGGGATTTGTGAGATCAAAATCTGATCACTGTGTATATTATAAAGCTAAAAGTGATCGAGTTCTTATTATTTCTCTCTATGTTGATGATATGTTGTTCATAGGAAATAGTAAGCTAATGATTTCTAATCTTAAGTCTCAGTTATCTGCTAAGTTCGAAATGAAGGATCTTGGTATAGCAAGGTATATTTTGGGGATGGAGATAACTAGGGACAGGAAGAATACAAAACTATGGCTCAGTCAGAGTAAGTATATCAGGACTGTTCTTGAGAGATTTTGTATGAATGATTACAAACAACTAGTGGTTCCAGTCTTGCAGGGAACGAAACTATTTGTTGAGGACTGTCCAAAATCTCCTATTGAGATGGAGGACATGACCAGTGTACCCTATGCTAGTGTAGTTGGCAGTCTCATGTATGCAATGGTCTGTACAAGATGAGACATTTCCCAAGCAGTGGGAGTTCTTAGTCGATTTATGGCTAATCCAGGAATAACATATTGGGATGCTGTGAAAAGAGTTTTCAAATATTTAAAGGGCACTTAAAATTTTTCTTTGTGTTACCATGGCAACTTGGTTGAATCATAGAGGACTCTCAGCATTCATGGATATGTAGATTTTGATTGGGTAGGGGACATTGACAGTAGGAGGTCCACTAGTGGATATATTGTCATGATGAATGGTGGTGTAGTGAGATGGATGAGTAAGCGGCAGGCTGTAGTCGCTTTGTCCACTATGAAGGCTTAATACATGGTAGCTACACATGCTTGTAAAGAAGCAGTTTGGCTGAAACGTTTATGTTCTAACATTGGTTTTGATGCAGGGGAAATAACTATTTTCTGTGACAGTCAGAGTGCAATTTGTCTAGAAAAGAACCCTACTTTCCATGCCAGGATGAAACATATAGACATATAGTACCACTTTGTATGAGATATTGTGGAGGATGGAAAGGTCAGTTTGGAAAAGGTTGATACTCTGGAGAATGTTACAGATCCATTGACGAAGCCAGTGAGCATAGAAAAGTTCAGGTGGTGTGCAAATTCAATGGGCCTTAGTGCCCATGATTTTTAGTAAGTTTTGTTGTGCTCTAGAGGTGCCTGTGTGATCTTCGTCAAGTGGGAGATTGTTGGAAACATATGCCGCAATCATCATAGGCTGTAACCTCTACTGGAGCAAAGTCGGTATGAAATCTATCATGTCTGGCTGACTAGAAGCTTTGATACATTGTGATTCGTACAGGTCGCTATGACCTAGCTTCTATCTTTCCAAACGCTTTCACTGTGGAGTCTATCACTGTGACATAGAGCAGTCCTTGGAACCTCTTGCCACCCATGGATATCTCTGGCCGACAGGCCATTCTATCGCATATCGGAATAACCTACAGTGGCTTCGTGAGAAGTCTTATCGAGATATTAAAGTCTCGCCAACAGTATGTTACATGTTGTGGTCTTCGACATATCTTATATTCTATCGGTAAGAAGTCTTACTGATGTGCAAATGTCTCACCAACGAAGGTTAAAATGTTGGTCATCAGAGTAACAAAAAGGATCTTGGGAATATCTCTTAGCAATAAACATTTGTCTTGTCAACTGTTGCTTGTTGCTTGATATGACTTAAAGTTTTCTGAGTAACGTCTCAGCGATAGCGGTACAGTCCTGCCGACTACTGATTACTTCGGAGTAAATTTGAACCCTCGGTATGATGTCTCAGAAAAAGCCGATTGTCTAGTCAATGAGAAGACTTAAGTCTATGTGACTTGCGGATCTTCGGTATAACATCTCACCAAAAGCAATGAGTCTGGGCAATAGCGATACATGTGGAGAATGTCGGTGTGAGGTCCTGGTGACATAAGGAAGTCTTAGCGATAGTCTCCTGAACTTGGTGTAAAAAAAGAAGGCTCGTTGGGATGTCTTGGCGAGAGCGATAGTCTTGCCGAATGGAAAACTGACGTCTATGTGACTTGTGGAGCTTTGGTATGACATCTCAGCGAAAGTGATATGTCTTGGTGACAAGGAAAAAGGTGAGCGATAGTCTTCTGAACTCCTTCAAACATCTTGGCAATAACTATATCTCTTGTCAACATCGATATGAAGGTTTTAGGGCATCAGGGAGACACTTCTTATGTCTCACCGACATGCCAATACAATGTGGACTCTATTGATTGTTTGACTATGCTATGTGGAGTCTCACAGACCAATAAGAGAAGTGGAATCTGAAAAGTTGGAAGATTGTTCGTTGTGATGGTTCTATGAGGAAGCTCGACAGAAAGAAATCGACATGGTTATACTCAGTGATTATAGATTGTGATTGGTTGGTTGCATCGACGGATTGCTGGGTGGTTGTATGATCAGTAGATGTATTCTGTATTGTTATAACTATAACTTGAAGGTTCCTATACAAGATTGTTCATGGTGAATGCTGCTATAAATAGACACCAGAAAGATAAGTCTGACATTTGTATGTAATCTTCATTACTATAATACAAAGTGATTTCTCTTGGTGTGGTGGGTTTTACTCCCATAAGGGTTTTCCCACGTATATCTGGTGTTCATGTGTGATTTTCAAATACTATGTTTCTGGTATTTACTTCATAGTGCATCTTAACTGGACTGTAATTGTAAAATTTAAAAGTATATCTACATTCTTCCCTATGGTATTGACATTAGGAGAGTTGTTTTCCATCTAGCTTTCCTTACAATAAAGGGGGAAAGAGTGAGAGAGAAAGAAGGTGATAGAGATAAGTAATAGAAATAGGTATACATAGGCGAAAAGATAGAGTGATAGAGATAGAGGTAGAGAAGGAGAAAGAGGGAGTGTGTGTATATGAGTGAGAGAGATATATATTTATAAATAGAGAGAGAGAGGAGAGATAAGCAGAGAGAAATAGAAAGAGGGAGTGATAAGGAGAGAGGGAGTGATAAAGAGAGATAAGGAGAGATCTCCTCCAGTCTGATGTTGATGCTAGTAGGCAGAACTTTATAGGAAAACAAAATCAGTATGTGCCTATCAGCTATTTTGTTGCTCATTGAATATTGTGCAACTGCTAGTTTATTCTTTTTTGTTGATGTCAAAGCAATATAATATAGGTTGTAGCACAAGAGAAGAGTAAGAGTAATTTGAATGCATTGAAAAGGAAATTAAAAGAGTTAAGGATGAGGCAATATGCAATTAGTGCAAAATAATGTAAACATTACAGGTTGAGACTGTAGACAAGAAGATTAAAAGTAAGATTAAATAAAATTCTTGATTCTTGGGAAATAAATTTGAATGGCTTCCAAACCTGAATTTGATATGAGTTTTATTATGTTTTAAATTAAATTTTATTGACAAATAGAATTTTCAATTCAAGTGTTTGTTTGTCTGTGAAGTTATGGAAGTTCTATTTTGTAATCTGTGAATTGTGTAAGTTGAGTGTGTGTGACAATTAAAGGGGGATTCTGATTTTTTTCTACTTTAGCTATACAATGTGACCTCTTTGATGATTTAAGACCATAACCAATGACTAGGTTCAATTTCTCTTGGGTGATTCTAGTCTAGTGATTACCATGTCATTTTTGTGAAATAATTTGTGCTTGATATGTCTATCACACCAAATCTTTTGTTAGCACGTTTTCCAATTGATTTCACCATGCAATTATTATTTTACCTTCAAACTAATCAAGGTCTTATATACATCATAATTATTAGGTAAGAGGCTACATGTACATGTAGGGAAGACTATAACTCATTTAAGTATGGTGGCAATAAATATTTGCAATACCATTTGGTCATTATTTTGTACCCTTGGTGTTTTGAGTTTCACTCTAGGAGTTATAAGTGTTTGTGGGTTGTTGGTGGGTAGAGAAATTTCTAGGGATCCTCTTTTCCATGGAGGAGATTTTGACCAAGTTACATTGAAAAATATTCAATTGTTCATACCTCGAGAATATCGAGTTGATAGGTAATTACATATCAAGATGGTTTAAATGATAGTGAGAGTATAAGGTTGAGAGAGTTTATTTTTTGAATATTTTAGCATAATTTATAAAGATGGTAGTTTAGGATTTACTAGTTAGGGTGATTATTCTCAACCTACTTATCGACTTGGCTATCAAGTAGGTAGAAGATCAGTAGGAGATGGTGATGGATCACTTGGATATGACTTCAAGGAGGAACAAATCTAAGCTAATTTAAGAGAAGGTAAACATTAGGGGTATTAATTAAAATTTCAAAGTATTAATGGAGAATGTTTAGGCATTGGATGCATATAATAAAGACCTATGTGATAATGAAACACTTGGTGGATTATCATCATAAATGTGTTTGATAGGTTACCAGTTGACACACAATGCTAAATTTGGAAGAATAGTAAGGTGTGCATAAATGATTAGATTTTTTAAGTTTAATATGATAGAGAATGTAATAGATCTTGTATTGTTAATGGTGGAGTTGACAATATTTTTTGATAATGACATATATGGTCATTCCTATGGCTACTAGAAGTCATCTCCTTTAGGTGCAATATTTCATCATTGAGGTGTCTTCGAATCACCATTTCTTTAGTTGGAGTGTCCACTTCATGGCATACATTATCATGGTATATTTTAGCTTTCATTTTTATAGTTAATGTTTAAAAATATGTATGGTTTTCAAAGTTTGATATATATACATTGTTACATTTTTTCCACACTTAATTTATGTGTTTTTCATATAGATTTTTAGTATTATGGTCAATATTTATTGTTTCTTGTTGGGATGTCCCCCCTTAATGTAACACTAACCCTAAAAATTTACACATTTATAAAAAAATTAAGAAAAAAATAAAAATCGTAACACTATTTCTTACAATTCATTTAATTAAAAATAAATAAAAACAAAATCCCTAACCCTTAAAATTAAAAAATTGCATTAAAAATGTGAAAAAACTACTTGCACCTGAAGGAAATTGAGTCTAAAGGGGGAGGAGAGAGAAACTAGAAAATTGGGGTGTCAGGAGGCTGCGAATTGGGTACCCATTTTGGTGATGTTTCTTGTAGCTCACTCTTCTTGTCATTATCGCTATAAAATGATCTTGCAAAGATTTTTTAAAATAAATACCTTTTCAAAACGGGTAGCTGTTTTAAAAAAAGTGTGCACTCATAATTAGTATTCAGTTAGGTCAAGACCTCAATCTTGAGTTTAAAAAATTCACATCTCAAAATTAAGTAAAATTAGTCCATTTATTTACAATTAAATAAAATTTGGGTAAAAGCATAAAGTTGTGTCGCATTTTATAAAGGAAACAACCAACACCGATCCAAATTTTAAACTTGAATCGCTAAAAAGTGGCATATATGTTTTGAATTTTGAAATGATGTAAACTAATAAAATGTATATTTTTCAATATATTTTAAGTTTCGTATTTTTTAGAAAAAAAATTAAAAATTATTTGAATATAGTTTTTTATAAATTTACACTACAATTTTTTTACTAATATAATGTTGAAAATAAAGTTACATGAGACGTCAATCTTTATATAGTAAATTTTATTATTTTTCCTTCAAAAATTTTATGTGTATTTATAACTTGAAAATTTAGTGCATGGATTTTTTTTTCAATTTTGATAAATATATATTTTTAAATAAATATTAAAATGTGTGTTTACTGAAACATAGTTGTTTTCATTTGATGTCAACTTTTATATTGATTGTTTATCTAAAATAGAAAAAAAAGATACCATCATGATATACTCTTTTATCTAGTGCGTCATATTTAAAAAAAACAAATTAATAAGTTTTAGTTTTTTTCTTGACATGGCAATTAACCTAATATTTTTGTTCTGATAACCTACTTTTAGTAAAATAAAATATTAAATATAAAATATTTTTAAAATATTTAAATATATATATTTTTGAATACGACACTTATGGATCTATAATTTAAGGGTATTTTTATATTTTTTTAAAAATGCTTTTTACATGACTAGGAGTTGTCAAAACATCAAGTTTTTCAATTTTTTTTATTTTTTTTGGTAAATTGGCTTCAAAGTGGTCCTACATATGCATTTATCTAACAATTTTAGTTGGAAATGTTGTGGACATATATAACTTTGCTAGAATGAATCTTACTAGATAATATGTTTGACTAAAATTATTTTTTAGTTATAAATACTTAAATTCAGTTGTGTTGATAAGTTGGTTGAAAGTGTGACATAACTTTGTGCTTTTACCCATTGGTGATTGAAAATATTCATGGGAAAAATTATTCCTCCTAAAGATTTTTTTCATTGTCAATAGTGTTCAAAATAGATAGTACCGACTTTGATTGGAGTCTAAGAATAGGGGCGAAAGGCACATGTGTGAAAGGTCTCAACTTCTAGCCTGCAAGGGGGTTTTGTATGATCTCGTGGAGGAGGCTTGGTCCTCCTCCAAGCTTGGAGTGCTTTGCTAGCGATACGACTCTCCTTTCCTTGTATCTTGAAATTACTTTTTTTTTCTTTGTATCTATTTTTTAGGGGTTTATTGGTGTCTTTGTTTGTGTTTCAACCCTTGCTACATGTGTGATAGTCTAAGAGTTTTCTCTAATAATGCAGGGTGATATGGATCTTCTTGATGTTCCATTAAATAGGTGTGAAGGGATTAATTTTAGCAATATTCAAGAAAAATCATTTGGGATATTGTCTCAAAAAGTAAGAATTCCTTACTGCAAGGCACCAAGTTTGTGTTCGAGGACATGGAAAATGATGAGGGAACAAGAGGATTCAAACAAGGTAAGAACCCTTGGTCTAGCCTCAAGATTGTTTTTAATTCCAAATGAGGTGCTTGATAATGCAATACATGTTGAAGATAATAATCTCCAAAACCTATTATCTTTTTTGTTATCATGGACATTGCTAGGGTTCTGACAAGAAAGTATATGGATGAATGGTTACATAATGTGTGGGAGAAAAAAATAGGGTTTGATTATTACGACTGTAGAATGGTGCAAAAAGGATTATTTGTTATGTTTTAAAAAAAACCCTAAATCTAATAAAGAAGTAGTTAAAAAATAGTTTTGGTATGTTGGAAAATCAATATTTCGCACCTTAGCATGGTTACCAAAAGCCATTAACAAATAATTCCTAGCATTATGTAGCCCAAGATGGTTAGTAATAAAGAATGTGCCTCAAAGATTATGGAAATTCATCCTACTCTTGGTGGAGCCATATGGGAATTTAATCAAATTGGAAGATATTGAAACCTTTGTACCTCACAATGATGTAAGAGCTTAAGTGTCACTATACTCAGGAATTGATATCCTAGAGGTGTTGGAAATAGAAATTAAGAATTTGATACTTTCACATGAGCCCTTGAAATCCTCAGTGGGCTCAATGCATGTTATTTATGTAGGAAAGAAGGGCATATTAGAAGGAATTGTCCACTAATCAAAAAGAAAAACACAAGAAATACCCTAAGCATGGGGAAAATATGACCTTGCTCTCAAGAAACTCTAAGGATGTGAGAATGTAGATAATGGGGAATGCAGATAATGTGAAAATATGACCTTGCTCTCAAGAAACTCTGAGGAAGTGAACTAATTTGGCTCAACCCCAATTGCAACCATTAAGGAACCCACCCTAGGATGTGAGAATGTAGATAATGGGGAATGTAGCATCTCTCAACAAGAGGGGGCTATAACAACCACCCAAAATAATTTGAACAATGATGAAGCGAGAATTGCTAATAATTTAAGAACCCTAATGCAAGAACTAGAAAATGACCCACTAGACACAGCCTTGGGTAAAGATAACCTGGACAAAGGGAAAATTAATAATGACCAATCAATTAAGAATAAAATTACACACATAGATGAAGTGAAAATTGCTAATAATTTAAGAACCCTAATGCAAGAACTGGAAAATGACCCACTAGACACAGCCTTGGGTAAAGATAACCTGGACAAAGGGAAAATTAATAATGACCAATCAATTAAGAATAAAATTACACACATAGAGGAGGCCATGAGAAATTCAAAAAATGGGAAAAGGAATGCTCAACAATTAGTGATGGAAAGAATTAGAAAAAATATTAATCAAAAGGAATTAGAAAGAAGTCTAAACTTTGTTAGTGAGGCTATAAAAAAGGAAATATATTCCTTCAACCTCAAGTCCTCAAAAATAAATAAACCTAATAAGGATAATATTAACCAAGGAAATGTAAAAACTGCTATAAATGAAGGTGTACCTGAGACACCCTCCCTTGTCAAAAAAATGGTGAGTGAACTTGAAGGACAAGTCCTAAACTACACCACTATGTTGGCTAAGAATATGGTGGGGGTGGGATATTCTTGTGAGGCTAATGATACTCCTAGTGATAGTGACAGTGTTGATAGTTTGGCAACCCTGGTTGCCCTGACCACTGTATATTTGATGAATGAGAATGAAAAAGTGGGGGAAATTAAGGTGAATGGGGATCTCCCTATAATGGATAAAATTGAATCCTTTGATGATTCAGACCAAATAGTCATGGCTATTAACAATCTTGATGAAGTGGCAACTTTAGATGGCATGGTGTCTCCCTCAGGATTGGAATTTGTAGGGGATATAGGGGAGTACTCTGCTAAGGATACCTCAAAAGGGGAGGAAGTTCAAATGGAGGTAGTATTGGAAACAACCAAGAAATATAGAAAGAAGAAGGGCAGGGGGGCCAACACTCCTAGACCCAGGGGAAGCCTCAGAGTTCCTAAAGAAAAAAGAAAAAAGAATAATGGTGTCATCCCCATACCCACTATAAAGAGAATAGAAATTATGAATAAGCTCCCTAAATGTTTTGAAAAATTCAAGAGTGATAAGGAGCACCCCCATTGAACCATCCTTATGAATATCAGTTGCATATCTTGGAATGTAAGGGACTAGAGTCTCCTAATAGATAGCATATTTTTAGAAGTTTCCTGGACCAAAGGAAGAGAATAGGATTTTTTCTGCTCCAAGAAGTAAAAGCCATAGGTTTTACCTTGGAAAAAAATATAAAATTCACTTTGGGGAAGCTTCATAGTATATCACAAAGCATGAAAAAGGGAAAGGTGGGGCTACCATCCTCTTAGCCAAAGAATGAGAGGAAATTGAAGTAGAATCTAGTGTGTCTTTGTGTAACAAAGCTATCTGGGTTACTTTAAAGAAAGATGAGGCTTTCTTTGGTATTTTCTCTATCTGTGCTTTGAATGACTACAGAGAAAGGATCCAGTTGTGGAACTGGCTCCTCAATTTGTATGAAATCCCCTAGATATTGGGGGTGATTTCAACCTTGTGGAAAGTGTTGAATAAGACAACTGAGGGGGGTGGGGGTGAATCAATTGTCACATATTTAAACCTTAATTCATTCACTAGAACTAATTCTTAACACTACTTAAATGATTAAACATTAATTCCTAGTGCAAAAACTTAAATCCATCACATAAACATAATAACACCAAATTTACATGGAAAACCCAATAAGGGAAAAACCATGATGAGGATTACTCGCACTATATAGAGAATATCAAAACTAATTACAAGACGCTCACTGCCTTAGAAACAAGGCTCATTGCCAAAACAAGGACTCATTTTCTGGATCAGGACTCCCCATCAAAGAGGGCTAACAACTTAGAGGGCTCACTGCCATAGAGATACAAAGAAGATAGAAGAGATACATTATAGAGAGAAGACAATCTCAATGATAAGAAGAAATCCACCACAATTTGTTCAACCACTTGTAGTCATGCATGAACGATAGAGTACGCATTTTCTCATGCCATCTAGAAACTCCACACTCACATCACATAAACTCACTAATTCACATCTATCTCGCATCTATCTGCTCTATTTCTTTGCACTTATCTATCTTTGTACATCCTTTCACCACAAATTCATCCTATATCTATACCATCTTCAACTTTGAAACATATCCAAAGTAGGTCATCAAAATTCAAATTCAAATTAGGTCAGCACCAAAACATCCTAGGGTAGAATTAGAATGAGGGTGACCCAAACACACGATGTTTCATAGGGACCCAAATAGATCCAATATGCTTCATAAAATCTGAAGGTAGTGTTCAACACAAGGTCAGCCAAACCAGTGTAAAAAAATATAGAACTATTAAGCATGAAGCTTCCAAATACTAAAATTATCTTCAATACAATCAAAACAACTCAACTTTAGAACCACAATTCATAAGACTTTACCAAAGATAAATCTGGACCAACAACATTTCTTTTGGACCTCAACCAAAAACACAGAAAACCACAGTTCACAATTGGTGAACATAACTTGCACTATCTAATGAATCAACAGGGTATGTGTAGGATCATTATGGGCCAACAAGTGGCGATATGATGGTTATGTGTAGGGTATGTGGCTGGCGACTTTTTTTATACCCAAAATTGATGAAATGAAAAGGGTTTTTGAAAGATAATCTCAAATTTCCACCAATATAAATTATGCTTTACTTTGAATTTAATAAATAAATATTATTCATTTTCTATTTGAATTATGACTAAAGTCCTAATTGATAGGCTGATTGAAAAACATCTATATCTTTCAAATGGTATCAAACTTTTTGAATCTGAAACATGTGTCGAATTCTATGCTTCACATACTATAGGATTAAAAAAAATGAATTTCATGAATTTTTTACCAAGTTAAGGTGGTCAGACATACAAATTTTTATATTTTTTATAAGTTGTAATAAAAAATTCATAATTAATTATTTACTTGGAAAAAATTTACAAAAAAATATGCATCACATCAGAACATGAGTCTTCTAGTTATATCTAAAATCTTATAAAAAAATATTATCATTTTATTGTGGTTAGGGTGGTTAGACAAACACCTACTTCTTATTTTTTCCCTGAAATTTAAGTACCACTATATTGAAATTTCAAATTTTCACCAAATAGGTTTTTTAAAAAATAAACCTAGTAGTTTAGAAACTACATTCAATTTTCTACAGATTCTATTCTTACATATTTTTGAAATAATATAGATAACTTATTCAAATTCTAATATCAAGTTGCCTAACTCTGATTTTTCTGAATTTTTTGCCACTTAAGTGCCTGTTTTTTCCATGATGATCCTGCACATACCCAACAACCAAAATTTTGGATATGATCAACATATATGAATCACAAAAACATAGGAGAAAAAATTGGAGCAACCACTAAACACATGCAATCTTTCTTCAATACATGTATTTTTCTCAATATCCTCGACATATACAGTCAGCAACAACTAATTGACCAATTGATATCAATGGCAACTCCTTCATTTTTTCCATTCTTGCAACAATCTCCCCCTTTGTCATTGATGGCAACACATGATGTGAAAAACCATCAAAGACACCATACTAGCTCTGAATACACTTCTCAAGATTTTTCTTTCTATTTCTCCCCCTTAGTAGATAATCTTTTATATTCTTCTTTTCTCTTTGGGTATGTGTAGGATCATGATGGGCCAAAAAAGTGGCGATATGATGGGTATGTGTAGGGTATGTGGCTGATGACTTTTTTTTTACCCAAAATTGATTAAACGAAAAGGGTTTTTAAAGAAAATTCTCAGCTTTCTACCAATATAAATTATGCTTTACTTTGAATTTAATAAATAATTATTATTCATTTTCTATTTGAATTATGACTAAATCCTCATTGATAGATTGATTGAAAAAAATCTATAGCTTTCAAACGGTATCACATTTTTTGAATTTGAAACATTTGTCACATTCTATGCTTCACATAATATAGGATTAAAAAAAAATGAATTTCATGAAGTTTTGACCAAGTTAAGGTGGTCATCCACACGAGTTTTATATTTTTTAAAAGTTGTAATAAAAAAAATCATAATTAATTATTTACTTGGAAAAACATTACAAAAAATTATGCATCACATCAAGACATGAGTCCTCTACTTATATCTAAAATCTTATAAAAATTATTATCATTTTATTTTGGTTAGGTTAGTCGAGAGACACCTACTTATTTTTTTCTGAAATTTAAGTGCCCTTTGCATTAAAATTTCAAATTTTCACCAAATAGATTTAAAAAAAAACCTAGTAGTTTAGAAACTACATTCAATTTGCTACATATTTTATTGTTACATATTTTTGAAATAATATAGATAACTTATTCATATTTTTATGTCAAGTTACCTAATTCTGATTTTTCTAAATTTTATCGCCACTTAAGGGCCTATTTTTTCCATGATGATCCTGTACATACCCCTTTCACACTTTATTCCTCTCCTCTTTTTGTTGTTTTTTTCATATTATTTCTCTCCTCTTTTTCACAAGCTTCCTATCCCACTTTGATATCAGTGGAAAAGGAAAAAGATATTTTACATTGTTTTCCCCTTTGAAATTAAAAACATAATACTCACAATGACAACACTTGACACTACCTACTCCCCCTAAGAGGTAGCCACCAAAAATCATTCCAGAAGAAAGATACATCCATAGATCCATTGGACTGATACATCTCCATATGCATCTAGTTTAAGAAAGGAGGAGAAATGATCCCTAACTTCTCCTAGACATACTCAAAAGTATCTTTAGGAAGATCCTTCATGAAAATATCAACAATTTGATCCTTTGTCAAAACATATTCAAGTTTTACTTCATTCTCCATGACCTTCTCTCTTAAGAAATGATACTTTATAGATATATGCTTCAACCTCGAGTTCATCACTAGATTCTTTGAAATCTTAATTGTACTTTTTTATCACAAAAGATAAAAATAGGATCATCATACACAACTATGATATCTTTCAATGTTTTTTTCATCCGTAGAACTTGTGTACAACAAGATGCATTAGCAATATACTCATCTTCAGTAGTAAACAAGGAAACTAAACCCTGGTTTTTACTCAACCATGCCATGAACCTACAACCAAGAAAGAATGCACCACCACTAGTACTCTTTCTGTCATATACACATCCAGCCCAATCTGCATTTGTATAGGTACTTAGTGTAAAGTCAATATCTCTAGGATACCATGATCCATTATCTAGAGTTCCATTCAAATATCTTAAAATTCTTTTAAGAACAATAACCTGTGTTTCCTTAGGATCTTCTTGAAATTTAGCCACAAGACATACAACATGCATAATATTCGATCTAGTAGCAATCAAATACAATAGTCCACCAATCATAGATCTATACTTGCTCTAATCAGCATTAGGTGAATCATCATCTTTACCCAGTTTGCAACTGGTCACCATAGGATTAGATACTGGTTTGGAACCATCCATCCCAAACTTCTTCAACATCTCTTTCACATACTTAGACTGTGAAATAAAAATTCATTTCTATCTAATTAATCTATAGCCCAAGAAAGAAATCCATCTCCCCAAAAATAGACATTTCATATTCTTTCTACATCTCTTCCACAAACATCTTGTACATATTTTCATTTCCTCCAAAAATAATTCCATCAACATATACAACTACTATAATCAAGATTTTGTCATTTTCAATCTTAAAATATAGACTACTATTTTCCATGCCTTTTTTGAAATCTTGCATAACCAAATACTTGTCTAACCTCGCATACCAAGCTCTAGGAGCTTGCTTCAATCCATATAAGGCTTTCTTCATTCCGCACACCATATCTGGTTGATATGACAACTGAAATCCTTTTGGTTGTTCCATGTAGACCTCTTCTTCTAGATCACCATTAAAAAATGTTGACTTGACATCCATCTAATAGACTTTAAAGTCTTTATGAGCAAAAAATGTTGAGAACATCCTTATAGTTTCTATTCTTTCTACAAGAGAAAATTTTTCGTTAAAATCTATGCCTTCTACTTGTGAGTAATCTTTACACAAGCCTTGCTTTGTTTCTAACCACTTTTCCATTCTCATTCAACTTATTTCTGAATACCCACTTCGATTCAATGATGTTTCTATCTGTTGGTCTTGGGACCAATTCCCAAGTTTGATTCTTCTCAATCTACATAATTTCTTATTTCATGGCTTCAACCCAATGTTCATCTTTACATGCTTCACTTACAGTCTTTGATTCAATCTCAAAAAATAAACACAAATTTACTTCAAGAATAGCTTTGCTTCTAGTCAATACTCCTTTAGTCTTACCTCCAATAATCTAACTTTCTGAATGATTCTTCTATACATATCTAGGTGTCTTAGGTGACATCTCCAGAGATTCTTCTCTTTCATTTTGTTCATCCTACTTCTCTTGCTCATCCTTTTCACGTTTTTCCACAATCTCTTCTATTCTTACACAATCAGGTTCATCAAATACATATCCATTAATGTCAATTGAATTCTTCATCATTTCATCAACATTGACATTTGCACTCTACAATATTTCTCAATCTTTTATTGAAACATCTATATGCTTTTATTTTAGTAGAATATCCAAGAAAAATGCCTTCATCACTTATTGCATCTAACTTTCCCAAAGTTTTTTCATCTCTTCTAATATAATATTTTCTTTCGAATACCTTGAAATACTTAATAGTAGAAATTTTTCCATGTCATAGCTCATAGGGGGTCTTTGTACTTTTTTCTCTTGCTTGAACTCAATTGAATACATAAGCAGTAGTACGAATAGCTTCTTTATAGTAAACTTCTAGTAGACCAACCTCAATAATCATTGATCTAGTAGCCTCTTGAACTATTCTATTTTTTTGAGGAGTTCCCATAGCAGATAACTATCTTTTTATTCCATGCACTTCACCAAACATATTAAACTCATGGGAGGTGAATTTTCCACCTCTTTCGGACCTTAAGCATTTTATCCTCAAATTCACTCCATTTTCAACTATAGCTTTGAATTTCTTAAATCTATCTAATACATTTGATTTCTCTAAGAAATGCAACCCATGTATATCTAGAATAATCATCAATCAAAAGCATAAAGTAGCTTTCACCTTGTAAAATTCTCACTCTTCTAGGACCACAGAGATCTATATGAATTAATTCTAGTAGTCCAGTAGTAGAATATTTCTTTGACCTGTCATGAATTCTTGCTTGCTTTCCAAACTAACAATTCCTGCAAATAGCATTAATAGGCTTTGTAATCCTTGGTAAATCTCTCACAACCTAAACTATACTAATCCTTTCCAAGTTATCAAAATTCATGTAAAACATTCTCTGATTCCATAACCAATTGTCATTAATCTAAGTCATAAAGCATCGTCAATCAACACCCTTAAGTTGATAGATATTGCCTTCATATTTCTTTCCTACAACAATCAATGTTTTGGATCCTTTGTGGACTTCACATCTCTCATCCTTAAACAAAAGATCATATCCCTTACTACACATCTATCCAACACTCGAAAGATTATGCCTTAACCCTTAACATAGTAGACATCATTAGTACTATACTTTCCATCAAAACTTACTGAACCTATCCAAAAAAATTTAGCACTAGTATCATCTCCAAACATAACCAAGCCTCCATCATATTTTTCAAGTTTAACAAACTTACTTTTATCGCCATTCATGTGATGTGAACAACCACTATCAACTACCCAATAGTTTTTTTCTTCTTTAGAATGTAGGGAAGAGATAACAATACCTTCATTTTTCTCCTTCTCTAGAGGGATCTCCTTCACCTATTTTTCAGAATTAGTAGAAGTAGGTTCATCCTTTATAGCCAAGAACAAGCATTCATTGTCATTAGGATCTTCATAATCAAAATCCTCATTAGATATTTTATGAACCAAGATCCTAATACCTGAAAAACACAACAAACAAACACATTAGAAGATTGAAATGCAATTTAGAATCTAAGTTACCCATGAAATCCATTTACAAAGCTTAAATTAGGAAAAGAGATGAAGAACACAATAAGAAAACAATAAAAGAGGGATTGAATCCTAATTAAACAAGAAAACTCTTGATCCCATGGGGGAATTGGTGCCAATTTGATGTGAAAATTGGCCCTTTCCCAACTCCAATGATGCAATGTTGATGATTGATTAAAAGTGATCCACTTTGTGAAGATTCAATGAAGTTCCATGATGAAAAACCTATATAACCTAGCTAAGACTTGATGAAAATTGATGAAAATTGCTATGCTTGAGAATGGATTTGAGTATAGTAAGTTTTCTCAAATTGTGGATGATAAAATGAGGAATGAAGCCTCTCATTTATAGAATGTTGAGATGGAAGAATGTCCAAAAGAAAGCAATATGGGACTAAGAATCACCCATTGGCAAGGTGCCACTTGTCAACATGTGAATGGTTGAGGAATGAGCACATTTTGAAGAATGTGGAAAGAGGGGGGAGATTCAAACTCAAAATATGGCTTGTTGGAGGGAGAAGAAAGAGTCTTAAATGCCAAGTGGGAGACATGTAAGAGACAATGTAAGAGGAGTTAATGCCATGTAAGAGGACAAGACATGTGGGAGGGAAAATTAAAATTTGAATAATATTCCATCTTGATGCCCTTTTTGAATGAAATTAGATGAAATAGTAAATCAAATAAATTGATTTATTGTGCAAGTGGCAAAAGCTAGAGGATATGACATGCATTTAGATTAGATTAATCATAATTTAATTAATTTAAGAGGAGATTAAATGATTTGACTAATTGATTTAGATTTTGTAGGTTAATTTAAATCAAATATGAGAAGAAAGTGATTTTAGACTTAGTTAAATAAATATTTTGATTTATTTAACAAAAGAGGATGATTGGTTAGCTTAAATTAAACAAGCTTTAATTTGTTTAATTTAATAGTTTGACTTTAGAGATTTAATCAAATATAGTGAATTATTTAATTAAATATGGATATAGGGTTAATTAGATCAGATAGATTGATTTAATTAATAGGGGAGAAAGACTTAATTAGATAAAATGATTTATTGAATTAAGAGAGGAAAACTTGATGAATTTAATCAAATAAGGGTATTCGATTAAATGTTTAGGCTAAAGGGTGATTTAGGATGAAATGGTGTTAATAATTGGGATCAAGTATGTCGGTATATTTCCATGTCTACAAATATACTAGCATTCTCATTCACATAATATGCTCTATTGATCTTCTTTCATTTCTTTTCTTTCTCATATCTTTACATTTATTCCTCTTAACTCTTTCTAGACACTTTGCAGCATAATGACCTAGTTCTCTACAACTAAAGCATTTAAAGGGTAAATTACCTTCATACTTTCCAGATCCTTTCCTCATCCTTCTTACAAAGTTAGCTTCTATTTCATCAAAATTTTCTTCAGTCAGATCTTTAGCTTCTGTAGCCTTAAAAATAGTTTCGGATTTGCATCCATTCCTTATATTTAGCTTCCTCATCTCATAAGATGTCAAAAATCCCAACAATATGTCTTTAGTGTAGGTCTTATAATCTATACTTTGTTAATTAGCACACACCTTCTCGCTGTAATAATTAGGGAAATTTCTAAGAATCTTCTTTACAATCCTAGTTTCATCTAATGTAGCACCAAGTCCTCGCATTCAGCCACTATCTCATCCAATCTTTGAACATAAACTTTAATATTCTCATCTTCAAACCTATGTAGAAGCTCAAAATGTGTCTCCAGATTCTACAATTTTGCCTCTTTGACTCTTTCATCACCTTCATGTGCCCTTTCCAAATCATTATAGACTTCCTTTGTAGTCTTCAGATTCTGAACCTTAATCAACTCATAATGTACCAAACTACTCTTAAAAATGTACTTCACCTTATTGTTCACTTCATGTGCTTTGATCTCATCAGCCGTACTCAAACCATTAGTAGGAGGAGTGTAAGGATTCTTGTAAGCTTTCTCCACATCATATCCACAATACTCTAGATATTCTTCCATCAATATTTTCCAAATAGCATAATTAGTTCCATCTAACCTTGGATAATCATAAACCATTTTTTCAACCATCCCAAACCTTCCCTGAGCAGTTAATCTCTTCACCAAGGAACCAAGATCTGGTACCAATTGTTGAACAAGACAATTGAGAGGGGGGCTGAATCAGTTGTCACATATTTAAAGTTTAATTCATTCACCGAAACTAATTCTTAACAGTACTTAAATGATTAAACCTTAAATACTATTGCAAAAACTTAAATCAATCACATAAACACAATAACACTAGATTTATGTGGAAAAATCCATAAGTGAAAAAGCGTGATGAGGATTAACTCACATTATAGAGAATATCAAAACTGACAACCAGAGGCTCACTACCTGAGAAATAAGGCTCGCTGCCAAAACAAGGACTCACTATTTGGATCAAGACTCACTATCCAACTAGGCTAACAACCCAGAGGGGTCACTGCCACAAAGATACAAAGAATATAGAAGAGATACATTACAAAGAGAAGACAATCTCAATGCAATAGATAAATCCACCACAATTTTCTCAACCACTTGTAGACATGCATGAATGATAAAGTACACCTTATGCTCACAACATCTAGATAAAAACTCAACATTTAGGCTTCACACTGATCTACCACACTCATATCACACACACTCACTGATTCACATCAATATTGCATCTATTTTCTCTATTTATTTGCACTTATATCTCTCCGTACATCCTTTCACTAGTAATTCATCATGTATTTATACCATCTTCAACTTTGAAGCATATCCAAATTTGGCCATGATCCAAATTCTAATTCAAATTAGGTCGACGCTAAAAAATCCTAGAGTGGAATTAGAATGAGGGAGACCCAAACACACACTTCATAAGGACCCACATAGATCCAAGACACTTCATCAACTCTTAAGGTAGTGTTCAACACAAGTTCAGCCAAACTAGTGTAAAATGCATAGAACTATTAAGATGAATCTTCTAGATACCGAAATTATCTTCAATACAATCAAAACAACTCAACTCTAGAACCAAAATTCATAATACTTTACCAAAGAGAAATACAAACCACCAACATTTCTCCCATCCCTCAACCAGGAACATGGAAAACAACAATTCACAACTAGTGAACATAAGTTGCATTGTATAATGAATCAACAACAAAAAATCTATATATAACATCTTCTAACAACCTTGATCAACATATTTGAACCACACAAACATATGAGAAAATACCAGAGAAAAACCTGGAGCAACCACTAAACAGCTGCAATCTTTCTTCAATACAATTTTCTCAATATCCTTGACATATACAGTCAACAACAACTAATTGACTAGTTGACATCAATGACAACACCTTCATTCTTTCCATTGTTGCAACAAAAAGAAGTGAGGATAAATGGGGTGGTGTAAATCTAGAGTGGAAATGGAATGGAAGGTATTTCTAGCAAAGAATGAAGGCCAAATTGAAATTTTAATACCCCATTTAAGGGAAAAAAAGGGAGTGCACTGGTATTTGGTACACCAAGTGCAATGCCAAAAAAGGAGGAAGAAGGATCTATAGTATGTTGAATAGATTCTATATGAATAAGGAGTTCTTCTCCATTGAACTAGTGAGGGAAGGATACAAGGTGGAAGTTATCTCCTTTACCCTTTTTGATCACCACCCCCATTAAATAATTCTTTTTCTTGAAAGTAGGAATAATGAAAGAGAGGGGTTCTAGTTAAGAGTTTATCCTCAACACCAGGCTTCTCAATGACAAGGAGTGCAAGAATTCCATTGAATCTCTAAGGGAAATTAACAAATGGATACACAAGGGAATGCAAGCCATTGACAGATGGAACATGAAAGACTAGATGATGAAAGATTGAATAACAAGTTGAATATGACCAAGAATTCCTTGAGGAGAGTGTGGGAATTCAAAGTTAAAGGGATGAGGGTAAGGGCCAAGATGAGCTGGTTGGAAAATGGAGATAAGGTCTCCAAATTATTTTTCAGGTACAAAAAGGATAAGCAAGTCAATATGTAGATTGATCAAATCTAGGTTGATGACACAAACCTAAACAAAAAATAAGATATTAGGAAATAGTTCCTTTAGTCCTATTTAGACCTCTTTACCTCAAAAGGGTTTAAAGAAGATAGTTGTAAAGCTAGGGATCTAATAAAAAAAATTATCCCAAAGAAAATCAAGGATGAAGTGGCAATTTCCCTAGTCAAACCAATTTCAATGGATGAGATAAGGAAGGCCATTCTATCCTTGAAAAATGAAAAGTTCCTTGGAGTGGATGAGATCCCTGGTGAATTTTATAAAACATTCATTGAATGGATATGTGAGGACCTATACCTAGTATACAAGGAGGCTTTGGAAAGAGGCTCACTAGTTAGGGATATTAACAAAGGAGCCATCAAGCTACTCCACAAAGAAGGAGACAAGACACTTGTTAAAAAATAGTGGCCAATTACCCTCCTAAATGTTTCATATAAAATTGTCCAAAAAAAAATAGCAAATAGATTAGCATATGTCTTACCAAGCCTAATAAATAACACTCAGATAGGGTTCATAAAGAGGAGGTATATCCTAGAAAATCTCATTACTAGTTGGGAAGGGATGGATTGGGAAAATCAGATTAAGCAAGAGGTAGCTATGCTCATTTTAGATTTTGAAAAATCATATGAAAAAATTGAGTGGCATTTTGTAATGATGGTCCTTAAAGATTCAAATTCCCTAGCTCCTTTTGTAGTATGGTTAGAATCTTATTCAAAGATGCAGTGGCACAGGTGGATGTAAATGATACTTTCACAAAGGAATTCTCATTAGAGAGGTCAATAAGGAAAGGGTGCCCCCTTGATTCATAACTATTTATTATTGTCTCTAATGCATTGCACTATGTGTTAAGGGACAATACCTTATCCCCTATGGTCAAAGGTACTACCTTACTAGACAATAATGAGCTCATCAATATATAGTTTGCAAATGTCAATGCAATATTCCCTAGTCTGGAGGAAGGAAATATGATCAGGCTTATGGACAAGCTCAACACATTTTGTCAAGCCTCAGGTGCCAAAATTACAATGGCCAAATCATCCATGTTGGGATGGAATGACACCCATCGAGATTGGCTAACAAAATTTAATTTTCAATGGGGAGGACCTCGTAAACTGGTAAGATATCTTGGCATACCCTTTTCCATAAATCCCAATCTGAAAGAAATGTGGCTCTAGATTAAAGAGAAGATTGAGAAAAAAATTGACAAGTGGAATAAGTAGTACTTGACTCTAGCTGGAAGGATATAGGCTTGCCAAAAAATTCTATCAGCATATAGCATATGCATTGCATCAGTCTAGTTTTTCAGCCATTACCAAATCAATGATATTAAAAAAATGATAAGGAAATTTTTGTGGTTAGATGGAAAGGGGAACCAATAAAGAAATGCAATAAAATGGGAATGGTGTACACTATTGCTAAAGAAAAGGGTGGCTTAGGGTTGAGGGATTTGAGACTGAGAGGAATTTCCTTGGAATCCAAATGGATAATAGACCTGTGCATTGGAAGGTGAGGAGCCATGGAAGGTCCTCATTGGGAAAAATATAAGAAATGCAATACTAAGGTAGGCTAAGGCATGGATATTTCTCCCCTTATGTGATATTCTTAACAATTTTGGTCGTATAGCCCCTGCAGGTTCTAATGTATTTAAAACTATTTGGAAGACATGATAGGTTGTCAAGAAGAACATCACTAATTGCCACTTCATAAAGCATGGTAATAGTACCATTATAGCTCATAGATCTGTTTGGTGGAAGGGTATGTGCAGGACCATTATGGAAAAAATAGGCCCTTAAGTGGCAAAAAATTTAGAAAAATTAGAGTTAGGTAACTTGACGTAAAAATTTCAATAGGTTATCTATATTATTTCAAAAATATGTAAGAATAGAATCTATATAAAATTCAATGTAGTTTCTAAACTACTAGGTTTATTTATTTATTTTTAAATCTATTTGGTGAAAATTTGAAATTTCAATGCAGTAGTACTTAAATTTTAGGGAAAAAATAAAAGTAGGTGTATGTCTGACCACCCTAACCACAATAAAATGATAATATTTTTTTATAATATTTTAGATATAAGTAGAGGACTCATGTCCGAATGTGATGCATATTTTTTGTAATTTTTTCCAAGTAAATAATTAATTATGAATTTTTTATTACAATTTTTTTTTAAATAAAAACTTGTATGTATGACCACCTTAACTTGGTCAAAACTTCATGAAATTCAATTTTTCTTTTTTTAATTCTATATTATACAATGCATAGAATGTGACGCATGTTTGATTCAAAAAATGTGATACCGTTTGAAATTTATAGATGTTTTTCAATCAGCCTATCAATCAGGACTTTAGTTGTAATTCAAATAAAAAATGAATTTAATAATTTTTTATTAAATTAAAAGTAAAGAATAATTTATATTGGTGGAAAGCTGAGAATCTCCTTTAAAAACTCTTTTTGTTTCATCAATTTTGAGTAAAAAAAAAGTCACCAGCCACATGGGCCATCATATCACTTACATATTGCTACTTTTTGGCCCATCATGATCCTACACATACCCAGAATCTTGAGCATAAGGGTAGAGCCCTAGCCTTAATCCAAGGCTAATCAACCAAAAGTTGGGCTCAAAAGGGAATTAAATGTTTTAATGACATCCTAATAAATTGTAACTTGAAAAGGTGGGATGAACTAAGCTCATAATTTAATATCCCTCAGAGGAATTGGAGAACCTACACCATATGAAAAGAAGCATGCAAAATATTCCAATTCCCTATTAAATCTAAAACTAATAACTTTCAATGCAAAGAATTACAGTTGAAGGATGACAGTTTCATAATGAAAGTAAATACTAAAACAATTTACTTCTCCTTGACTAAACAATTTGACATAATTGAAAAAACTAATAAAAATTGGGATACTAATTTTAATAGAAAGAAATGGCATATTAAAATATTGAAAAATAATTTTGGAACCGAAAAAAACTTACTTTAGATGGTTGTTACTAATTCATTGGTTTCCTTTTAAGAATGCATAGAATGACATTGATATTTGTAACATATGCAAGGTGCCTAAATCTGTTAGAAACATTTTTTTGAATGTGTGTATGCTAAAGAAATCTAGAAGTTATTTTGTAATAATCAAAACATATGGGGGAACAATTATGAGCCCAGCTCACCAATTTTTTTTTTTGAATCTAACAATAAAATGTATAATGTTTCCATGTAGGTGTATTTAACCATCGAGATCTCAAAGGACAAGTTTTGGAAGTCCCTTAAAAATAGAACAATTGAGATTAACATTCAAGAAGCAAGGTAAGGTCATACATGGTAGAATAGTCACCTAGGATTTGAGGTCCTCTTTAAGGAACTACATGATCTCCATAGAGAAATGAATGAGGGGTCAAAGGATAAAAAAAAAAGGAAGAGGGGAAGGAAAACTTTGGTAAGGGGAAATCCAATGGATCAACAAGAAGCAATATAAATTTTGGTCCTTATGAAATTAGTAACAAGGAAGAGACAGACAGTGGTTGGTAAAGAAGGTGCTCCATGAAAGAAAGTTATAATGTGTAGTCCTCTATTGGTAGTATAATACCATATATAGTGGCATATTTTGTATAGAGCCATATGTTGTAATATGTTGTAAGTAATCCATGGCATACTTTTGTAATTTTGTAACTATGTACCCAAGGTGAAAACATTGTATATGGGGTATGTGCAGGATCATAATGGGCCAAAAAGTGGCAATATGTAAGTGATATGATGGCCCATGTGGCTAACGACCTTTTTTACCCAAAATTGATGAAATGAAAAGGGTTTTTGAAGGAGATTCTCAACTTTCAACCAATATAAATTATGCTTTACTTTGAATTTAATAAATTATTATTTTCATTTTTTATTTGAATTACAACTAAAGTCCTAATTAATAGGCTAATTGAAAAACATCTATAGCTTTCAAACAGTATCACATTTTTTGAATCCAAAACATGTGTCATATTCTATGCTTTGTATACTATAAGATTAAAAAAAAAAATTGAATTTCATGAAGTTTTGACCAAGTTAAAGTGGTCAGACATACAAGTTTTTTATATTTTTTAAAATTTGCAATAAAAATTTCATAATTAATTATTTACTTGGAGAAAAATTACAAAAAAAATGCATCACATCTAGACATGAGTCCTCTACTTATATCTAAAATCTTATAAAAAAATATTATCATTTTATTGTGGTTAGGGTGGTAAGAGAAACACCTACTTATTTTTTCCCTGAAATTTAAGTACTACTGCATTGAAATTTCAAATTTTCACGAAATAGATTTTTTTTAAAATAAACCTTGTAGTTTAGAAACTATATTCAATTTGCTACAAATTCTATTCTTACATATTTTTGAAATAATATCGATAACTTATTCAAATTTTTATGTGAAGTTGTCTAACTCTAATTTTTCTAAATTTTTTGCCACTTAAGGGCCTATTTTTTCCATGATGATCCTGCACATACCCTATGGTTGTAACCCAGTGAAATGTGGGATTGAATATTCTACTAAGCAAATTAAGAACAATAATAGTTGATATGTAATCCCCTATATTTAATATAAAAAAGGACCTCAATCCACAATGGGTACCCATTTTTAACATGTAGCCATTCAGGTTGAGGGCCACATTCCTAAATGAGAACTCATTTATTTTGAAAAGGGTACTCATTCCTACAAGAATTTTTTTAAGGTTGTCACTTCCCCTAGAATTTGACCCAACTTCTTGATTCTACCCCTATGTCCATTAAAAAATTTGATAGCACAACTTCATACCCTAATCACACTTACCTCTATGATGTGCTTAATGGAAATTGTGAGCAATCTACGATAAATATCAATGGGGTTTCTTCATATTTAATGTCCATGATTAATATTTCAATCTCAACTTCATTTCGCATATACGTTGGAAAGAGGGATTTTATATTTATGACAATTTCTAAGCTATTTCTATATCTTAGCTCAACAACGGTGGGAAAGTTTCTTTGATTAAGTTCATGTTTCATAAAATCCATTATGTGGGACATCTTAGGGAATTTGTTGCTATTAAAAAATGAATCCAATCTAGGTTCTATGTATGGTGACTCTCTATTACAAGTCAAATGCATTGTCAAAGAGTGTTGCAAGGGGGTTTTATTTTAGGGTGAGTAATAAGCATGGAGATTGTCTATTGGAGCATGTAGTTAAATGCAAGTTCACAAAATTTTAGCTCAAATTGACTAAACTACATAGATGGATTTTAGATAAATTGAAGTAATGTATATGAAAAATAAAATTTACATTCACTTATGCACTTGTGATTTTTAATTCTAAAATTCAATTCATTAAAAGAAAAGGAACTCATTTTAAAAATTAATATTTGAATTCAAGATATGATTTCTTATGAATTAAACTCTCATCCCCAACCTTTGAACCTCAAACATAATCTTCTTATATACTTTTTTTCTTTGACAAGACTTCCTTACCGACCCTTGCAATATTGTGAAGATTTTTAATGCTAGTGATAATTGAGAATGCTCAAGTATATCTATTGACCATGTTAGAAAAACCTACACTACCTTTGCCCAAAGTGTAAAGATGAACATCTCAAAAGGATTTTTTGATCAAACTCCTCCAAAAATTGAAGATAGAAGATGAAAAAAAATAGTTGACTTTTAAAAGTCACATTTTAGATGAAAATGGTCCTTCTCCCTATGGCATTCAACCTGCCAATGTTATACAATACATTTTTAAGTGGTCATTTTTATATTAAGAAAAGCTTGTTAACTCTTTTGAATCCAAATTGGTGGGATGGTGTAACACCTTACCATCATTTGAATATTTCAAATGATCTAGTAGAGGATGATTCTTGTGAGGTCAACCAAGAGGAGTCTCCCTCCCATTTTGATCCACCTTGTCAAACTCCATCAGATGGGTCTAATGTTGATTTTGCTTTTCCTATGGCTTGTTGTTCCACCCAGTTTCTCTGGTGTAGCACTAGGTACTTCATTTCATTTTCTCTACTATGGATGACCAATATATCTTATATTTTGAGATGTGCAGCTGAATCACATTTTTCGAATGGAATTGGTCTATAGGTTTGAATTATTCAGTCCTTCGGTGGAATATTTTCAGTTAAATATACATTAAAAAAATTGAATGGAATAATTTTGTGCCATGGCTGATAGTCCTTTCGAGGAATTTTTTTTTTTGGGATACAATAGGGGTGCCCCTGCAACCCAACCCAGTGGCCCAGCAACCCTTACCTTGGGTACCTGAGGAGAGCTAGGGCAAGACTAGTCCCCTACGGGTGAGATCCCCAACCCACAGGAAGTCCCACCTCTTAAACTCAGGACTAGATTCAAACTCGAGACCAGTGGGGAGAAAATTTCAAGGAATTAATATCCACATAAACATTAAAACAAGGTGATGCCAAGTTTTGTGTTGAAAAATTCTAACACAGAGACATCCAAGAACCCACGTCTGACTCCGTCCACCTTTGTTTTTCATTTTTATGAGCAGAGGTAGATCCAAAACTAATCCATTTAAAATGTAACTCTGATGCAAGAAGGAAACTAAGTAGCAATAAATTTAATGGTTTGAATATATATATATAAATTTTCAAACCATGTATATGTATATACAAAGAAGCTATTAGAATAATTAAAAAAAAGAGTCATTCCATCCACTTAATCATTTTTTACTTAGTTCTAATTTATTATAATTTTGAATTTGCATCACTTAGCTCTTTGATTTTATGGAGTTGATAAGTGATTTTAACATTATTTTTTGATAAGAAAAGAAATAAATTTGTGTTGGCTTTCTTTTTTGTTAAAATCATGTAGGATTGAATCATATATATATATATATATATATGAATTTTTTGTTACATTTTCTTGTTATAATTTTAATTATTATATAATCTTTTTAAAATAAAATTATGTAATTTTTTAATTTTTTTTTTAATATACAATATTCAAATTTTATAGTTATATTAAGAGGGTAAACACTTTTTATTTGAAGCTATGAATAGTAACAAAATGGGAGACCTCATCCTCACTATAAATTCTCAACAATTACACCCCAATGGGGTTTGAACCTTGATGGAAAAAACAACAACACAACAACTTAACCATCACACCACACCACTTTTGGCTTTAGATTTTATTGTTAATATGTAATTAAAATAATATTTAAAAAGTAATTATAATAACCTCATTCTTGAGATGATTGAAATACAATATATTAGAAAGTGGTATTATAGTCACAATAAATTAATTACTATAAAAAATTCACAAAAATTACCTAACACAAAATCTTACAAGGAATCAAAGAAGAGTTGAAAAAATCAAAATAATTATTTTGATTATGATTAATTAATCAATCATTCTCTAATCATAATTAACATTGTTTTCAATTTTAAAATCTTCCAAATCCCCAAACTTGTCGTTAGGTGACAAGTTTCCATAACACCTTAAATGCTCATGCATGTGTGAGAACACACAAGTTGACATCACCTTCCACATCATCCTTGACTAAATCCCCTATTGGTTGCCAACGCATGTGTGAGATCCCTCTTAAATGTGGATCAACCCTACTCTTACATATTTTATTTATGAGCCACCCTACTCTTTTCCTTTTCACCCATATGCCATTCACACTTATTCCCACCTTCTTACATTTACTACTTATAGCTCACTTGTCACATTAATGAGCAACCCTATGTGTGTACTCACACATCTGTGAGCACACCTAGCACTCTTCCCCATGCCAAGTCTTATCTTCACAAGCTTCCATCATATGACACTTGTCACAAGGCTAAACCTACATCCTCTCCTTCAATCTTGACCCTTTATCTTGCCATTTTACCATCCAAAAATCTATAAATTGAAGCCTTTATCCTCCATTTTTATCAACCAATTCACACTAGACTTATTCTATTGAAATTCTAACCCAATCCTCTAATTTTCAAGATTATGTTGTGAGAGAAATCCACATATCTGAGAGAAAATAAAATGAGTACCTAGGGTGCATGACTTTAGCTCAATCAAGGAGATTGGAAACGTAAAAGGCTCAAGTTAATATATTTGATTATTTTTTCTTGTGCTTTATATGTCTTATATATAATTCATTTTCATTTTGGCATGCCTAGTGGGACCCACATCCCTATAACTTTTTTTTTTTTTGAATTTTTATCACATATAGTGTATTAGTGCTTTCAACTTGTCCTTTAGGATCCCCATTGCAGAATTAGTGCCTACACTACTAATTTAACACTTCCACTTGCATATTAGCACTTTCACCTCTATCTATTTGGTAGATTGTTTTCTAATTTTGTTTGTTATTTATTATGCTTTAGTTTATGCTTTTTTTAATTTAACTTTTAACTAATATATTTTTAATTGACCTACTCTATATTTGTTGGTTTGTTTGTTTTTCTTTTTTTTGCAGAGAACTAACATTTTCTTGTAGGAAGTCTATTTTAGCACCTATGCTTTATGTATTATCGGTTGCATGGGTCAACACTTTTTCCTTGTGTATTAGCACTTCTACCCTATATATTAGTTCCACCACTTTCCTTGTATACTTTTATTATTATTATTTATTTCTATTTTAGCATCCTCGCTTTGGCTTTAGTGTCTACACTATTTAGCACTTGCACTTTGTCTTTTAGCGCTTTCACTAATTTTTTTTTTTTATGTTTTTGGATTTAAGCTAACCCTTTTTGGTCATTAACTCAGTTGTGCATCTGTCTCATGTATTTCATAGACCATAAAGTAAAAATCCTAACATATTTGGTTTAGGTTCCACTATCCAAGATTTTATCTTTTTTCACTAATCTAGGCACTAAATTAGAGTAGTGGGATATTACTTAATTTTTGTGTTTGTGGAGGTGTGTTGATGTATGTTCTCCCCTTGCACCTAGTGTGACATTGGGGATAAAAAACCACACATATTTTTTGTCATAGAGTAGACCTTAACACATGCTATTTTTGTGTGTACTCTCTCCCCTTGCACTTCATGTAATCTTGGGTGATAAAAAACACCTAGCACAAAAATTTTCCATTATGAGTCTTGCTTGGGGATTTCATCATCCCAAAGGATGAACTTAACCATATTTTTTGGTGGGGTATAAAAATGGGGAAGAATTAAATTTCTACCCCAATCTACCTATGCCATATTTGGAGATTTCCTTAGGACCCTACTAATTCAGGACCTAGGGTGAAGTATTGCTCTAATATTTTTTTAGATCCCAACTCAAAATTATAGATGGGATAATGTTCATAGATTGTGCCTCACCTACCATTGTGTTTTTTTGAGGAATATTGGGGCACATGACCTTACATTTCCTAGCTATCTAATTATATGGTAGATGGTGTTAATGAGATAGATGTACTCATTCTAATTGAGTGGAGATAGAAGTAGCCATTGTAGGTCCATAAGGGTAAAATTTCTACTTGAATAATTTTATGAATGTGCTCAAGTGCTTGAGATTTTTTATGTGCCAAAATAGTATAAGTCATTCATCCTACGATGGTGTTCAGATTTGTATGATACAATGAAGTAGAATAATTTTAAAAAGTTAAAAAAAAATGAAAGTTACCAAATTGATTAAATAAAAGGTTTTTATTTATTTATTGGACCCTTCAAATGCAATGGTGGTTTCTGTTTCACTCCACAATACTCCAATGATAGGGTTATGTGTAGGAGTCACCTTGTTGTGGGAAGGAATGTGCTCTCATGTGATGAGGACATGTGTCTCAATGCTATGAAGTGATACAAATTAATAAAATTACCTAAGTAGAGGCTTAACTAGTGTGAATAGGGCTCTCCTAGGAAGGCTAATAGCTAACTAGATAGATAATGTATTTATTCACACCAAAATTTTTCATTTGCACTACTCTTGCTTGATGTAAGATCATCTAGATGTGTAAGAGAAATATTGTATCACCCAAAAAAATATTTATTTTAATTTATATTTGGTTTGGAAAATGCCAATGAAGATTATATTTGTGGACACGGAAAAAGTATCCCTTTTTTCTTGCTTGATTTTGGACTAATTAATGATAAATTGGACTTAATGAGGCCTTGATTTAGTGTTGTGAGGTGTTTTTCACATCCACACTAGGTCTTGGGCCCTTGTAAATGCATTTATCGATGTCTTGTGAAAGTGTTGTAAAGTGTTGTAAAATATTTTCATGACTCTCTAGACTTAATGGACCCATCTTTCCCTAATTCAATGAACTTGGGTGATCCCACAATAATGGGTTATAGTTTTTGGCCAAACTTGACATTAAAATCAGGATTTTTCACTAGGCATTCACTTTCTTACACCTATCTGCGAAACCATTAAGGTTTTGAAGATAAATCAAACTAGTTATTTGTTAGATATTTTGTGTAGATTATAATTATATATTTTTTTTTAAAATAAAAAATAAATTATGAATCATTTTATGTAATTTTTAATAACTTATTTTTTCTACTAATCAACATTTTTGAAAAGTGATGTTTACTTGGGCCCACAAAAACTTTTTTTATAGATAGGATACAATTGTAATTTTTAAAATACAAATTTTTCACACCAATATCTAGGGAATGGATATCTTTTCATAATTTTTGTTAATTTTTTTTTTTTAATTAATTTTCCAAGTCAACATAATTATAATTTGGACAGAGGTGTACTTCAGGTGGCATAACTTTTTTTGTATTCATTTGAATTAAGTTATTCTTTTTTGTTGGAATAAGGACATAAATACCTAGTGCACATGAAATTCTCTATCTTTCTATTTTTTCATATGTGTGAAATAAAGAACTTGATAATCATTGAAAATCCTACATTCACAAGAAATAAAAAATAAATATAATAATCAAATTAAAAATATTTAAAATTATACTTTTTGGGAAGCTTATAATAAAGGCTACAGGTTTACAAAACATAAATTTTAAATGAATTCATTTGATCACCCAAAAGGAAATCAAAAGTGGTTTTTTATCAACATTTTGATAGGTGAAGAGGAGACTCGATTATAGGTATGGTTTAAATCTAACAAGGTTCTATCCAAGGGGGTTTGATCAATCCCTCTTTAGTTAAAATAATTCAAATGGAACCTTTAAAGTCATAAATCATTGTATTTTCTAAAAAATGTGATTTTAGGAAAAAATCAAGATGTCCCAAAAAGTGTAACCTATTATTGTGGCAGCACCCTATTGCAAAATGTATTTAAATGCATTATCACATTAATCTAGAAGGATTTTGAATTAAACTTAATTCCAATCTAGTGTCGTAATGTGTTTTACACATTCACATTAGATGTTATGCCTTTCTAGGTTATGCAGACCTCATTTTAGTGTTGTAAAGTGTATTTAATCACACTTTCACATTGAATTTTGTGTCCCTAGCCCTAATTTACTTGTACATCATCATCAATAGACCCCTATGACCTCATTTTGTGCATCCCAAGGCATATTTTGATCAAATACTTGATGAAATCAACATAAGAACTAGAATTCCTCATTCCTCAACATTCTAGCTGTCAAAAGGGCTCCTCTAGGACTAAGTCACCCATCTGGGTGAATGAGTCCCTACTAGGTGGGACTAAGTCACCCAAAATGGTGGCTTAGTCCAATTTGGCTTATTTTTGAGGTTTGAGCAGGAAATTTTGGAATTTAAGTTTAGTTTTCTTTCATGTCATCCTTAGGAATCAAATTAATGGGAAAATAAGGTGAATTTCCTATAAATATAAGTCTCTAAACCCTAATTCATAACCTAGTTATTTTAATTCATAATCTATCTTCTCTTTCAAGTCAAGCAAGCTAGGGTTTCTACATTCTAAGTCATCAATATAACTTCCTAACATATTCAAGGGTAGATTATTCATGTTTTGTTGCAGAAAATCAAGATCAATCATCATGGAAAGGTATTAACTCCATTATTTCATCCTTCATTACATTCTTTCTTCATTTTGGTTTAATTACCTAAGAAGGGGTTTGACCAAGGAAAACCCCCATGCCCTAACAATCAACATTTTATCCTTCTCTCTTTGTGTGTTTGCATATTTAGGTACTTTGAGGGTTTGAAGATCATTAAAGATTAGGTTGAAGACTTTTTGCATACCTCTCCTTGCTTGCAAAGCTAAAATATCCAATAAAAGTCACTTTTAGATGCGAAAATTAGAGTTTCATAAAGAACCGAAGTACAATTCGAGGGCTTCCATTTCCACTCTCGAATTTTTAGAAATTCATAAGTGGACTAAGTCACCAGTAGTGGTGACATAGTCCCACTGATCCTATTTTTTGGAGGTTTTTTTAGATTTGGATACCCATTTGGCTAAAATGGGTTTCTGAGCAATTTTTCTAGAACTGGGACTATGTCGCCCAAATTGGCACAAGTGTCCCAATAGGATTTTGCGTCAACTTTTTCAAGCTTTTACACCTACATTCCATCCTTTTTCAATTTCCAGGTGCACTCTTTCTATTTTATCTTGTTATCTTGTTCTAGGTTTCATTTAATCTATCTTTTTTCATATCACAATATGTTTTCAAACAAGTTACATTCCTTAGGTTTTTCATTAATAATTCATTTCTTTTATCAGTTTCTTGCATTCAAACATTGCATCTAGGAATATTACATCCATTTTCCATCCATTCTTACATTTAATTTAAGTGTAGACATTTGCATTTTGGACCATATTCTTTCTCCTTTTAAGTGAAAAACCCTAGAAGGAGCTTAAAGTAGTTGGGTAATCCAAAATCATTGTCCACATTTTGGTGAACCTGAATTTTGAAAAAAATTCTTTTGATTTCACATGCATCCTAGGATTAGCTTGCATTAACATTGCATTGCATGTTGCATTGGTTAATTTGCATTCTAGGGTTTTATAATTTTTCATTAGTGAAAGTGCATATAGTTTGCATTTTTGCATTTAAAATCATTGCAAAACATCAAAAAACTACACTTACCATTAGTATTTAGTTCATACATACTAAAAAGCATCAAAATCCATTGAAATTTTTTGAAAATTTTGAAAAAATCATAACTGGGACTAATTCACCATTCTAGGCGGCTTAGTACCTGTCCAAAATTTTCACTATCTATTACAGTGCCATAAACCTCATTTTTGTGCTTCCTAGGCCTCCTAGTATAATCTACTATAAGTTTGGAAAGTTTTGGGAACATTTTTTTTATGCATCTAGCTCAAAAACATCAATTTAGGGTAGTCATTTTTAAAATCATTTCAATTACTAGCATCTTGAGATCTAAAAATGCTTAACTTTTTGAAATTTTGCATAACATGGCTAAAAGTAATTTTCACTTTTTCTTACACAATGTTTATATTAATCAAACTTCGCATCGGTTTGATAAAAGTTATTTTCCTTCTTGCATATACATTGTTTACATTCTTAAATTTTTGCATACATTGGATAAATTTTTTTGCATCTTTGGATATACATTTTTTACATTGCTAAAACATTGCATGCAATTGTTACAAGTGCTTTTCATTTTTTTTCAAACAATGTAAGTACCTTGTATATTTCAACATGTTAAGAATAATTTCCACTCTCCTCCCTATGAGAGTGTTTTTGTGAAAGAGAATACAACCTTGGACATTCCTAATGATCATATTTGTTCTTCTCCTCATATCTCTCCTCTTGGTGATGAAGATATTTTGGTAGAAGAATCAATTAATGAGAGTTTTGAGAATCCTAGTTTCTCTCCTCTTAACTCTCTTAGTGGACAAGAAAATGATGAACAAGACAACACAACCATAGGTAATCATGACAATCACATTTTTTCTTCTCCTAGTATCTCTCCTAGTTATGAAGAAGATACTTTGATGTTAGAAAACACAATCGATGAAGGTCATGAATATCTTAGTTGTCCCCCTCCACCTAGCGAAACCCTTCTTGAGCAATAACATTCAACCGTTGATCATTCCCCTAATTACGATGAAGTCATTTTAGAAGTGTAGACATCTAATTTGACCACTTCCATATGATCAAAGATGTCTCCTTATTCATCCAGTTGCTTATCCCCTCTATTAATATAATTAATTAAATAATTTGTTTAATTAATACCTTGCATCTTACATAGGGTTCATAAAGTATTTAATTTAATAAATACTTTACCCCTCTTTCTCTTCTAAATTAAATAAATACACCATTTTATTTAATTTAGTCATATTACCTTTTGGAATTTAAATTTCATTTTTTTAATTCCTCTTTTTCTCTCTCATTGTCACATCCTCCAACTTTTGCAAGTTGGTCTCTAATCCATCTTAATTCCTTCATCTTCTTCTAATTAACTATGGTTAGCATATGCACACCCCTAATCATCATTAGGGTCACATCCTCCATAATCTCCCACTTGCTTCTAATAAGTCATTAGTCCATTTAATTAAGTACTTGCACAACCTTAATCATATGGTTAGTCCAACTTAATCCTCTTCCCATTTATGGCATGTGTCCTTAAGTCAACCTTATTAAAGGCTTTCTCCTTTTGGGCAAGGCACTCCACTTCCCCATGTGAAATTTTAATTCACCTTTTAATCCCCCAATGCACTCAAAAGGAATTTTCAATTCCTTCACTTCTTCCCACATGTCCTCTCTTTATTCTTTATTCTTTCCCCTCTCCCCATGAGGACAAGCACCTCCTTTATGAGGAGATCTTTTCCAATCCCAAGGTGCTTTGTACCCCCCTCCATGTCATGTCCTATCCTTCCACCTCATGTCCACTTCACCTTTTAGGGCTATATCACATGCCACATGTCAAGATGTGAGGGCTTGTGAGTTCTCAACTCACCTTAGCCCTACATCTTGATCATTGGTGGCTCAATCTTGGCCATCCATCTCTTCTAGGAATTCTCAAAATTCCTATAAATACCCCCTCTTTTCTCTCATTTTGGGAGAGATCATTTTGCTATCCAAACTCTTGCAATTTTATTTCTCAATCTACACTTAGCCATTTTTATGTTTTTATCCAGCTCCATCCATCCTCACATCATCATCTAGTTTGCATATCTTGCCATCCAAGGAACATACACATCAAAGATCGAAGGGCCAACCAAAGGATCGATTCGACACAAGGTATAAAGTTCCATTTGTTGTTTTTATCGTGTGTTGATTCCAACTTAGGCTAATCTTGAGGTGTAGGTTGTTTTGGTGTTTATTTGCACTCTTTAGTTTTTTGCTCATTTTCTAACACATATATTTGACCTATCACAAGAAGAACCAACCTTTGAATCTCAAAAACATTTTATTTGTAGTTCTCCTAAAAACTCTCCTCCTAGGGAGAATACCATGGCGCAAGAAAATGAAAACAATAGTGATGTGTCTTCCTTAGATAAAAATGTGACTCCAGATTTCCCTTCATTAGAGATGTACATCAAACCAATACCACTGAGGTTATGAGTGAAAAAGTGTCCATTAGATCCCCCTCGATCAATGGACCTCCTACATACCCTGTAGGACATCCTAAGAACCCTCTAATTCTCTACCCATCTTCACACAAACAACAAACTCAACACCAACCCGAACTCATACTTTACCCACCATCACATAAACCTCCACCTCCACCTCCACCTAAACCCAAGTTTACCCTTTACCCACCTACACATGATGTTGTTGCTCACAGACACTACACTAGAAATAATCTGTGACCACAACAACCCACCCCAACACCATTACCTTTGCCTAATCCCATCTATCCTAGTGCTCCTCAATTAATTCCTATGGAGTATGATCCTATTGAACAACTCAAGCATACTCCTGCAAAGATATCCCTATGGGATTTACTCCAAAATTCACCTACCTATCACACTATGCTTCAAATGGCCTTACAATAAGTTCCTATCCCTTCTAATGCGCAACCAAATGACATAGCAGCCATAATTCAAGGATTGAATGCTGGCATTTTTTTTCACCAAAGTGAACTCCCCCTTTGGACGTGAAAAAATAAAATGAAGCTTTGATAATCCTATCTCAATATAAAACAATAGGGACAAAGCGTGCACCCTTATTGATAATAGCTCCACTCTTAATCTGTGTAGCATAAACCTCTTGGATAGGCTTGGTGTGGATATATCACAATTTCAACCCAATTCTTTATCTATTAAAGGCTTTGACAATAAAGAAAAAAAACCACTCGGTGTGATTACTTTACCTATTACAGTTGGAGTGGCCACATTGCAAACACTGATACATGTCATGCCTCATAATCTTTCATATAATATTCTTCTAAGAAAGCCATGGATTCATGAAATTAATGGTGTTCCTTCCACTCTTCATAAAAAAATGAAATGCATTCACAACAACCAAGTGCAAGGTATGTGCAGGATCATCATGGAAAAAATAGGTCCTTAAGTGGTGAAAAATTCAGAAAAATCAGAGTTAGGAAACTTGACATAATTTTTTTAATAAGTTATCTATATTCTTTTAAAAATATGTAAGAATATAATCTGTAGCAAATTGAATTTAATTTATAAACTACTACGTTTATTTTTAAAAAAATGAAATTTCAATGGAGTAGTACTTCAATTTTAGGGAAAAAATAAGAAGTAGGTGTTTGTCTGACCACCCTAACCACAATAAAATGATAATATTTTTTAATAAGATTTTAGATATAAGTAGAGGACTCATATCCTAATGTGATGCATATTTTTTTGCAAATTTTTCCAAGTAAATAATTAATTATGAATTTTTATTACAACTTTTAAAAATATAAAAACCGTGTGTCGACCACCTTAACTTGGTCAAAACTTCATGAAATTCATTTTTTTAATCTTATAATATGTGAAGCATAGAATGTGACACATTTTTTGGATTCAAAAAACGTGATACCGTTTGAAAGCTATAAATTTTTTTCAATCAGCCTATCAATCAAGACTTTAGTCATAATTCAAATAGAAAATGAATAATAATTATTTATTAAATTCAAAGTAAAGCATAATTGATATTGATGGAAAGTTGAGAATCTAAACCCTTTTCGTTTCATCAATTTTGGGTAAAAAAAAGTTGTCAGCCACATACTCTACACATACCCATCATATCACCACTTTTTGGCCCATCGTGATCCTGCACATACTTGAAGCTAACCCTAATCCAAATAGTTGCTTTAACATTGAGAAAAAAAATCCAATCATTTAAACACATTAACACCAACCACACAAGTGGATCCCGCACAACAATAAGATAAACAACAACATATTGAACAAATCACAAAGCTATTAGACTATGATTGGGGTTCCTTAGACTTCACACCACCACTCATGGATGATCCTTCGAAAGCATCCACCTCAACCACTTTAGACCAAAAAATAAGCAATTACACAACAACCTTTGACCATCCTATACAATGCATGTGCTAGGATATATCGTTCTGACAATGGGCACCATTTTGGATATCACTTGGATTCTTATCCTATCAAAACACATCCCTCTGGTTGAAGGTATGAAGAACATTGACTTGTTTGCGTACTTGATCTTTTCTTTTGATTTATCTTATTGCGCTCATTCCAAAGACTTCTCGATGATATCTAAACAAAGGATCTAGAGAGATAGGAATGGGGCAACGATCATTATCTTTTTTCTATTGTGCTTGTTGGACGTTCTTGTAAAATAACTTGGCGAATACTTGCTTTGTTAGGTACGTCCTAGCAAGGTTTACGTATGTCAAGTGTGAACAAGAATAATCCTATCTGTTTGTTGAGTCAAATTCCATCGCACTAGGTACAATGCCATCCTAGTTCTTTATACCTTGATGCATCATATCTATGTGTATTATCAAACATAGGTAAGTAGCCCTTTTAAAATCCCAATCCTTGATAAGCAAATAATCATCATATATCATCATCATCTCTCATAAAGTTGGCTTGTTGGATCCTCTTGTCATCATCTAATGTCTTTTTTTCCGCACTAACATCGCATTATGAATAGTTAATCATCACCATCAATACATCCATATTGCATCCACGAACCATCAGTATTCTGCATATCATCTCACATGCATAATCATCATCATAATATAGATCTGTTAGTCTAAGCATCTTATAAATCATATATTTGCATAAATCATACATTTTCATAATCATAGCATATCACATCATCAATCTCATCCATCTCACATCATATCATCATTTAAGTTGTTTAAGATAATATAGATTTGTTATTCTAAGCATCTTAAAACCATCTCATTTGCATCATCATCCATAACCATCCATCTTGAACCTCTTTATCGCGAGATCAACCCTCAAATAGAATCTTTTCGCTTGATCTCTCGAGGGGGCAATGTGATAGTGTACTTCTTTCCACTGGGGCAACCGAAAAAATCATAATTTTTTTGAATTTTGATGGCGGCAAGTTTATTCTTTGAACCAATGCAACAAGTACATTACTTCAAAGAGGGCCAAAATGTAGACATGCAAAATTGGCATAATGCATTTGATTGGGTCATATTCATCCATTCAACAAATAAATCAAGTTTATTTATCAATCTCCTAAATTCATTAGTTTAAATTAAATAAATCAACTTGATCCTAACAACACCCTCCTTGATTAAATAAATCAACCCTTTATTTAATTAAGTTTGAAATCACTTTTCATCCCTTTTTTATTTAAATAAATCAAAACATTCAAGTCAAAGGGGTCAAAGCATCACCTAAGCTAATCTAATCATGATTAACCTAACCTAACCACCCATCACATCCTCTAGCTTTTACCACTTGCACCAATAAATCAATTTATTGATTTATTAAAATCAACATTTTTCATCAACATGGCATCTTTGGGGAATATTCCCTCAAATTTGAATTCAAAATCAAGTGGACATGTACACCCAACAAAGAATTTATGAGGCCTTACATGTCTCTCACATGTCCCTTGCAAAATTCAAACTCAACATTTACTCTCAAATTAAAATTTGAAATCTCCCTCTCTTTGGCACATTGACCAAAATTTGTTCATCCTCCAACCTATCACAAGTTGACAAGTGGCTTCATATCATTGGTCAAATTTCTGTACCACATTCATCCATTTGGCTATTTCTCTCATCAAAATAATCTATAAATGAGAACCTTCATTTTTCATCAAATCCTCCACAATCTTCATGCAAAGTCATTCTCTTATTTAACTAAGAACTGATTTTGTCCACCATCATTTGCAACATCAAGCTTATCAAGGGTTGGGAAAGGGCTCTTTTCCACAATAGCACCAATCCACTATGAGATAAAGTTGGATCATGTTTTTATATGCTTTATTTAGTTATCTTGAATATTTTCATCTTATGTGCATATTTTAAATTGATTAAAGTATTTCATAGGAACACTATGGTATTTGCATAGTTTGAATTAACATGCTAATGTGTTGTGAAGTTCAAGCTATTTTGTAGATATAAGGTGTTTACATGACCAAACTTATTACAATTAAAGCACTGACCTGAGAATGATAGTCCACTTGGATTCATCCTACTTCTACACTAAGAAGCCATATGACCAAATCTATTTCAAGAAAAATAGTAACCATTGAATCTTTGAGCATTTGGTTGTCTTGTCAAATTCCTTCTAGCTCCATTCATTTGATTTCCTTGCCTGAACCTCCCTTGTTCAGAATTCCTTTGTCTAGATTCAAAACTTTCTCCTTCTTCAGAGCTAAGACCTCACTTGTCACCATCAGTCCTCTAACCTTTAATCAGTTCATCAAGCTTGGCTAAGCTTGCTTTGAATTTCTCCTTGTACTCATTTGTAGCTGTAAGTTCATTTATGATATCATCTAGCTATTTTTCAAGCATTTCCTCATTTTTTTTAGATTCTTCCAATTCATTGTCTAGTCGGCTACATTCTTCAGATTTTTCTTTCAAGGATTTGGCAAGCTTTTCTTCATTCTTCTTTCTATCTTCAATCTCCTTGGTCATTTTTATCATGATAGATTCCATCTCATGCTTTAGGGCAGCATTTTCTTGGAAAAAATTTCACATTCTTTTGTTTTCTCCTTCAAGGAATGATTGAGTTGTTTGTCTTCCATGCTTCTATTCTTTCGCTTAAGCTAATCACACCTCCTTTATTTTCTCCCTTGATTCATTGATTTTATCTTTCAATTCAACTGAATGAATTTCTCTACATTCTCAAGATTTTCTTGTAGTTCTCGGTTCTCAAAATTTGACTGGTCAAGATCATCCAGGGCCACCAAAAGTTTTTCTTGAAGACTGCTTGTATCCATTGAAAACAATTTCCAAGATCTCCCCAAGTTGTTAGAATTATTTCAAGGAACTACCTCTAACACCAATTGTTGGAAACAAGCAACACTAAGAGGGGGGTGAATCAATGTTCTGCAAAATTTAATTTTATTATTCTTATCTTTAACCCACTTAAAACATTCAACCAAGAAAAGTATGCAAGAACAAAAAGCTAATAGCCACAACACCATAACACAAGGATTTTTTGTGGAAACCCTATTAGGGGAAAAACTACGCTAGATGGCCAATCCACAATATGATCTAAGTATACTCAAAAATAAGTTTACAATAAGGGACTACACTTGCATTTAGGGTCACTGCCTAGAGCTCACTACTCAAAATAGAAAGGCACACTACCTTAAAAATATTTGGATTAGATCCAAGAGAATGAAATGAGAGAATAACATCTAAAAATTCTTGATTATAGTTCTAGTTAGGCTCAGTAGTCAATCTTTTGTCCTTCTGATTGATTTTGCACTTCTGCTCTACTCTGCTCTAACTCTCACCACAAAATATATAATACATAAGTGAAATTGTGCATAAATCACTCAATCACCCTTATGATATTTGTAACACACATCGATACACCTTCTACATACACAAAATGATACAATTGATTATTTATATATATTCGCAACTAAGAATTTAATCACAACAATCGGCTTGAATAAAACTTAAGAATATTTACAACTATTGACTCAAATCATAAATAATATTCAATGTGCATCCACAACGGTCATTCACAACTTAGCTCGGATCCAAATCAAGATGATCAAACACAAATATTTGAGTAGACACTCCTCAAATATCTGTGACACTTAAAATCGTCTGGGTCAACCACAAAACACAAATGAACAAAAAGATATCCAAATAGACCTCCAAATTTGCATACAGCTTGATACAAGGCACTGAGGTTTTTGGACAACACAAGACATACATTGATTAACCTCTAATAAGATCCACAACTCAAAATAAAAACAAAAAATCTACATGAGAATCGAAGAACACAAAACTGCCATATACTCTAATCTTACTAGTTGTCCTCAATTTGTATGTCGATAGGAGAAAATGATGATGTGCAGATCCAATCACTGACTAGGGTTACCATCAATGACAACACCAAAGTATATTTTTAGTGTCTCTTTCCAACAAGGGTACCCACATGGTAGGTGTGTTGGTAAAATAAGGACAAACAATTGAGAGGGGGGAGGTGAATCAGTTGTCACAGAATAATAAACTTTTCAAACTTTACTTAAATTAATCTTCGATCTAATGAATAAGCAATTAACCATAAGCAATTAATACATCAGAAAGATAGAGAACACTAATATTTTTACGTGGAAACCCTGTTAGTAGAAAAACCATGGTGGATGTTAGTCCACAAGATTATACCCTATTAAAAGTATAATGAGAAATAATAAGGGGAACACACATGCATTCAGGCACACTGCCTAGAGCTCACTACTCAAATACAAAAGGGGCTTGTTGCCCAACAATACAAAATGGGATTAAAATATGGAGGGTGTGAACTAAAAGAATAGCTTCTCCACAAGCCTAATTACAGTTCCAATTAGGCACAAAAAACTCCTTCACAAACTACTTCACACTTCACTCCACCTTCTTCACACTCTGCTCTGTAATTGAATGATATTCACACATACAAAAATAAGATCACACTCAACACCTTTCCAACAACCAACACTGATGAAAAAATTGCTCTTAAACATCCACTACATGAGATTTCATCAATAACTTAGTCGGCCAAGAAAATAAAACATATTTGCAATGTTGGCACAATTTTACAAATAAATTTTTAATGTGAATCCACCAAGGTCAGCCACAACATAGCGCATACCCAAACTTAAAACTCCAACACAAAAAGGCTTCAATTAATTTCACCTCAACGATCCACAACATGCTACCACCATCATGTCGGCCAAGAACATGAAAAATTAAGCATATAGAGAAAAATATTCGACCACGAGCAAACTGATCAATGTGGACATACCACAAAGATAGAGCATGATCTAGAAGCATCCAAGAGCACCAAGAAAGAATAGAGAAACATCTACATCAACTAGAATTACTATAATTACACAAAATTCACTTAGGAACACTAACATAGACCACAAAATGAACAAATATATATGCGGACCTCTGAAACTTCCAGTAGATGATCTAGATACACTCATCAAAAAACCCTTTAGTCCATAGCAGCTGAACTTCAACATAAAGAACAAAATGCCTTCAAGACCTGCACAGTTCCATAGGGAACCTAATACACTTTCTTTTACAATTTTCTCAATATCCTCGACATATACAGCCTCTAGTACACCAAATGCTAATAGTGTTGACATCAATGGCAACCACATATCAGCAACATATCCATAGCATCCAACAATCTCCCCCTTTGGCATTAATGGCAACACATGATGTGAAAAATACCATCAACCCAACGCACTAACTCTTCTTCTCAACTTCACTTCTCCCCACTAGGCTCTTTTTCCTTTGAAATATTTTTCACATTGCACCTCTCCCCCTTTGAAATCAATGGAAAAGGTAACCGTGAACTTTCCATATACACGCTCTTGACCACATATCTGCACATCTGAGTACTCCCCCTAAGTAGCAGCCACAAAAACATCAATCTGGATCAGAATATAGCAATGTAGCTCATGGATTGATGTAAGTAAATGCATCTTCTAGTTCTTATTAGGAGGGGTAATCACCCCTAGCATTCCTCTAAGATACTCAAAAGTATCCTTTGGCAATGGTTTAGTAAAGATGTCTGCAATTTGTTCTTTGGTAGATACATACTCTAATCTGACTTCTTTCTCATTCACTTTCTCCCTTAAGAAATGAAACTTGATTGATATATGCTTAGTCTTAGAGTGTAGTCAATGGATTCTTTGAAATATTTATTGCACTTGAATTGTCATAGTACATGGCAATAGGCTCTTCATATGTCACCCTAATATCTTTCAACATTTGTTTCATCCATATCACTTGAGTACAATTGTTTGCAGCAACAATATACTCTACTTTAGCAATAGATAGAGAAATGGAATTATGCTTTTTGCTCAACCAAGACACCAGCTTCTTCCCTAGGAAGAAAGCACCACCACTAGTATTTTTTTTGTCATCTACATCACCATCCCAATATGCATCAATATATGCACTCAGAGTGAGATCATCATCCTTTGGATACCAAATTCCAAATTCAACTGTTCCTCTTAGATATTTGAAGATCCTCTTAATAGCAGTTACATGTGATTCTTTGGGATCATCCTAAAATCTAGCAACCATACATATAGAATTCATAATATATGGTATAGTTTGAGTTTAATAAAGTAGTCAACTAATCATTGACCTGTATCTAGTTTGATTTCTTTAGGAGAATCATCATTCTGTGTTAGCTTGCATTCGGTCACCATGGGAGTACCTATAGGCTTTGAATCTTCCATCCCAAATTTCTTCAGTAGCTCTCTCCCATATTTGGACTGAGATATGAATATCCCCTTATCTAACTGGGTCACTTTTAATCCTAGAAAGAACTTCATCTCTCCAATCATACTCATCTCAAATTCATCCTTCATCTCATCAGCAAACTTCATGCGCAAACCATCATCTCCTCCAAAAATAATTTCATCAACAAAGACTTCTATAATTAATTCTTTATCATGATCCAATTTGAAATATACGTTGCTATCAATAGTACCTTTAGTGAATCCAAGCTTTAGTAAGCATTTGCCCAATCTAGCATACCAGGCTCTGGGGGCTTGCTTGATTCCATATAGAGCTTTCTTCAAGTGGAAAACCATATCTTATTTTTCAGTTAGCTAAAATCCATCTAGTTGTTCAATATATACTTCTTCTTCTAGTTCTCCATTAAGAAATGCTAACTTCACATCCATCTAATAGACTTTGAAGTCCTTGTATACAACATAAGCAAGAAATAACCTAACAGCTTCAATTCTAGCAACAAGGGAAAAAATTTCTTTAAAGTCAACACCTTCCATCTGAGAGTACCCTTTACATACCAATCTTTCTTTATTCCAGACCACTTCACCTTGTTCATTCAACTTATTTTGAAACACCCATTTAGTACCAATCACATTTTTGTCTTTAGGTCTGGGAACTAGTATCCATGTGTCATTCTTTTCAATTTGTGTTAACTCTTCCTTCATAGCTTCCATCCACTATTCATCTTGACAAGATTTAGTGACATTTTTAGGTTCAATCTTGGAAATTAGGCAATATTCTTCTGCAATCTTCCTTCTAGTTTGCACTCCTTTATTCTTATCTCCTATAATTTGGCTTTCATAATGGTTTAACTTTACATACCTTGGAGTTTTGGAATTTTCTTGAACTTCTAATCCTTCTTATCTTCCTTTAGTACTTGCACTTATCTCTACTTCCTGACTACCTTGACTTACCAAAATGAATTGAGGTTGCTTTACCAGAACAAATGGAACATATGGAACATATGGCACAATTTGAATTTGATTATGTGTTTGAAAATTCTTCCCTTTGTTTGTATTATCTTCATCAGAATCATATCCACAATATCTTGATGTTTTGACAGAATCCTCATCAACTTTGACATTTGCACTCTCAACCATCTTTCCTAGTCTTCTGTTATAGCATCGGTAGGCCGTTCTCTTAGTAGAATAACCTAAAAAGATTCCTTCATCACTTCTTGCATCAAAATTTCCTATATCATCATCTCTCTTGATATAATATTTTCTTCAAAAGATCTTGAAATACTTAACAGTAGGCTTATAACCAAACCATAGCTCAAAAGGGGTCTTACCAGAATTGTCATTAACATTTACCCGGTTTAAAGTATACATAGCAATTCTTACAACTTCACTCTAGTAGCTCTGGGGCACATTTCCTTCTAACATCATTGTTCTAGCAACATCCAAAATTGTTATATTCTTTCTTTTTGCAACTCCATTTTGTTGAGGGGTTCGAGGAGTAGATAAATGTCTTCTAATTCCATGTTCTTCACAAAAAGAGCTGAACTCTCTAGAGGTTAACTCACCACCTCTGTTAGCTCTTAGCCACTTGATTTTTAGACCTTTCTCATTCTCTGCCATAGCCTTGAAACTTTTGAACTTTTCTAGTGCTTCACATTTTTCTCTTAAAAAGGAAACCCATATCATTCTAGAATAATCATCAATAATCAACATAAAGTACCTTTCTCCATGAATACTTCTAACTCTAGAGGGACCATAGAGGTTAGTATGTAGCAGCTCCAACAAATCATTTGAATGAAACTGTTTGCTCTGGAAAGAGACTCTAGTCTGTTTACCCATCTGACATTCCTTACAAATTGTGTTAGCAGGCTTCACTAACTTAGGTAGATCTCTTACTACTTGAGTGGAACTTACCTTGACAATGTTATCAAAATTTACATGACATAATCTTCTATGCCACAACCAACTTTCATCTACTTTCAAGAGCAATTAAACAACTCCCTCTAGCAGTATTCAGGTGAAAAATATTACCTTTTATCTATTTACCAGTAGCAATCATATTGCCAAAACTTCCACGTATCTTTCATCTTCAATTTTTGAATTGTAGATCATAGCCTTTGCCTACCATCTATCCAACACTCAAAATATTTTGCTTCAAACCTTCAACATAAAGAACATCATCAGTGTTATCCTTACCACCAAGACAAATAGAACCTCTGCCATGAATCACACCAGCATTGTTGTATCCAAATCTTACAACACCACCATCATATTTCTCTAGAGTTAAAATTTTGTTTTTATCACCAGTCATATGATGTGAGCATCCACTGTCAATAACCCACTCATCCTTTTCTTCAACTCGGGTTGCAAGAACTTTCTCATCTTTAGTAGATTTAGTAGCCATAGGACTATTTTCAATGGTAGCAATGAAAACCCATTCATCTTCATTTCGAATATCTTTATCAGACTCATTATCAGTCACTCCTTCAGCAAAGTAACATTTATTTTGGAATCTAGACTTGTTAGGCTTAGTTCTAGGGACCCTTTTAGGGAATCTTGATGCAAAATGACATATTTTACTGCATGAAAAACATTTAATAGGTAACACTCCATCCTTACCTTTCCCTTTGCATTCTTTCTTTACAATCAGTGCTTCCAATTCTTCTACCTCTCTTTCTTTGTCTTCAAGCTGCTTCAGTTCTTCATCATACTTGGATATCTTTCTGGAACTCTCTCCTAGACTATATCTTTGCTTGTTACTTCTAGATTTAGTATCCTTGAATGTAGATTCAATCTTTGGAATAGGTTCACCAAATTCACTTAATTCAAAAGAAGCAAGGTTACCAACCACCATATCTCTTGAAATCTTTGTTACTGATTTGAGCTCTTCAATAGCGTGAGCCTTCACTCTATAGGAGGGAGGCAAGGATCTGAGTATCTTAGCCACAATTTCATCCTCATTCAAAGAACCATTGGCACATGTAATACCCATCACTATTTCATTTACTCTTTGCATAAAAGAGGTGATATTTTCATCTTCACTCATCTTCAAATTTGCATACTTTCCTTTTAGACTCTGTAGCTTAGCCATCTTCACCTGTGCATATCCTTCGTACAAAGTTTCCAGCTTCATCCAAATCTCATGAGTTGTCTACAGTCCTACCACATTAGCCATCTCTGAACCTGTTAGAGCACTCACCAAAGCTTCTATAGCCCTGATATTTTTTTTAACATATTTGATCTCATCAGCAGTGGAGGGACCATTCACAGGAATAACAAATAGATCTTTTGTAATCTTCCAGTAGGCTTCACCAATACACCTTAGGTGACATCGCATCCTAACTTTCCACAGTGAGTAATTAGTCCCATCAAATCTTGGACTTTCCTTCTTGAATGTTGCCATCCTGGATCACCTCAAGCTTTCAGACTTCTTAAGAGGAACCTGCTCTGATACCAATTGTTGGAAAAATAAGGATAGACAACTGAGAGAGGGGGTGAATTAGTTGTCACAGAATAATTAAATTTTCAAACTTTACTTCACTTCATCTCATATCTAATGAATAAGAAACTAACACATTAGAGAGACAGAGAACACTAAGATTTTTTCGTGGAAATCCTGTTAGGTGAAAAACTATAGTGGATGTTAGTCCACAAGATTATACCCTATTAAAAGTATAATGAGAAATAATAAGGGGAATGCACATGCATTCATGCACACTACCTAGAACTCACTTCCCAACAATACAAAATAGGATTAAAATATAGAGGCTATGAACTGAAAGAATAGCTTCTCCACAAGCCTGATTACAGTTCCAATTAGGCATAGAAAACTCCTTCACAAACTACTTCACACTTCGCTTGACCTTCTTCACACTCTACTCTATAATCTAATGATATTTGCACATACACACATAAGAGCACACTCAACACCTTTCCAACAACCAACACCAATGAAACAATCGCTCTTAAATATCCACTACATGAGATTTCATCAATAACTTAGTTGGCCAGGAAAATAAAACATATTTGCAATGTTGGCCCAAATTTACAAATAAAATTTTAATGTGAATCCACCAAGGTCGACGAAAACATAGTGGAGACCCAAATTTAAAACTCCAACACAAAAATACTTCAATTAATTTCACCTCAACGATCCACAACACGCTACCACCATCATGTCGGCGAAGAACATGAAAAATTGAACATACAGAGAAAAATATTTGACCATGAGCACACTGCTCAATGCGGATGTACCACAAAGATAGAACATGATCTACAAGCACCCAAGAGCACCAAGAAACAATAGAGAAACATCCACATCAACTAGAATTACCATAATTATGCAAACTTCACTTAGGAACACTAACATAGACCACAAAAACATTGTCAAACCACAACATGATCAAATATATACACAGACCTCTGAAACTTCTGATAGATGATCTAGATACACTCATAAAAAAACCCTTTAGTCCACAACAACTAAACTTCAACGTAAAGAATAAAATGCCTTCAAAACTTGCACAGTTCCACATGGAACTTGGAATAGTTTCTCTTACAATTTTCTCAATATCCTCGACATATACAACCTCTAGTACACCAAATGCTAATAGTTTTGACATCAATGACAACCACATATCAGTAAAACATCCACAACATCCAACAAGGACACTCACCTTGAGTTCAGTTAACTATTCAGTGTAAGAGATAACACTTCTGAATCCATGCAAAGATCCTAGGAGTTAGGGTTTGATGTTTGCATGCATGAAGTTCAGTTCAATTCAGATCAGTTCAGTTTAGTTCAATTTAGTTTAGTTCAGTTCAGTTTAGAATCAGTTTAGTTCAATTTAGTTTAGTTTAGTTTAGTTAAGTTTAGTTAAGTTTAGTTAAGTTTAGTTCAGTTCAATTCAGTTATGGTTCAGTTATCTTCAGTTAGTTTTAGTTTAATGCTAGTTGACTTTAGTTAATTTGGAATGCATGGCTAATGACTTGATTTGCATCACAAATAACAAGGACTACCTCCAGTTAACAGGGGATGACCATTCTTGCATGAATGGTGTTAAGAAATGTTTCAATTAACAAGAAATGACTTGGACCCAATTTGGGTGCCCAAGTTGGCTTCTTGGAATTAACTCCTTTGCATGTTGATATATTTCAAAAGGCTAAGTTAAGTGGGACCTCTTTAGGATTCCTACTTTGAGGATGAAGCCTTGAAGATATTTACAAAATAGAGGTTGAGTTGCTACTTCAGTTTGGGATGCCCAAATGCATGAAGATGAGGATTTGACATTGTTCTTCATGGCATAACTCTATTTGCATGAGATAGGCATACCTTTTAGGGATAGAGCTTGAGCATTGTAATTTTAACTCAGTTGGAGTTTACAAAGTTAATCAAAGCCTATTTATCTCAAGAAAGTTGAAGAGAGTTGGTATCAATTTTATTTTAGGTTGTGAAGAAGCTTTGGTGAAGGAAAAAGAGGAATTCTCAAGAAAGAATTGGAGCTATTGTAATCTACTTTAGAGATTGAATAATAGAATAATTCTTGGTGGAGTTTTTTCCCGAAAGGATTTCTCCACGGTACATGCTCAAGTGTAATCTTTATAATATCCCATCTACTTCTTCTATAAACTTATGTCTACATTCTAGAAACACTAAAATGGATAAATCAGATAATCACCCACAAAGAATCTGTAACAAAGGAAAAGCATATTTAGATCAGCAATATTAAAGTTTTACAAAGTATTAAACTAAGAAAACAGCTCAATTTTCAACAATTATAACATGTTTGTGATTCATGAAAGAATTCACATAATGCAAGAATGTTATAGTGCACTCACATTTTATCTTTGTAATGACCAAGCCTAGGCTCAATCACCACCAACTAAAAACACGAGTTTGTTTCGTTATAATACACTCGTGTTTTCTCTATTTTAGGATCAAAAAGTGGATTGGCCACTTTTTGGTCCCCCATCTCGGTGCACATACCCAGCTTATAATATGAATTAAAATATTTTTAGGCAAGGTTCCATAATATCCCTTATTTCTTTATATATATAAAATCTACTAAGAAATAAAAATCTATAATCAATTTATAAATGGATTCGAGCTTGACTTCATGTTGTTATTGAACAACCTAAATCTAAACCGTAAACATGTTTAAGTACATTTTGAATAGCTTCAAGCTCTACTCCATAAAAAAAAATTACCTAAATTTTGGTGGAGGGACTTATATCATATTCACATCATGTTTGATAATAGTCGGTATCAAGAGAAAAATTTTAAGTAGATATCTCTTTAGATAAGAGTCAAAGACTAAGGGGTATCCATTCTACCAAAGTCACTTAGGAAATTATCTCAACTTTGTACCTTACAGTTTAAAGAAGCCTTGCACACAACAAAATGTGATTCTTGGTGGTTAAATGTTATTTTTATTAAAGTATAAAATTAGATAGATTTAATATATTAGAGTTTTTTTTTTCTGTGATAACAAATTTATTGATGTCATTATCTATTTTTAAAGCTTATATTTTTTTCGCAAAATTAAGTAGTTTAAGACATTAACACATTACTATCATCATTGTTAATATATATAAAATTACATTCATCAATTTAAATACAATCAAAAGCAAACAAATAATAATTTTTAATAATTTAATAAAATTAACTCTATTCCATTTATTTATAATTCAATATATCTTTGAATAAAATTAGATAGATTTAATATATTAGAGTTATTTTTCTGTGACAATAGATTTATTGATGTCATTATCTATTTTTAAAGCTTATATTTTTTTCTCAAAATTAACTAGTTTAAGACATTAATACATTACTATCATCATTGTTAATATATATCAAATTAAATCCATCAATATAAATACAATTGAAAGGAAACAAATAAGATTTTTTAATAATTTAATAAAATTAACTCTATTCCACTTATTTATTATTCAATATATCTTTGAAAAATGATAAGTTCAATATTTATCTAAATTAGAGTGCTTCAAAAGGTTACTCTACACTATAAATATTTTAATGGTCTTTGCCTTGGCATGCTTTAGGAGGAAACAATTCTTATTCAAAACACAACATATGAAACATGCAAAAAAAAACAAATACTCAACAAGCCCTAGCCAAGACAATTTCAAAAGTAGTTTGTACCCCTTTTCCAATGGACATCGCCCACCAACCACCTTCTTTCTTAAGTGATCTCCATGCCCTTTCCAACTCTTACTAAACACATTATATAATCCCTTAAGGGGTGGTTTTTAAATCATCACCCTTTCACAAAGGTTTTTTTAATTTATTTAATAATTATAATTATTCATCTCTTAAAATGAATCTATTAAATATTTATTATTATCCCCTCTTTTAACTAAAGGGTCATAAGAAACTTTATTTTCTATCTCCCTTTTAATTTTAAAAAGTTATTTCATATGAATAATAATTTTCTTTTTCACTTTGATAAAATGTCCCATAAGAGCGGACTCATTCAAAATCACTAGAATCTTTCACAATTCATCATAAAATTTACTTAAACATGTTTTATAAATGATAATATTTTGAAATAAAATAACTTTCCAAATAAATATTTGTGACCATTTTATGTACATAATCAAATTTAATTCATCTTTGCTTTTCTAGATCATTACCATTCTCTTGTTTTCCATTCAAATTGATTTTACTTAACTACTATTTCATTACTTAAATTGTAAGATATAAATCTTTAAAAATAATATTTTATTTTTTTATATAGTAAACCATTTCTTCCTTATAAACTATTAAAGATAGATTTCAAATATAAATTTGATAAGTGAAAAATTACATATTTTAATTTATGCTAATTAGAATTTAATTAGATGAAAAAATAAAAAATATCAAAAAAAATTTAAGATTATGAACAGTGTATTATAATTAACTATTTCTAATATATAAAATCTTAGACAAACAAACTGAAACACATTTCATTCCAATAAGAAACCCTGTTGCCTGAAAACATAAACAACCAAAAATAAAAAAGTTAACACCATAAGATTGTTAATAATGTCAATGAATAAAAGCTCAACTTACTAATAATTAATTTAAAATATGTACCATCTACCATACTTTAAGTAATTAGTTTCAGGTAATGGAGATCTAGCCTTCCTGTTCAAAATTTAGTAACCAAGTAAATGAAGCTTATGCTACTCAAAGAAAAACTGTATATATCAATAAGCTTCATACTAGAAATTTTCGCAAGGCATCTCTTCTTCTGTTTCTCTCATAATACTTTAAAATACTGATAATAATAAGGGTAGTAACCAGTCCAATACCTAGATTATTGTTATTGTATATTATGGAGATATCCCAACTTGACATTCAACTGTTTATTGTTTGATTTCTTGAAAAATTAGACACCTACAAGATAGGTTTACAGAGGCCGTGTAGTGGGAGATCACCCATCGTCCCATGTCGTTGTTCATAAAAGCATCTAGAAAGTAGCCTTCGAGACGAACCCTGCTAGCCTCAATATTTCAAGGTATTGAAGAGATTTGCCTTTGATAATATCTTAAAGTGACCTTCGCATGGATTAAGAGGACCCCACATGAACCACCTGAGCGGTAAAAACTTAAGGTGTGCTCTTTAAGCTTGACCGGATGCCCGGGTGATATATCACCGCATTTACGTACAGAAATACCTGTGTATAGAGAAATTGTCACTTTGAGATGTCACAGAGAAATACAGATGTAAACAGGCGTAAAGATGATTGTGGACGAAATAAAGTGAAAATCCGAATAATCAGATTCCATTGTGTATTTTAATAATTTTAAGTGAGCAACACCTGTGTTGTGAGGTACACCGCGATCATAATGGTTGCAATGGATTCCTTACGGAACCTTATTGCCCTTTGATCTTCTATAAAGTGGGCCTACAATCCTCTCCATCTCTTGGACAGACATGCCTGTGTCAACAAGTGTATCGACGAGTGTATAAGGAATAAAGTTAAATCCGGACAGTTAGAGTCTGTGTTGTTTTTATTTATAGAAAATAATCAAGATTCGTGTGATGGTGTCCCTCATGATCGCACACAGTTTCCCAGGCAAACCACGTCTACTGATTTTAAGCTTTGCATACTGTGGTGTAATTGGCTTTTGCACTATTGAGGTGTACTCCTCAACCATTGCATCTTGCCACACTTGCTACTGTGTGGCCTCCTGATAATTGGAAGGCTCACTATCTACCAACTGACTAACTAATGCCATATAGTCATCATACTTGGCTGGCTGTCTCCATTGTGTACTACTCATCCTAGGAGCTCCCACAAACTCCTGAGTATCCCTTTGTGACTTTTGGTTCCTACTACCAACTGTAGAGGATGAAGTATCAACCTCCATATCACCCTGATGCATCTCTTGGATCTATTGCATTTGTTGCTTCATACTTTGCGAACTCTCAACACCTAAGCTTGTGCTTGTACTAGTAACTATACTTGAGCTTCGTTGTCCTTGATCTGATTGAATGATCCTTGGAGCTTCCACTAGCTGGTCACTCTAATCATCTGTTGGAAAATCTTTGGACCTCTTGAATGCCTTGTCCTCCATGAACTTGACATCACGCCTAACTATAGTCCTCTTGGTCCCTAGAATAAATATCTGATATGCCTTTGAGGTTTCACTGTACCCCACAAAGTACCCCCTCTCTATAGTCTAATCTAACTTGGAACATGTAGGCCTTGGAATATGACAATACGCCAAACTCTCAAATATCCTAAAGTGGCTGACATCTAGCTTCTTCCCTGAGAATGCCTTCTCTGGTGTCATCTTGCCCAATACCTTATGTGGAACCCTATTCTGTATGTACACTGTTGTACTGCATGCCTCTGCCCATAAATAACGTGGCATATCCTGGTCATGTAGCATAGCCCTTGCCGCCTCTAATATAGACCAATTCTTCCTCTCAGCAACCCCATTTTGTTGTGGGTTGTAAGGAATAGTCCACTCTCTCTTGATTCCTTCCCTAGTATAGAACTCTTGGAACTCTTTCCCTTTGTACTCGCCTCCATTGTCTGACCAAATAACCTTTATCTTCCTGCTTGTCGAATTCTCCACAAGAGCTTTGAACTCTTGGAAGTGACTGAAAACCTCATCCTTGGTCTTCAAGAAGTATATCCAGGTTTTCTTAGACAAATCATCAATAAAAGTAACAAAGTACTCATATCCTTGGAAAACTGCTTTCGTAAACTTCCCCCCTTACATACATCATCATGCTCTGTGCTCACCTTTGGAGCACCTGTCACTATCTCACGAAGCAATTTAAGTGCTCCATGATGTATATGGCCCATTCTCCTATGGCATAGCTTTCCTTGATCTCTAGAATTATTGCTACTCATCAGTGCCTTATGAGTATCAAACTGCAATCTGTAAAGCTGACCACTCCTAACTCCAATAGTTGTGGGTGATTTCCAATCCTTGTGCTTGATTAACACACTCACCCCTCTAAAGAGTATGTTGTAACCTTTATCCTGAAGGATGGATATAGAAATCAAATTCATACCCAAGCTTGGCAATGCAGCACATCATGAATGGGAATTTGTTTGCCATTCTCCCTCTGAAATAGAATAGTCTCTTTCCCAACTAGATTGAGATTGGACATGTTCTCCATAGAAATCTGTATTCTGATGTCCTCCTTATAGCTGGAGAAGTACTTTCTAACTCTTGTCATATGAAATGATGCCCCACTGTCTATATACCAAACACCCTGTGAGGTTGAGCTAGCTAGACAGGCTATGAAAGCGAACTCATCCTCCATTCTGCTAGAGAGCTCATATGCACTTGTTAAAGCTGTTGTTTGCTTCTTGCCTTTCTTCCAACGTGGGAAATTGCTGACATAGTGGCCAAACTCATGACAGCCATAGCACTTGAATTTAGATAAGTCCTTCTTCTTCTTCTTCTCACCTTGTGAGTTTGATCCTTTGCTTGACTTCTTCTTCGCTTTCCCTTTTCCTGCAAGGGAAACATTCTCTTGTTCTGTCTCACTTTTTTGACTCTTGCTACTAGTTCTGCTGACAAGACTAAGTCTAAGCTCCTCTTGAGTGAAGTCACTCCAAAGTCGATCCCAACTCGGTAAAGTGTCTCGTCCACTAATAACTTGAACAAAGACATCCCAATGCTTAGTAAACCCATTTAGGGCTACTTGCACTAGCTCGTCATCATCTGGTTTATCTCCAATAGCTGCCAACTCATCCTTGACAAGTCTAAGTCTAGTGAGGTAACTTGTCACATTGTCTCCCTTGTTCATCTAAGTATTCCTCAACTTTTCTCTAAGAATCAGCTTCTGGTTAGTGGTAGCATTATGGTATAGATTCAGAATGGCGTCCCACATCTTCTTCATTGTATCTAACTCTATGACATGTGGAACAATATGGTCCTTGACACCATCACGAATCAGCCTCCTTGCCTTGGCATCTTCCTTCTTATGTGCTAAGAGTTGTGTTGGATCTATAGGTACAGGTACAACACTAGTCACATATTCCTTGATCCCATTCTCTTCCAGCAACAAAGAAATTTTGGCTTTCTAGACATCAAAATTTGAGGCTCCATCCAATCTGTCTTGATCTCTTAAACCTGCTGAGGCCATCTCAAAAGATAAAAGCAATAACAATAAAAATAATTCTAAAGAGGTAAAATTGGGTTTTTATAAACCCTCTTTCTTGCGCTGAGCTTAGTCTACTCTAAGATCCGCTCTGATACCATGTGAAAATTTTATTACAGTTACTGATTATTAATCTCCTATCTAATACATAGATTATTTGACTTTGGAAAATTAATTCTCAGCAAATATCGAAAAATAACATAACTGCAACTTCACCAATAAAACTCACAGAAGTAGAGAAGAGAACATGCACAATAATAAACACAATATTTTTGGAGAAATTGTCCTTGGAAAAACCTCAAAGGGAAAACCACTATTGCAGATGAGGAATTTTATTAAACTTTAGCAAATCAAGGAATAAAACTACTTGCCTCTTACTGGCAGAGCTCCGGCAATATTCTTCTCCATAAATTCTTCCCTCAATTTCTCCTACTGAAACTCCACAACTGCTATCCCCAACACTATACTGCGCCCTTGCTATCACTACAAGACTATTTGCTCTCACTACAAATCTACTTTTTCTATCACTGCAATTTTTTTCTGCTTCTCCAGTGTATTCTCCAAATGCCCATTGATCCCCTTTTATACTTTTCTCATTGGAAAACCAATGGCCATGATTTAATCTCAATCAATGGATAAGATTAAATAGACTCTAACAACCCTATCTAACTAGATTCTAGAAGTCTCTAGAGGAATCAATTATTTAATTATATAATTATCTAGACAACTCAGCCCTTTCTAGAAGTCTCTAGAAAATAATTAAATAATTAAATAAACACTTCTTGGGAATGGAGACACCTGTCCAAGCTAGATAAATTAACAAAAAAGACTGTTGTTGCCCCTCAATGGCATGGGCTTGAGGGTTTTTCTTGATTCCCAAGAGCTTGAATTGGGAGATCACTTGCCTTCAAAAATAGAAGTAGTAATGCACAGTGCTTTGCTTCATATAGCTATACTTTCCCCGAGGTATGCACAATCTCCATGGTGTTTGGCGGAGCTTTCATTTATGCTTAAAACAGGAACTCCAATTATTCCTATTTTTTGTCATGTTCAACCTCATGATGTCTGATATGCAAAAGGAGTATATCATCATGCATTTTCTGAACACAAAAAGAAAGGTAGGTACACCTCAGAAAAGCTTCAAGAGTGGAAGAACGCACTCAACAACATTTCATTTAGTGTTGGTGAAATCATTCATAATGAAGAGTGAGTACCAAATACTCTATCTCCAGCTCTCATTCTTTTTCTTATCAATCCTCTTCAGCATTTAGTTCATTTTTAATATTTCTTAACTTTCAGTACACATGTTAAATCAATATTTGTACTGTTTCATTCTATGGTTTGTATGTTTAGGGACGAGGGGAGCCTGCTCAAGTGTATTAGTAGTCATGTTTTGAAAATAATAAAAAAGGTGCCATTTGTGGTTGCCAAACATCCAATTGGTCTAGATGAAGCTATCATAGATTTTGAAAGGACAACACTTAAATCTAGAGAAAGCTCTCACACAGTGGAAATTGTGGGAATTTGGGGCATGGGTGGTTCTAGAAAAACCGCTCTCGCCAAACAATTATATAACAATAAATACACAACTATGGAAAGGTCCAGTTTTCTCTTTGATGTTAGAGATGTTGCTTCAAAATGAATTGCACAATAAACGGAAAAAGCTTCTAGAAGACCTTGGTCTCCAAGGTGTATCAGTTGACAATATAGAAGAAGGCAAGGGAATTCTCATCAACCACTTGAGATCTGTTCAGGTGCTCATCGTTCTAGATGATGTTGATAATGAAGATCAATTAGATGTTCTAGTGCCTAATAAAGACAGTCTTGGATGTGATAGTTTGATTATAGTTACTACAAGAGAGCTTGAAGTCCTTCAACATTGGGGTATCTCATCCATTTATAGAATGAAATTATTAGATCCACCTAATGCCAAGCAGCTATTTTGCTAGCATGCTTTCTTGAAGCCTTCTCCACTCCAACAATTTGAAGATTTGGTTGAAAATTTTCTAACTATTTGCAATGGATTGCCCTTGTCTTGAAAGATTTTTGGAGCACAATTATATAGTAAATCCAACAAAGATTATTGGAAAAATGAATTGCATAAGATCTCTAGAATACTGCACAAAGATATCAAAGATGGATTAAAAATAAGTTATGATGCTCTAGATGATGAAGAGAAGCAGATATTCTTAGATACTGCATGTTTCTTCATTGGAGAGGCAAAGAATTTAGCCATTGCTACTTGGGATGGATCTGGATGGAATGGTTTGCATAGTTGTGAAAGACTTATTAATAAATGTTTTATTGAACTTGATGATGGTGACTATAAGAATGCATGACCACTTAAAATATTTAGGAAGAGAAATTGCAAATCATCAGTCACCCTACCGTCTATGGTCTACCCAACAGATTACTAATGTACTTGAAGTACAGGTAAAAAGTTAATAGTTTTTTTATTGTCTCACTAAACAATAGTGTGGCAACCTTCCTTGTTTATTTGTATTTGTTTGATTCTTGTCACTGGTAAGTTTAATGTTACAATTATTTATTAATCCATTCATTTTTCTATTAAAGGGAATTGGCATTCGAGGAATAATGGCCACAACTACTGGATGCATAAGCGAAGTTGAGGAGTTTTCTCTATGTTCGCGGGGCAGGAAGATCAAGTTAATACAAACAGAGGATCTTATAGTCTCAAAGCCTCTTTGCTTGGATTAAAAATTTGTCACGTGAGAGGAAATTACAATAATCAATTGATTGCTGTTATATCTAAATATCTGCTATGGCTTCGCTGGTTTGATATTGAGCGGAAGAATCTGGATTCACTGGGTTCATTCAAAAACTTGAGGGTGTTAGAATTCTATGAAAAAGAGTCTTCAGAACATTACCTAGAAGAATTATGGAAGACTGACAGTGATGTAAGTATCTTTCATAACTATCTTTCATAACTGTTTAAAAATTTAATTTTAATATTTATATAATTAATTTTTTAATATGTTTTTATTAAAATTCAACTCCAATTTCAATCAATTGACTCAAAAATTATAAAGTTGAAACCTGATAAAATGTCACATAATCTAACACAACGAAAAGCTTACCTACTTGAAGGGTTTTCTTTTCATCTGATGGGCACTTTGTTGCAGGCTCCTGTGCAGTTAAGAGAATTGGATATTTATCAATGTTATAATTTCAGAAGATTTCCAAAATCAATAGGATGGCTCAGGGATTATAAAAAGATAGTCCTGAGAAACATATTTTGGAACCGGAATAGAAGTCTGCCCAAAGAATTTTGTCTTCTCCAATCGCTGGAGCACCTGGAACTATTTGGGTGTCGAAAGCTATCATCACTACCCAGAGATTTTGGCCATTTGAGAAACCTCAGGTATCTTGATTTATCCTACAGTAAGAATTTGAGGTGGTTGCAAGTATCTTTTAGGGAGCTAACGCTTCTGCAACACCTCAACTTAAAGGGATGTTCTAAACTCGCCATAGGGTCAGACATTCTACAAAACATGACAAAGCTTCAGTATTTGAACCTTTCTGACTGCAAGAAATTGGAAGAGATGCCTCGTCACATCCCAAATCAGGCGTCCTTGACAGAGCTCTATTTAAGTGGTATCTGCAGGCTAAGGGTGATACCAATGAACATCAGTCAGCGGAGCAAGTTGCGAGTGATGATCATCGGGAGTGAGTTGCTCACATGTTTGCCAACATATCTGGGAGATTTGTTCTCCTTGACTACTCTTGTGATTGACAAATGCCCCGAGCTGCAATATATACCAGACTCTCTGGGGCATCTAAATCCCTTAGAGTATTTAGAGATATCGAATTCAGGAGTGGAATCTTTACCACAATCAATTAGGCAACTTAATAATCTTCAAATACTTTCAATATTTCGATGCCCAATCAGCCAATTTGATCTCCACGCGGGGTCGTTTGCTTCTTCTCTCTGCAACCTTAAGCTGATAAATTTGTTTGGTACAGAACTGTCCAAGATTTCCATCACTCGGGACTGTTGTCCCGGCCTTGAGACTCTCTTCATTGACTTTAATAAAAATCTAACGGAGATAGAAGTTTTGCCAAGTACAGTGAAGAACATAAGATTGCCGCACTGTAAAATGTTGAGGAGCATAAGGGGTGTTGATGTTCTGGTAAACGTTCAAAGGATGAAGATAACTGGGTGCCCCGAGTTGGATGCGCTTCCCGGTTTTGCGCAATTAGCTTCTCTCCTAGTCTTCGAACTTCAAGGCTGCTATGGAGTTAAGAAAATACAAGGTTTGGAAAATTGCAGAGCGTTGGAGGAGCTGACAACAAAAACGAGGTGGGAGGAGGCGGGCACAGAAAGTTTGGAGCGCATGGAAAGATTGAGGATTGTGAATCTCACAGCAATCAGCAGATCTGGTGTTGAAGGTTGCAATCAAAGCATGAAGGTAATTACAGTTTATAGGCATTTATAATTCTAATTATTCTAATTACTTTCAATTGATTATGCATTGACTGAACGCTGTGCACAGAATATTCAGAAATGGCCAGACGAAATTATAATATGTACCCGGGTAGTCTCTGACGCCGGCTCAATTGTAAACTGTGCCTTTCCCAATCTCTCTGTTGTTGACTCGGATGGTATCCATAATATCAATTCCAATGCCCATGGAATTCTGGTATGCTTTGTTGTAAACTGTGAATCTCCAAAAATGGAATTGCAGTTAGTGGGTGACAATATAATAATGTCTTCAATAGAGGTGGAGAAGGGTAAGTGGTTATGGATAGCTCTGTTCTCACAAGGCTCCAGGTGGTTCACAACAAAGAAATATCGAATAGACGCACTCCCTTCAGCATTCTCTTCAGTTCAGGACACAGCAGAGGAGTTGGCTATAAGCGCGACAGGGATGTTGAGAATAAGGGTAATGCAGCAGGTGAGAGCAGATATAACGGGATTCCGATTCCCTTTACATGGGGACATGACGGAATTCCCTTCAGGTTTGGTCACATCAGAGTTCCTATTCCCCTCATATGAAGTGGAAAGAGAATTGGTTGAGATGGGGGAGGTGGAGAGACTTGGGGAGGCTTTCATCTATTTATGGCGGCTTCTATCAAATTGATATTGAATTGTTTATATTATATATTAATTAAAAATAATTATTTCATGAATATGTGTAATATTATTTTATATAAATGATAAAGTAAATATTTGTTCAATGAAAATCAAAACATAAATTTAAATTTTAGGTGAATAAAAAAAGTTAAAAAAAATTAGATGTTAATAATAAATTATGAATAATACAGATATTACCTATAATCCAATAATATAGATAAAATGTTATTAATTATAAGAGAGTCAATATAAGTATAGAGGGCTATAGGATGCATCGATCAAGGAGATAACTTCTAGATATTGATAATTTGACTCTCAATCACTTGAAAATATGAGTTGGGTTAACTTGGAGTTACTATCAATCTAACTAAGATAGAGGTGGCCTTGATTGAATAGAAGTGTTATGTAACTTCAATCAATAAAGAGTTGATGAGGTAGTGATGGGACTTGAAAGAAGAGCCTTGCTTGATTACTATGCACATGCAACTCTTCATTGCTACAAATAACCCCTAAAATGCTATGACAAGGTGGTCTTGATTGCAATTGATGTTTTTTTTCTATATGTTGATTACACGGATACTATTGTTCATCAAGAACTTTAGTTTTAAAATAAAATTGAATCAACTTGGTACATGCTTTAATTTCTAGCTTATTGAGCTCATGAGACAAGACTTATTCAAGGTTTTTAATTTCAACCATCTCTTTTGGATCTATGAAATCAGGATGGAATGAGTGGGTGGAGACTTACAAATTTGTATTTTATTATATGTGGTAACTTGAGAAGGGGTATTCTCTTTTAAAAATATGGTTTTAAAGAAGACAATTTACCAACATATATGAAGTTCATTTCAATTCTAATAGCTAGATCATATGATTGTGGCAAGGTTTATCCTCCTAACTTGTATCATGGTGGTAATTTAATAATCTGAAGCTCTCAAAAATATAGAAATGTAAAACCTAGAGGTGGTCTAACATTAACCAAAAGCCTTTTTTGTGCTTCATCAAATCATGTATGCACTGTATAGGATATCTCTTGATTATGATGAGACTTTGAATAAGTGATTTGTATCCACCTCTCAAAATTGACCAAAGAGTAAATCACCAAGGTTATTCCAACTTGATATCGAACCAAATAAAAAAATTCCAAGCCATTTATAACATTTAACTTTGAGAGAAAAAGTAATAAAATGGACAGAAATGCTCTCTTATATAATCTGCTTATCGTTAATCAAAAACACTCTCTTATATAATAATTATGAATATTCAATAAATTTGTAATATTTTTTATATGATTTGCAAGAGAAACATAACCATCTCCATAGACAAGAGGTGGTGCCTTTAATGTGGATTCAAGAATCTAACATCTTAATTTTTGTTGCAAAGGACCACTTGAATACCATGCCATAAATGGTATAACTAATGTAAAAATATTCAAATTACATGAATATTATGAGCTACATAGTTTGTGGGAAAAAATATTTTAGATCTTTTGACCAATGGGGTCACCAAGTGGAAAATGCATGTAACTATGAATTGATATTTTTATGATTTACCACCAAAATCACAAAATTTAGAACAAATTCAAAGAAACCAAAGATTCAATCTATTTACCCATGTCCCACAAGGCATGCCAAAACCATTGATGTTCAAACCTACACTTGAAACTTGCACCTACATATAGAGCTACATCAACATGGGAAACCTAGCAAATATGGGATGTGGTTTGGAAGATGACCTCTAGTATTTTAGAAATTGTATCTTCATATGTTTTTCAGTGAATTCTTTTAAATTTCAAGAGAAAAATGGAGAAGAAAATTTAAGAAAATAAATCCTAACTAAAGTGGCAATATGCTAATTACAAATGCCACAAACACACCTATGACTTATTATGCATAGGATTTGAAATCACAAAATGAAATGAACATAGATACAACAATGAAAAGTGGCATTGACATAATAATTTATTTTTAGGAGGCTTGATAATTTTAGATATTTACAAATTGTTAGCAAACAGATTGGGCACCTTGAGATAATGATGACTCTCAGCCCAAAAAGGTGCCTCTATTCCTAACAACTCTAGATGAATGCTCTCTTTGAGAAAGAAAACACCCTCTAAATTGAAGAGATACAACTCCCTCTTATGATTTTTAATGAATTAGGAAACCAAAAAATAAAACTAATGTGTGTTTTTAAGCAGAAAGCAATAAGGGAAACAAATGCTAGTTCATAAATATGAAACTAATGTGAATGCGTAAACCATATCCATAAACGATCAATACGAAAATTGAAAATATCTATGTCTATCTCATTAAAGGAAATAAGATCATATTGTATTAAATGGACACCATAAAGCTTATCTCACAAAGAAGACATAACTCTATTGCATGTGTAACACAAAGATCAGTGTACTAAGCATCTCATTAAATTCACAACTCAAAGATTATGAATTATTATAGCATAAAATAAATAACCAAATCCCTCTCGAGAATACCACAAAGTGTATATCTAAAGATCCCCTAAAAATGCTCTAGATTACAAATTTATAGATTTCTCTAAAACGAGCCCCTATTCAGCTACGTGAAAACTCTTTTCCATTCCATAACCATCTCTTGAGATTCTCTATTCAGTCTTTTGTTTTCTATTGGTAATCTTTTTGAATTCCACCAATGAGCTCCTTTAGTTTCTCATAACTAATTCTTTATTTTTGATAACTCGTTATAAAGGAGCTCTTCACCTGCTTTTAGTTTCATAGCTATTATCTTGTAACTGATTATTTTATTCAAATGCTTCCAATTTTAGCCTTTATGCGAAGGTTATTTCCTTGTCCTCTTTTTCTCTCTAATCAATGTTCCCTTAACATCTCGATGAATTTTGTGTGCCTTCAACACTTTGTATGAATTTTTCCATTGTGATTAATAGTTACTCCCACATTACTCTTGTTTGAACAAAACCAAGCTTTCATGTCTTACGATTTCAGGGGAGTGCAACATAGCTTCCAAATCTTTCTTGACTTGTAGATTGAATATCACTAGTCTTCAACACAATGGAGTGAACTGACATGAAGAAAAACACTGGTCTGAGAAATCAATGTTTCCTTGCCATGAAATTATTTCCTTTGAAATCCATTACAATGGTGTTGTCTGTGAGATCACATCACGACTGCATCATGCTTTGAGGTTGAACAGCAATAGATGATTGTCATTTTTCCCTAGTGGAAAGATATGTGAGAACTTTGAAACTTCTTGGGAAGTTATATGAGCAAGTCAATGAAGCTTGAATGTATCCCTACCACACCACTTTAGTTCTTCAATGCTCATCAACTAAAATGTTTTTCTCTTGGAATGTGATACCTACTCAATGCAAAGCCTTTCCAAATGAGAGATTCATTAATGATAGAGATGATATTACTCTTATTTGTTCATGCCAGCAAGCTAGATGAAACTTATGTCTGATGTTGCTTTTGTTCTTAGCATTCGACATGGTGATGATGGAGATGCTCCAAGACAAGATACTTGTATAAACCTCATAATACCTCCATGCTCTTTAGCTATCTTTGCAAGATTCTCATAAATTACTCCATTGACATCTAAAATTGTGTGTCTCATATTCTCTCCCAATAAGATCGATCACATCACGACTGCATCATGCTTTGAGTTTGAACAACGATAGATGATTTTCATTTTTCCCTATTGGAAAGATGTGTGAGAACTTCAAAACTTCTTGGAAAGTTATATGAGCAAGTCAACGAAGCTTGAATGTATCCCTATCACACCACTTTGGTTCTTCAATGCTCGTCAACTAAAATGTTTTTCTCTTGGAATGTGATACCTACTCAATGCAAAGCCTTTCCAAATGAGAGATTCATTAATGATAGAGATGTTGGAATATAAACCCAACTGCTGCTGTCAACTCCAGTTAATATATCGTCCTCCTACCTGCCACCGTCCAGAGACCCCTGCAGCGTCATAGCTCTTCTACACCGCCAGCCATTAACCGTCATCAACAAACTGTTGCCCACAATATTGCAATATGGGTTGTTACCCATTGCGATACCATGGGGAACCATCTTCCAAGCCACCTCCGCCAGTGGATATTTCGTAATACGGAAAATTTGACATTTAAGTTTTAATATTAATGTAAAGGACACTTTATTAAATACGTTTTGTTCGAGGAAAGTTAGTTAGGTAATTTATAATGAATTTTATTTCATGCCCTCCTTTCCGTGAATGTTTTTCACATGAATTTTAACTTTTACCTATATTTGTAAATGTATTTACTTTTGTTTTTTAATGCGAATGTGAGCATACAAAAATTAATGAGCAACAACTCTGTGTTGAAGATATTTTTTTAAGTTTTAATTTTTCTGATGAATTCCTCTGCCTCTGGCCTTCACGTGGTATTAGAGAAAGTTTGATTATCAGAGCCAAGTTTATCAAATCAAATTATCTAGGTAAATTTCAAAAATGGCAACAAGCACAAGCTTGACAAACCCACAAATTCCATAGTTTAATGGGAAGAATTATGAGTATTGGTAAATTACCATGAAAGCACTATTTAGCTCACAAGATATATGGGATTTAGTAGAGAATAGATTTCCAGAGCCAGTAGATGCAGTAGCATACAATGCTTTAACACAAGCAGAGAAATACTTATTAAAAGACACAAGGAAGAAAGACTCAAAGGCTTTATTTTATCTATTTCAAGCTATACATGAGAGCATTTTTCCAAGGATTTCAGAAGCAACAAAGTCCAAACAAGCATGGGATATACTTCAAACGGCCTATCAAGGCATGGAAAAAGTTAAAACAGTAAAGCTACAAATGCTGAGAAGAGATTTTGAAACAATATGTATGAAGGACAATGAATCTGTAGATTCATTGTACACCCAAGTCATTGGGGTGGTTAATCAAATTAGGTTTCATGGAGAGAATCTAGAAGATACTAGAATTTTTGAAAATATTTTAAGGAGTTTTCCCACAAAATTTCTACCAGTTGTAGTTGCTATAGAGGAGACAAAGAATCTCTCACAGTTCTCAGTTGATGAGTTATACGCATCTCTAATTTCTCATGAACACAGGCTGAAAAGGTCAGCAGATACATTACTAGAGCATGCTTTCAAAACTTAGGCATTAGTCAGTCAAGGAAGAGGAAGAAACTCTTATAGAGGTGAAAGATACAGTCTATCAAGTTCAAGTGGAAGAGGCAGCAATCAAGGCTTAAGCCAAAACCCAACACAGAATCAGTCACAAAATCAAAGGTATGATAAATCTTAAGTCCAATGTCACTACTGTAAAAAATATGGGCATTATATGAATGAGTGTAGAAAGAAGCAGTATGATAAATAATAGACAAAATGCAAATTTTTCAAGAGAAGGTCAAAATTAGAATTCAGATAAGAGCACAATGTTTTTAGCTTGTAATGTTGCTCAAGCAAATGAAAAATATGTATGGTTTTTAGATTCAGGCTGTAGCAATGATATGACAAGGAATCTAGAAATGTTTTCAAGTTTATATGAGAATGTAAATTCTGATGTTACATTGGGTAATGACAACAAAGTGTCAGTCAAGGGAAAAGGAGATGTCAATATTCTAACTAAACAGGAGGAGAAAAAGTATATTTCAGATGTGTATTTTGTGTCTGGTCTGAAACATAACTTAATGAGTGTAGGGCAACTGGTTCAAAAAGGGTATAGAGTAACCTTCAAGAATGGTCTATGCACAATTTTAGACAAATACCCAAGCAACCAACTTATTGCAAAAGTCAGAATGACAAACAACAGAATGTTTCCTTAAAGATAAGGCCAGATTTGAATATAAATTATGCTCAATCACAACACTTAATGAATTCACAAGTGGGTAGAGAAGAAACTATAGTAGTAGTGCAGACAATCTTTCAAGCTGAGATAAAAGATGAAAACTAGTTATGGCACCTAAGATTTGGGCATCTCAACTTTGGAGGTTTAAATTTACTTCATAGGAAAGGCATGGTCAAGGGACTACCTTTAATAGAGAAACTAGAAAGTGTATGTGAAGGGTGCATTTTAGGAAAACAACATAGAGAATTATTTCTAGCAGGAAAGTCAACTAGAGCAAAAGCCCCTTTGGAAATTATACATTCAGATTTGTGTGGACCTATGCAAACACCTTCAATAGGTGGTAGTTTTTATTTTCTAACATTCATTGACGATTATTCAAGAAAAACATGGGTTTATTTTCTAATGCAGAAAAATGAAGTGTTTGATCTATTTCATCAGTTCAAGAATTTGGTTGAAAAACAAAGTGGCTATTATATCAAAGTGTTGAGAACATATAGAGGTGGTAAATATATTTCAAGAGAATTTTTTAATTTTTGTAAAGATCATGGAATTCACAAGCAGTTCACAACTAGATACACACCTCAGCAAAATGGAGTAGCTAAAAGGAAAAACAGAACAATCATGGAAATGGCTAGAAGCATGTTGAAAGCCAAAAAATTGTCAAATGAATATTAGGCAGAAGCAATATCTTGTGCAGCCTATATAATGAATAGGTGTCCAACAAAAAGTGTCATGAATATGGTACCTGAAGAAGCATGGACATGAAGAAAACATACTGTTACTCACATGAGAGTATTTGGATGTGTATCATATGCACATGTGTCTGATGAATTGAGAAGGAAGCTAGATAACAAAGGAGAAAAATGTATATTTGTTGGATATAGTGAAGAATCCAAAGCTTATAAGCTCTATAATCCAACAACAAAGAAAGTTATAATCAACAGAGATGTACAATTTGTAGAAGATGCAGTATGGGATGGAAACATAGAGAAGACAGTCAATATTTCAGCTAGTATACCTCAAGAGGAGATGAAGTTTCAACATCAACAAATATTCCAGCTATTGTGACTCCTACCACTCCCATTCAAGCTCAGAAAAGTAGTCCACAAGTGATACCAGCATCAACTGTAAGAACAGCTTCATGCATTCAAGGAAGCAATCCAACAAGAGGACAACGAACACCATCTACAGCAGGACCATTGGGTCCACATTCCACAAGTTCAAGTGATATGTCAAATCCTACATTGGCAAGCCTAAGAAGATAGAAAATCAGAAGCATAAGAGATATATATGAGCAAAATGAAGGTGAGAATAATTCAGATCATATTTCTCTTTCTGCATTTTATTCTCAAATAGAAGATCCAATTCATTTTGAAGATGCAGTCAAGGATGATAAATGGGTAAGTGTTATGGATGAAGAAATTGAAGCAATTGAAAAGAATCAGACATGGGATCTAGTTAGTCTTCCAAAAGACAAAGATGTCATTGGAGTGAAATGGGTATATAAAACCAAATTGAATGAAAAAGATGAAGTTCAGAAGCTTAAAGCAAGATTGGTTGTAAAGGGCTATTCACAATAGCCTGGAATTGATTACAATGAGACATTTGCCCCTGTAACACAATTGGATACTATAAGGATAATTTTAGCATTAGCAGCTCAGAATAAGTGGTCTATATCTCAAATGGATGTAAAGTTAGCTTTTTTAAATGGTTATTTAGAATAATTTTATGTGGATCAGCCACCTGGGTATGAAATTCTGGGTCAAGAAGACAAAGTTTACAAGTTGAAAAAGGCACCGTATGGATTGAAGCAAGCCCCAAGAGCTTGGTACAGTAGAATAGATAGTTATCTTTTGCTGAATGGATTTAATAGATGTAGTAGTGAGCCCACACTATATACAAAAATGAATGAAGAAGGTGAAATACTGATAGTATGCTTATATGTTGATGATTTAATTTTCACTGGTAATTTGTCAATTGATCTATTCAAGGCAGGCATGAAGAAAGAATTTGAAATGACAGACTTAGGTCTGATGAAGTATTTTTTGGGCATTGAAGTGAATCAAAATGAAAATGGTATTTTTATTTCACAGTCAAAATATGCAAATGACATTTTGAAAAGGTTTAATATGATGAAGTGCAAACCAGCACCAACACCTACAGTGACAGGTCTGAAACTAAGCAAGGATGATAGTGGGTCTAATGTTGATCCAACTTTGTTTAAGAGGCTTGTTGGAAGTCTCATGTATCTCACAGCCACAAGGCCAGACATTATATATGGAGTAAGTTTGATTTCTAGGTTTATGGAAACACCAAAAGACACCCATTGAAAGCTAGGAAGAGAATTTTAAGGTATGTAAGTGGAACAAGGAATTTTGGCATTAAGTATTCAAGTTCAAATGAGTTCAAACTCATAGGATACACTGACAGTGACTGTGCTGGTAGCATTGATGACAGAAAAAGCACGTCTAGTTATGTATTTAATTTTGGGACTGGAGTTGTCTCATAGTCTTCAAAGAAGTAGCCAATAGTCTGTCTCTCATCAGCTGAAGCAGAATATGTGGCAGCCACAAGTGCAGCATGCCAGGTAGTCTGGATGAGAAGAATTTTGAAAGAATTGGAAAATGAACAAATGGAGGCAACAAAAATTTATTGTGATAACAATTCAGCCATAGCTCTCTCAAAAAATCCAATCTTCCATAAGAGAAGCAAGCATATTGATACCAAGTATCACTTTACCAAGGAATTAATTAACAATGGTGACATATTTTTAGAGTTTTGTAGATGAGAAGAGCAAAGTGCAAATATTTTCACAAAGGCACTAGGAAGAGATAATTTCATTTTTCAAAGAAACAGATTGGGCATGGTGGACTGTGCAGTTATGTTTAAGGGGGAGTATTGGAATATAAACCCAACTGCTGCCATCACCTCCAGCTGATGTCATCCTCCAACCTGCCACTTTTCGGAGACCCTCGCAGCATCGTAGCTCTTCTACACCACCAGTCATTAACCGCCATCAAAAAATTGTTGCCTGCGATATCACAATATGGGTTGTTTCACATTGCGATACTGCGGGAAACCATCTTCCAAGCTTCCTCCACCAGTGGATATTTCGTAATACAAAAATTTTGATATTTAAGTTTTAATATTAATGTAAAGGACACTTTATTAAATATGTTTTGTTCGGGAAAAGTTAGTTAGGTAATTTGTAAAAAAAATTATTTTGTGCCCTCTCTTCCGTGAATGTTTTTCACGTGACTTTTAACTTTTACTTATATTTGTATATGTATTTACTTCTTTTTTTAATGCGAATGTGAGCATACAAAAATTAATGAGCAACAACTCTGTGTCAAAGATATTTTTTTAAGTTTTAATTTTTCTGTTGAATTCCTCTGCCTCTAGCCTTCAAGAGATGATATTACTCTTATTTGTTCATGCCAGCAAGCTAGATGAAACTTATGTTTGATGTCACTTTTGTTCTTAACATTTGAGATGGTGATGATGGAGATGCTCCAAGAAAAGATACTTGTATAAACCTCATAATACCTCCATGCTCTTTAGCTATCTTCGCAAGATTCTCATAAATTACTCCATTGACATCTAAAATTGTGTGTCTCATATTCTCTCCCAATAAGATCGATGAAAATATTATATTTTTTCCATCACTACATTGATTGAATTTTCATCTCGTGGATTATACTTCATTAGAACAATCTGTGTCAAATTCCCATTAGTTTCAAATGCCTTGGTGAGTCCTCTGAAATTGGGATCATTGTGTCTCCTGAAGTTTCCTCTATTGATCCTGAGTTAGCCTTCATTATAGAGCGGCCATTTCACTGGCAACGTCTTTCAAATCTCCCCTTCAAAAGCTTGAGGAGGGGATTTCAGTGCTTATGAGTACCACTCTAGATGTCACTAGCCTCCAGATGACTTGAATTTTGTTGTGAGGTGGGATTTTATGTGGCTCTTCTAATCATGGTGAGAAGTTATGTAATTTTATAAAATCACCACTTATAACATTTAACCCAAACACTTGTTATAATTAGAAGTAATGTGGCGGCCTTTTAGTGGGTTCTTGTAACCAAGCTTTAAATACTATCTAAATCCAACTCCCACAGACTATGCAACCTTTTTAGTTTCTCAAGAAGTTGAAGAGAGCTTACTCTGTCATACAACTCATAGCTTCACATCCCACAACCATCATTTTGATGTGGACTAGCATGATCCACTCTAAATGGATTATATTTGGCAGTGCTTTTATCAAACATAAATCTGTATGCAAGCTTACCAATATCGATCAAAATTTATCTTTTGCTAAATTCATCTCAGAGCAAGCAATTCCCTGAAATATTATGTTGATCAATATTCCACATAGAATAACTATCACAATGCTCACAAATTTTCCCCATGGTGCTATGTATTGTCTAAGTTTCTCGGCCTTAGTGATAGAGATATGAGTATTTTCCATGATCGGAAAACAAATTCCTTTCACCAGGAATTACCCAACTGCCCCCATAACTCAACCTTCAAATGTATAGTCAAACCATCATTTTGATAGTTAGAAATATAAGAAATTTCAACCTGGAAATTGTGGTTGCTGAAATCTGCATTTTGGTTAAAAACTAACATAGACATGTATGATTAGTATTCAAGCAAAGCAAACCTTCAACATCCATATGAAATAAATCAACATGTTTTATGATACAATCAAAACAACAAAAGATTAGATAAACAAGTTGAAAGCATACAACAAAACATGAAGAGAATAATATTTCATATTGGATTGGTGTCACATGTGCTAGTGACCCTTTCCCAATCCTTGATTGATAAGCTAATGATAATGATGGACAAGATCATTTCTCAAATGAAGAGAGTGACCTTGCATGATCTTGGAGATGAAATGTTAAGATTGTGGATTGATAGTGGACAAAATTAATTCTCAAATGAAGAGAGTGACTTTGCATGAAAGTTGTGGAGAGCTTGCTTGAAGGATGAAGCCTCTCATTTATAGATTATCAAGTTGAAAGAATGCATATGAGAGAGCAACGCGGGATCAAAAACAAGCCAATGAGATGAGGAAACTTGCCAGCATGTGAGTGGTTAATGCATGTGCAAGATTTGGGAAGAGTGCCCATGAGAGGGAGAATTTGAATTCAAATTTGAGAGTAAATACTGAGTGGGGGACAAGAAAATGAGCAATAAATGCAATGTTGGAGGAGCAAATCAACTTTCCTTTGAATTCAAAGTTGAGGGAATATTCCCCATAAATGCCATGTTGATGGAAAATCTTGGATTTAATAAATCAATAAGATTGATTTATTTGTGCAACTGGAGATATCTAGAGAATGCAAGTGGGTGAGATTAGTATTAGATTTAATTAGGATCAATTAGCTAGGATGATGATTAGGATGCTTTGACTTTTATGACTTAAATATTTGATTTATTTAAATCAGAAAAGGATGGAAAATGATTTGGATTTAATTAAATAAAAGGTTTGATTTATTTAATTAAAATGAGGGTGATGGGATCAAGTTGATTTATTTGATTTAAACTAATGACTTTAGGAGATTGATAAATAAACTTGATTTATTTTCCGAATGGATGAATATGACCTAGTTGAATGCATTATGTCAATTTGATGTGTCTATAGAAATATCCTATTGTCTTTAATGAAACTCTTAATTTGCGAGATGATCTACTTCAATGTGGCTAAATATAAAGGGGAAAAGTTCAAAAACTTTTAAGGACTAAAATTGGGGCTAACAACGACTTTGATTGGTGATTGCATTTTCTATAGAAATGCAGAGAACTCTAGAAGCTTTGGGGTAGACTAGTGCCAAGTCCATTGGGCCAGAATCAAGGAGCATGAAGGAGATGGAGCAAAGCAAGCCAAAAACAAAACAAAGTAGGAATGGAAAGTAAACTACCAGCACAGCCAAAAACTCCTAATATGTACATGGTAGGAAGATCCTACCTTAAATAGGCCTTCAAGATAATCATGCAAATCCATTTGCAGGCTAGGAGAAATAGTTGCATGTGTGAAACAATGCTTGGTGAATGAGAAGTGTGCGCACAACCAACTGAAAACTAGAGGCAACTACCATCAAATAAATCCAACCAACCCAAGGTGTAAAGACTTTCTGGATAAAGTCTATTGCCTAAAAATCCCCTTTGCATCATATGCTTCTACAGCTGATTGATTGATATCAACAATGCCTTGCATATAATCACAAGAATCTACCTATACAATATCAGATAGATGGCATGTTGCACTTGATTTTGTGTGTCAAAATAAATCATCCGACGGATTGGACATCCCACATATGACTTATGAGAAAAAGAAATTTATTGGTTACTACATCTTTATAAAGGAGAAATTTTGCATTTAGTTGTCAAAGTTGTCAACATTGTTTTTAATTAGAGGTAAAGTAGGTTTTGAAGGGGCCCCAAAACCCTTTACCAAAAATGAAAGTTGTATCAAAAGATAACTAAACAAAGCAATCAACAACCAACACGTAGCAAAACGTCAGCAAGATAGTTGCCAAAAAGGAGGAACAAAAAAAAAACTACATATTCTATAGAATATTTGAAGCTTACATGTCACTCTCAATTATCTTCTAATGTGCATCCATGACTTTAGAACTCTCTTTGGCAAGGACCCTAGCTTGCATCTTGGTCTTGTTATGAGTTCTAGTACTAGGCCCCAAAACACTTACCTCTTTAACCAAAACATCCTACAAACCAGTAGCCTTATCAACCAAAGCTTCCTTTGCCATCTTCCTTTCCCCAATAGCTTCATTATCAATAGTAGCTCCCTCCTTCTATTTCTTATCCTTTTCATTGGGAGTAGAAAGGCCTTTATCCTTGTACCTCATAGCAAATTTAGTAACTTCAACAACCTTATCCAACTTCATGCTAACTCTTTCCATCTACTCTTCCAAAGTCACAATTCTTTGTTCAAAAATCTACTTCATCTTTAGCATCTCCTCAACAACAATCTTTGAGGAATCATACATCTCATCAACTTGAGTCTATATAGAAAACTACAAAGATTCCCCAACTTTGCTCATAGCTCCCCAAACCCTCACATTGGTAATATTGAGCTCATGAAAAAACCATTTGAACAATCTAAAGAGGGAAATAGTTCCCTCCTTAGCTAGACCCAAAACATTAGGCAACTCCTCCTGGTCAATGTTAAACACATCTCTAGCCTCCTCATCACCCTCCTCAAAGACACTATTGTTATCCTGGCTCCCACAAACCTCCTTACCTTTAGCCCCAACCACTGGTATTAGAATTTTATGGAGAGAGCTAACAATCTCCTCAACCAATGACATCCTTCTATTTTGCTTGTCCATTTCCTCAATAGGGGAATCCATAGCAACCTGCCTGCCACCAATCTTGGGAGAAGGAATAGCATGCTCCTCCTACGCAGGGCTAGTGGGCCTCATAGCCAATTTCTTAAAGCTACTCTCCTTCAAATCCTTCTTTCTCTTAGATCCTGAAGTAGGGGGCGTAGAAGACACCTCAACAACATCAATCATATCTTTCAAGATGCTAGAGGGGGTAGCAGGCCCAGTTTTACAAGGTTTTTCACCAACCCCATCCTCAAATTCCAAGTCTCATAATCCTTCGAGTCAAGAACAAAGTAACCTTTCCCACTCTTACCCAAAATAGGGAGTTTCAAATACACTTCCATAGATTCTTGAGAATCGGGAACATAATCATCATCCTCTTCAGACTCAGATTCCTCCTATGGAACCACTTTCTTCTTTTTCCCTTTCGGACTCACTGGTTCCTCCTCTGACACTATTTCATATTCCAAGGTTAGTTTCTTTTGCTTACCCTCCGGAGACATTATAGGCTACTTAAGAACCACAAACACCTTTGCATAATCCATTATGAGTATCTAATCAACCCAACATGTAGAACAAGATTCTTAGGATTTTTTTTGTGATCCTTAAGACCATACTCCAAAGAAGCCAAAAGATAGAAAGGAAAGGAAATTTTCTTCTTATGACAAAAATGATTCAAAAGAACAAAGTGATACACATTAGTAATAGAGAACCAACCTGCTGAGGTAATGTACCTCATCAATTCCTTGGCAACATCTCCCCACATAGCTTTGATGGAACTGTGCTGGTAGCCACCACTATTAGCCTATTTGAGCTTTTGTTCTTCATCTCCTTTGAAGAAAATCTGCAAAGCATCTTTAGATTCCTTCCTATCTCTATACACCATTTTTCCCTCTGTGGAAAGACCAGTAATATTTGCTGTGAAATCCTCATTGATATCAAATTTAGTACTTTCCAACTTCAAAACCCTATTATTCCATCCCTTGACAAACGAAGTCATAGCTTGCGGATCATTCCTATGGAGCTACTCCAAGTAAGGTGTAAGCCCAACCCTTCATAGCCTTTTCCACACCTCAAACTTGGTTTTCACAGTGTCATAGGAGAAAGGCTCTTCGATGTTTCTATCACCGCCCATGATAACAAACTTAGCAAATCCTAAGAGCTTGAGAACTTTATAGACAATTAAGAGAAACTTAGAGAACATAGGCCAGGAAATACCCACAATTCATGTGACAATGACATGGTGGTAGAGGATCATAATTAACCTTGAAGTCCACCCCATACAAAGATTCAAATTACCATAATCCAAAGCACAGTCCAACTCGCCATCACTCCAAACAATAATCTACCATGTGAACAGGGTCATGCGAGCACAGATCATCACGAGGCCACCATCCAACTTAGCATTTTTGATAATCATGATTAATACAAGTGATAGCCTCAATGGGAAGGGGGTCATCCACATCTCAAACCCTAGAGCCGCTAACCCCAAAGTTAGCATAGACATCTATAAGGCCATTACCCTCCCTAACATTATTAGAAATATAAAATTCATCAAAAGAATTTAGAATTTCAATGGAATCCATAATAAGGGATTCAACACTCCAAGAGGGAACAAAAGAATTCTTTAGATTATTGATAACATTTAATGATTCTCCCTCAAGCCACACCTTTCTATAGCCTTTAGAATGAGCCATCTTCAAGGCATGATAGGGAGTTGACAACATTGTTGTCAACACATAGAAAATCATATTTAAATTTTATTTTAGGATTTCTAACAATTCACCCTAGGGTGAACTAGTCCTGCTATAGAGCTTAAAACCTATTTTTTAGGCTACGTGCACACCATTCTTCCCTTCTTAGATTTGCTTGCAAATTATTATTAATTTTTTGTTATCATAATATTTTTCATTTCAACTATTAATATTTTCATTTGAATTACATCCCAAAAGTGTCAATCAGTCATTTTTATCATAAAAAAATAACAAACCTTCCTAATAGGGCTGACACATCTCAAGGTTGAAAGTCAATCCTATCCTTGAGAGATCTCTTTTTCTAATGAAATTAGGGAAAAGGTTTTTTTTATGTGTTCCATTTTGGTGAACTCTAGTACCACCCCTTTTTTCATCATTTTGATAACTAGTAGACTATAACATAAATTCTAACTATAAAATTGGAAAAAACAAAGATTTGTGCATCTATCCTACAAATTTGGGACTAAAAAAGAGGGACACTCACACATAAGGCATGAATGTCCTTGACTTTTTTCTAAACTTCAAAAATTGATATTGTAGTGCTATATCAATTCTTTGATTTCATGCCCTATAATTTTCATCTTCGAATCTGTATGTACAAGAAATCTACAAAAGAGATGTTGGGAAGTGACTATATTGGAGCTTGCCTCAGTCAAGCCCTTGTTTCGGTAATTAAACCTCCATAAATAGCCAAAGATATGATAAAAGATAGTGTGTGAGCCTTAACCTTAAGTGTATCTAAGGTTGTTATGAGCTAAAATGCAAAGAAACCCTACTCAAGTGTGTTAGAGAGAGATTCCTATATGATAATGACAAGATCTAACTAAGAGAGAAATTAAAACACTCTTAGAAAATTTGAAACACAATGATACCTTTCTTGAGACTACAAATAAGATGAATCTTGAAGATGAGAACACTATGAAACTAGTCATTAGGTTGAAGGAAATATAGCCAAATGCATCTCCCTAACCTAGAATCCATCATGCTCTTCTATTGGCACCAATCTTCAATCATGCTATAGAATTTGATCAAATCTACAATTATGTTTGAGAATATGCAAATTAGGATGTACTTGATGATCTCTTGCTCCTTATTTTCTCCAAAATTTCCTTCTCTTTTCATTCTCTCCTCCTATTCTCCTTATAGTCTCAAATAGTGACAAGACTAGGTACTTATAGGCCTCTAATATGATTTCTCATAAATTATATTCTGATCACTGACTTTGGACAACTGAAATTTAAATAACAAATTGTTTCCTTAAACATATTTTAAATTTGAGCAAAAATAGGGGGACACTCAACCCTAGGGCATGAGTGTCAAAAATGTATTAGATGAATGCATTTGATTTTTTATTGCAATTCTTCATAAATTATCAAAAGTGGGCCATAGAATTCATAATTTAAAAGATTAGGGTCTGATTAAGGGGTGTTAAAAATGAATTAATGCAAGAGGCACTAAAGTAGGTCCAAAATAAGCATGAAATTGTACTATCTCCTAAAATAGAGTTTAATTTATGATGCTACAAATAAAAATTAATATATTATTCACAATTATAAAAACCAAGATTTACCTTTGCTGCTGCAATTTTTCTTCCTATATGGTCAGCTACAATTGTCTCATCTTCACCCTCTATTTCCATCATTATCTCCATATCCTCCAAAGGACTCACTATTGTTGCAACCTCACTCTTCCTTGCTTTCACAATATTTTCTTCTACTATAACATCTTCTCTTCTTTTTATTATCATTGAACCTTCATCTTGTTATCACTTCCATCTAACATGTTCCTTTCAAATAGGCTATTTGTCATTCTCATCTCTTCTTTCAATAAGATATCTTCTTTTTCACCAATTTCTTCATCAAATAAGGGACCTTCAAACACCTCCATTGCTTCTCCTCTTCTTTCACTTGACTCTTCTTCACATTCATTGCAATATTTACCTCCTTCTTTAGGACAACAATATATCCTCTCTATATTTCATTCAACATCATCCTTTTTATTCTTTATCAATCCAATTTCAAATAATTTATCCTCATACTTTTTCTCATCTACTTCAACTTCCTTATTTTTCCTAAGTTCTAAGGCATCCAAACTAGCTTGGATTATTGCTACCTCTATAAAAAAAATTATATAGATCTCCTTCCTCACTGATCTATGCATGAAATCTTCACCAGCCTCTTCATGGTCATCCTTGTCCTCTTTCTTGAAGACATATTGCTCACACTTTCAATCTATATTTTTTGCAATCTTGCACACACATAATTTGTAGAGTCAATTCTCTCTACAGTTGCAGGTACTCCCTACAACAAAAATTCACACTTATACACTATCCTCTATCCAACAAAGACTTTAGAAGATGCTCCTGTTAAAACCCCCTCTACTACTATGAAGGAAGTTTACACACCTTTTACCTAGCTTTATCTCCATTTGAGGTCAACCAACTACTCGACATACAATTCAACTCTACAGTTGCAAAAATTACAACACTTTCCTCTCCACACTTCTCCTGGAGAGCTACTAGCTTTGATGTACCAAATGGTGTAGAATAAATTTTGAAAGTTTTATTAGACTTGCAAAATTCGTAGCCAACACAATCTTAATTCCATAATTCCATTTTTCAATAAGTGAACAATTTAAAATTGCACAAGAACAATGGTGAAAATTTCATTTTATTGATATGAAACTTATAAATCGATTACATCAAATAACATACTACAAAAGTTTGCAACGACATTACAAGCATGGCCTTTCATAGTTGTTTCCATTCATTTTCAATTAATCACCCCACTATTCATTTTCTTGCAAACTCTATGCAACTCTCTTTGACTTAAGGGCTACCTTGTTTGCAAGTTTTTTTCTTTGTTGATTAAAAATGACTAATTTTAATTATTTTTAACAACCTCCAAGATTGGACTACTTCTTCTTAATCTCCAAAACTCTCTTCTTTCGTTTGATCTTCTTCACTTTATGCCATACCCAAATCCATTTATCTCCCTAGTAATAAAATAATAAATTACAAGGTAAATGAGGAATAATTACATTTTTTATTTTGAAATTATTATTCCTCTTCAATTTCAACACCATTGTGCTAGGTAAATAAAAGAAAATAAATGAATTGCAATTTAATTAAATTCCTTTATTCTCCACTTGGCAAGGAATTGCAATATATTTATAAATGAATAGAAGGAAAATTCAATTTCAATTTCTCTAGACTTTTTGCCTATTTTCTAGTTGTCTGCAGATAAAATTGCACCAATGCCAAAAATAAAATAAATGACCAAACTAAAAGAAAAAATAAATATTGAATTTTTGATGATGATGATTTCTCTACACCTAGGATGCTCGTACATCAACCTCAAGATCTACTCCATAAAAAAAGGCTACCTTTTTTTTGGTGAAGGGTCTTATATCAAATCTAGATCATGTTTACAAATAGTTGGTATCAAGAGTAGAATTTTAAGTATATATCTCTTTAGTCAAAGGCTAAGGGGTATCCATTGCACCAAATGCGCTTAGGGAATTATCTCAACCTTGTACCTTATGGTTTGAAGCAGCCTTGCACACAAGAAAACTTGATTCTTGGTGGTTGAATGCTATTTTTATCAAAGTATAAAATTAGATAGATTTATTATATTAGAGTTTTTTCTATGAAAATAGATTTATTAATATCATTGTCTAATTTTAAAGCTTTTTTTTCTCAAAATTAACTAGTTTAAGACATTAACACATTACTATAATCATTGTTAGTATATAAAATTATATCCAGCAATATAAATATTATTGAAAGGAAACAAATAACATATTTTAAGAATTTGATAAAATTAAATCCATTCCATTTATTTATAATTCAAAATATCTTTGAAAAATGAAAATTTCAATATTTATCTAATTCGAGTACTTTGAAAGGTTAGTCTACTCTAGGAATATTTTAGTGGTCTTGGCCCTAGCATTCTTTAGAAGGAAACAATTCATATTCAAAATACAACATATGCAACATGCACAACATAGCAACTACCCAACAAGTCCTAGCCAAGACAATCTCAAATGTACTTTGTAAACCTTCTCCAATGCACATAGCCAACCAAAACACCTTTTCTTGAGTGATCTCCATGCCCTTTTCAAGTCTTACTAAACACTTTATATAATCTCTTAAGGGGTGGTTTTTAAATAATCACACCCTTTCACAAAAGGTCTCTTTAATTTATTTAATAAATATAAGTATTTCTCTCTTAAAATGAATCTAAATTAAATCTTTTATTATTATCCTCTCCTTTAACTAAAGGACCTCATAATAAAATTTATTTTCTATCTCCCTTTTAATTTTAAAAGGTCATTTCTTATAAATAATAACCTTCTTTTCACTTTGGGCAAAGGTCCCATAACATTGGACTCATTCAAGATCACTAAAACCTTTTACTTCATTTTTAAATTGACTTAAACATGTTTTATAAATGATATTTTTGGATAAAATAACTTTCCAAATAATTATTTGTGACCATATTATGTACATAATGAAATTTAATTCATCTATAATTTTGTAGATCATTACCAATCCCGTGTTTTCTATTCAAATTGATATTATTTAACTACTCTTTCATTACTTAAATTGTAAGATATAAATCCTTTAAAAATTAATATTTTTTTTTATATAGAAACAATTTCTTCCTTATTAACTATTAAAGATTAATTTCAGATTTGAATTTGATAAATGAAAATCAGCAGTTTTAATTTATAGTAATTAAAATTAATTAGATTAAAAAAATAAAAAATATTAATATCCTACATCTATTAGGGGGAGAGGGGCCCATAATGGAGCAGAGTCCAATAGTAGGGATAGAAGTAGTCCTCAATGGACCCCATAGTGGAGCACTTTAATATCCAATTGCAAAACACTTTTTATCCATAAAGTACACAAAGTGACAAATCATGTGATGCCACATCAGTGCACCAATAAAACATGACTTAGTGCACCACTATCGGTCTCACCTTTTTTTTGGGCCTTTTTGGATACCTCAACAAAAAGCATGTTGATGTGGCATTATATTTGATGATGTGGCCCTAAAACAAAATATAGAAGCACACAAGTTGCCAAATAAACTATTGTACAAAATTAGGAATAGTTTGAAATTTTCACGTAGGATTTTGAGAAACATGAAGTTCGGGTGCTCCACTATAGGCCCCTCTCCCCTAACACTCCATCATAATTCACTATTTTTAATATATATAATCTTAGACAAACAAAGAAACCATGTTGTGTTGTCTTGGATCATAAACAACGCAAACTTAAAAATGTTATCATCATAAGATTGTTAACAATGCCAATAGATAAAAACTCAACCTACTAAAAATTAATTTAAAATTTAAAAACAAATATTTGTAATTAATTTCAGTTAATGGAGGACTAGGCTTCCTCCCTATCAAAAATTTAAGCCTACTCCAAGAAAAACTGCATATTTCAATAAGCATCATACTATAAATTTTGGCAAGGCATCTCATCTTCTATTTCATTTATAATACTTTAAAATAATAAGGGCAATAACCCGTCCAATATCCAGATTATTGTTATATATTATTGAGATATCCCAACTTTACAGTCAACAGGTTCATCGTTTGGCTTCTTGAAAAATAAGATACACACAAGAATGTTAAACAGAGGTCGTGTAGCGGGAGATCACCCACTGTCCCATGCCATTGTTCATAAGAGCATCTAGAAGGTAGCTTTCGACGCGAACCCTGCTTGACTCCATATTTCAAGGTATTGAAGAGATTTGCCTTTGATAATATCTGTAAAGTGGCCTTGGCATGGGTTAAGAGGACCCCACATGAACCACCTAAGCGGTAAGCCTGACAGGATGGCCAGGTGATATATCCTCCCATATACTTACAGATATACCTGTATATAGAGAAATTGTCACTTTGAGATGTCAAAGAGAAATACAAATGTAAACAAGCGTAAAGATGATTGTGGACGAAATAAAGTGAAAATCTGAACAATCAGATTCTATTGTGTCTTTTAATAATTTTATGTCAGTAACACCTGTATTGTGGGGCACACTGTGATCATAATGGTCGCGCGGCATTCCTTACGCAACCTTATTGCCCTTTGATCTTTTATAAAGTGGGCCTACAATCCTCTCCATCGCTTCGACAGACATACCTGTGTCGACAAGCGTATCGACCAGTGTAAAGGAATAAAGTTAAATGCGGACAGTTAAGAGTCTTGTGTTGTTTTTATTTATAGAAAGTAATCAAGATTTGTGTGATGGTGTCCCTTATGGTAGCACAAGATTCCTCCCGCGCGGTTTCTCAGGCAAACCATGTCTACTGATTTTAAGCATTGCATACTGAGGTGTAGGTAATTGGCTTTTGCGGTTCTACAGCTCTTCTCTGCTTTTCTTCCACACGGTTTCCGTATGGAAACACAATCTTGTTAGCCGCTCAATCTACCATTTTGGGCACTTCTTATCTTTATCAGAAGATTCAGAACTCTCTCCTCTTACAAATACTTAGCACTTATCTCCTAAACAACCACCCCTCTTTCATTCCACTTTATTTTTTATTGTTTCTTCCTGTCAAAGTTCAAATCCAGCTCCATGGCATCTACTTCTACATCTAGTTGTAATACGGGCTTTCAACCAGAGAATGAGCAAAAAAATGCATCTGAAGGAATTGTTTCATCTTCATCTACCTCTGCTACACCCTCAGAGGGAACCCTGTTTTCATCCTGTTTTAACTGGTTTTCTTTCTTACTTTCTTTCTGTTCAACTCAATCTCATTCTGTGCCATTTTCATCTACCTCTAGTACTCGGGTTAGAGATGATTGCCAAGAGATCGCACCATCTCCATCCGCTACACATGCTTTTGAACAAGTTACGCCATCTCCTTCTACTTCTGGTAGATCCACAATACCGGAAACAAAGCTGCCTTATGATATATTTATTAATCATCGTGGCCCTGATGCAAAAAAGACTCTTGCTGCCAATCTCTATGATACCCTCAATGGCATGGGATTGAGGGTTTTTCTTGATTCCCAAGAGCTTGAATTGGGGGATTACTTGCCTTCAGAAATAGAAGTAATAATGCACAGGGCTTCGCTTCATATAGCTATACTTTCCCCGAGGTATGCACAATCCCCATGGTGTTTGGCAGAGCTTTCATTTATGCTTAAAACAGGCACTCCAATTGTTCCTATTTTCTACAATGTTCAACCTGATGTTGTCCGATATGCAAAAGGAGTATATGGTTATGCATTTTTAGAACACGAAAAGAAAGGTAGGTACACCTCAGAAAAGCTTCAAGAGTGGAAGAACGCGCTCAACAATGTTTCATATAATGTTGGTGGCATCATTCATAATGAAGAGTAGGTACCGAATACTCTATCTCCAGAACTCATCCTTTTTCTTATCAATCATTTTTAGCATTTGGTTCATTTTTACTATTTCTTAACTTTCAGTAGACATGTTAAAGTAATGCTTGTTCTGTTTCGTTTTGTTGTTGTTCTATATGTCTAGTGACGAGGGGAGCTTGCTCAAGAATATTGTTAATCGTGTTTTGAAAATAATAAAAAATGTGCCGTTTGTGGTTTGCAAACATCCGATTGGTATAGAAGAAACTGTTATAGATTTTGAAAGGACAACACTTGAATCTGCAGAAAGCTCTCACACTGTGCAAATTGTGGGAATTTGGGGCATGGGTGGTTCTGGCAAAACCACTCTTGCCAAACAATTATATAACAATAAATCCACAACAATGGAAAAGTCTAGTTTTCTCTTTGATGTTAGGGATGCTGCTTCAAAAAGTGTATTGCATAATAAACAGAAAAAGCTTCTAGAGGACCTCGGTCTCCAAGGTCTATCAGTTGACAATATAGAAGAAGGGAAGGGAATTTTGGCCAGCCGTTTGAGATCTGTTCGGGTGCTCATCGTTCTAGATGATGTGGATAATGAAGATCAATTAGATGCTCTAGTGCCTAATAAGGACAGTCTTGGATGGGGTAGTTTGATTATAGTTACTACAAGAGAACTTGAAATCCTTCAACGTTGGGGCATCTCATCCATTTATAAAATGAAATTATTAGATCCATCTCATGCCAAGCAGTTATTTTGTTGGCATGCTTTCTTGAAACCTTCTCCACTCCAACAGTTTGAATATTTGGTTGAAATTTTTCTAAATGTTTGCAATGGATTACCCTTGTCCTTAAAGATTTTTGGAGCACAGTTATATGGTATATCCAGCAAAGATTATTGGAAAACTGAATTGCATAAGATTTCTACAATACTGCACAAAGATATCAAAGAAAGACTAAAAATAAGTTATGATGCTCTAGATGATCAAGAGAAGCAGGTATTCTTAGATACTGCATGTTTCTTCATTGGAGAGAAAAAGAATTTAGCCATTGCTGCTTGGGATGGATCAGGGTGGAATGGTTTGCATAGTTGTCAAAGACTTACTAATAAATGTTTCATTGAACTTGATGATGGTGACTGCATTAGAATGCATGATCATTTAAGAGATTTAGGAAGAGAAATTGCGAATCATCAGTCACCATACCGTCTCTGGTCTACCCAGCAGATGATTAATGTTGAAAATGAAGTACAGGTAAAAAAAAAAAAATACTTTCTTTGACTCTCACTAAACAATAGTGTGGCAACCTTCTTTGTCTATTTGTATTTCTTTGATTCTTGTCTCTGGCAAGTTTAATGTTGAAATTAATTTATTGATTCATTCATTTTTCTATTTATAAGAGAATTGGCATTCGAGGAATAATGGCCTCAACAACTGGATGCACAAGCGAAGTTGAGGAGTTTTTTCTATGTTCCCGGGGCAGGAAGATCAAAGTCAACACCAACAGAGGAGCTTATACTCTCACACCCTCTTTGCTTGGGTTAAAAAAATTTCATGTCAGAGGAAATTATTATAATCAAGTGATTTCTGATATATCTAAAGACCTGGTATGGCTTCGCTTGTTTGATATTGAGCGAAATAATCTGGATTCATTGGGTTCATTTAAAAATTTGAGGGTGTTAGAATTCTATGAAAAACAGTCTTCAGAACATTACCTAGAAGAACTATGGGAGACAGACAGTGATGTAAGTATCTTCTTTTTCAACTGTTGAAAAATTTAACTTTAATATTTATATAATTATATGTTTTTCTAATATGTTTTATCAAAATTCAACTCCAATTTCAATCACTTATATTTCATTGACTTAAAAATTAGACAGTTGAAACCTGATAAAATGTCACATAATGTAACACAGCGAAAACCCTACCTATTCAAGGGATTTTTCTTCTCATCTGATGGAAACTTTGGGCACTTTGTTGCAGGCTCCTTTGCAGTTAAGAGAATTGGTTATTTCTGAATGTTATAATTTCCAAAGATTTCCAAAGTCAATAGGATGTCTCAGGGAGTTGAAAAAGATAGTCCTGAGAAACATATTTTGGAACCGGATGGGGAGTCTGCCCAAAGAATTTTGCCTTCTCCAATCGTTGGAACACCTGGAGTTATCTGGGTGTGTGTTATCATCACTACCCAGAGATTTTGGCCATCTGAGAAACCTCAGGCATCTTGATTTGTCCAATAGTGAGAATTTGAGGAGGTTGCCAGTCTCTTTTAAGGAGCTCACACTCTTGCAACACCTCAACTTACAGAGATGTATTAAACTCACTTTAGATTCGGACATTCTAGAAAATATGACAAAGCTTGAGTACTTGAGCCTTTCCGACTGCAAGCAATTGGAAGAGATGCCTCGTCACATCACAAATCAGGCGTCTTTGACAAAGCTCTTTTTAGATGGTATCTGCAGGTTAAGGGAGATACCAATGAGCATTAGTAAGCTGAGCAAGTTGCGAGTGATGATGATCGAGAGTGAGTTGTTCACATGTTTGCCGACATCTCTGGGAGATTTGTCCTCCTTGACTACTCTTGTGATTGATAAATGTCCCAAGCTGCAATGTATACCAGACTCTCTGGGGCATCTCAATCTCTTAGAGTCTTTACAGATATCGAATTCAGGAGTGGAATTTTTACCACAATCAGTTAGGCAACTGAATAATCTTCAAACACTTTTAATATTTGGATGTCCAATCCGCCAATTTGATCTCCAGGCGGGGTCGTTTGCTTCTTCTCTCTGCAACCTTAAGCTCATAAATTTGTTTAAAACAGAACTGTCCAAGATTTCTATCCCTCAGGACTGTTGTCCAGGCCTTGAGACTATCTTCATTGACGATAATAAAAATCTAATGGAGATAGATGTTCTACCAAATACAGTGAAGAACATAAGATTGTCGGACTGTAAAATGGTGAGGAGCATATGGGGTGTTGATGGTCTGCTAAACGTTCAAAGGCTGAAGATAATTGGGTGCCCCGAGTTGGATGCGCTTCCCAGTTTTGCACAATTAGCTTCTCTCCAAGTGTTTGAACTTCAAGGCTGCTATAGAGTTAAGAAAATACAAGGTTTGGAACATTGCAGAGCGTTGGAGGAGCTGACAGTACAGACGAGGTGGGAGGAGGCGGGCATAGAAAGTTTGGAGAGCATGGAAAGATTGAGGATTGTGAATCTCACAGCAATTAGCAGATCTGCTGTTGAAGGTTGCATTCAAAGCATGAAGGTAATTACAGTTTATAGGCATTTAGAATTCTAATTATTTTCAATTGATTATGCATTGACTGAACGTTGTGCATGGAATATTCAGAAATGGCCAGACGAAATTATAATATGTACCCGGGCAGTCCCTGACGCCGGGTCACTTGTAAACTGTGTCTTTCCCAATCACTCTGTCGCTGACTGGGATGGTATACAGAATATCAATTCCAATCCCCATGGAATTCTGGTATGCTTTGTTGTAAATTGTGAATCTCCAAAAATGGAATTGCAGTTATTGGGTGACAATATAATAATGTCTTCAATGGAGGTAGAGAAGGGTAAATGGTTATGGATAGCTCTATTCTCACAAGGTTCCAGGTGGCACACAACAAAGAAATATGGAGTAGGCGCATCCCATTCAGTATTCTCTTCCGTTCAGGACACAACAGAGGAGTTGGCAATAAGCGAAACAAGGAGCTTGAGAATAAGCGGAACACAGGTGGTGAGACCAAGCATAACGGAAATCCCGATCCCTTTAGTTAGGGACACGACATGGTTAAGAATCCCAACAGATTGGTACACATCAGAGATTACAACAGGCGCAATCCCCTCATATGAAGTGGAAAGAGAATTGGTTGTGATGAGAGAGGTGGAGAGAATTGTGGAGGCTTTCATTGCTTATGGCGGCTTCTACCAAATTGATATTGTATTATTGATATTACACCTGAAATAGAAAACACTTATTTTTTAAATATATGTAATATTATTCTATATAAATGATAAAATAGGCATTTGTTTAATGAAAATCAAAACATAAATTTAAATTTAGGTGAATGAAAATGTTAAAAAAAGTTAGATGTTAATAACAAATTATGAATAATACAAGTATTAGCTATAACTCAATATTGAGGATGAAAAGTTATTAATTATAAGGGAGTGGATACAAGTATAGAGGCTTCTAGGATGCATGAATCAAGGAGATGATTCCTAGAGGTCATGGATTTAACTCTCAATCGCTCCAAGTTATGAGGTGGGTTAACTCAGCCTAACTATCAATCTAACTAAGATTGAATAGAGGTGGTACCTAACTACTATCAATAAAGAGTTGATGAGGTAGTGATGACACTTGAAAGAAGCGTCCGTCTTGATTACTATCCACATGCAACTCTTCAAATGTTGGTACAAATAAACTCTAAAATGCTATGTCAAGGTGGTCAAGAATTGCAATTGATGATTTTCTTCAATAGGGAGAATGCTTCCATCTTTCAAGATGGAAAATGGTTCCATCTTTTCTTTGGCAATCCCGCGTACCTCAATTGTGCTCTTTTATTATCAACCATTTTTATACTTGTATATACCCTATCCTCTTGTATAAATTGTGGGAGCTCATTAAATAAATTGATGCAATCACCCTTTATATCATCTATGGTAAAAGCTCTTGAAGAATAATTTTGAATCATTTTCTGTGAAGGAAGAAAGGGTTCTTCTATATGTTGATTGCATGGAGATATATGAATTTGTATTTTCTCATATATGATAACTTGAGAAGGGATATTCTCTTAAAAAATAAATGGCTTTCAATGAAAATGAGACAATTTACCAACATGTATGAAGTTCATTTCAACTATAATTTAACTAGATTATATAATTGTGGCAAGGTTTCTCCTCATAACTTGTATCATGATAATAATTTTATAATCTAAAGCTCTAAAAAATACTGAAATGCAAAACCTAGAGGTGGTCTAACACTAACCGAGAGTCTTTTCAATGCTTTATCAAATCACACAAACACTCTATAGGATATCTCTTGATTGTGATGAGACTTTGAATAAGTGAGCTAGTATTTGTTGTGTCTTGCACACACACCCTATTGAAAATGAGGATCCCCCTTTTGTCATTTTTTTGGTTTTTAGGATTTAGTGTTTTTTCCTTAGAAAGTTTGTAGGTCTTGATCCTAGAGGTCAAATAGAGTTTGGCCATTTAGCGTTTTGGTCATGTGGGGGGTTTAAAGGTCAAATTTTAAGTCTATTATAGAATTACAGAATTTTCATTTTCATCTAGATGAGTTATATTTCCTACAAATTCCTCAACCATTCAAAAACATGAAACATTTTCAAATTCATGTGGGTTATGGTCTATTGTAGAGATTTGACTCGCATAAGGATATATCCATTGCTTATTAATTTTCTCACATGGCCATCTCCCTATCAAAATTTTGTAATTAATCTAATGTTGTGGGTAATTAAGTCTAAGTGGTTGTCACCCTGATTAGTACAAGGGATCATTAATGGTGGAGTTTGGTGGCGATATATAAGATTTGGTCATGGATTTTATTCTCATTTTATCAATTGTTGATTGAATTTGAGTTGAGAAGATAATTCTTGTGACTTGTAGAGTGTTTGGCTATAAGGTTGATCATTTGATTGATTGTTTGGTGTATTTTTGCCACCATTTTAAATAGGTATGTTACTGTTTCTGTCAGCTCTAGTTATTTTTGAACAAAAATGTATATCGATGTTGGCCTAGGGTTTAGCTATTTTTGAAAACATTCAAATTTTGAAGTTTAAATTAATATCAATTGTAAGTGTTTTAAAATTATAAAATTTTAATTTTAATATTATCTTAAGAATGTGTTTAGCAATCTATACAGTTTAACAATCGCTCCTTGCAATGAGATAAAAATATAAGACAAATCCATCCATATACTACAACCCATGGAAGCAACCTATTTTCTAGAAAGAGGCATAACTCATGTGGCTGGACAATCCACAATGATTATGTCTATTATAAAGGACTTCTTAGGGTATCTAGTAGATTGAACCTCTATATTATTGTAGCGTCAAAAATTGCCACCCTTAAAAATTTCACACTTTTGTTTCCCCTTTAATTATTGGATTTGATTGATCCCCTAATATTCTAAATTATGCATTCCATGGCCCAATTTTAACAATTATTGAAGAATTGAAAGTGAAATACAAATGTATTTATCTCATACTTTTCCCTCGACGCCTTAAATTCCAAAACTTGTAGGACTAGGATAGAGACACCCTATGGTGGAAAAGTCCCCCTATTTTTCCTAGCCCCAAATTCAAATATGTTGGTGTTATTATTTTATCATTTGTAATTCAAGTTGCCAATGTCAGCTATCAAGATTTAATTTGTGGAAATTAGAACCATTTCATATAAATACCTAGTTATTGCATCATTTCAAATTTGGCAAGCAAGAGGTAAAAGTTATTGTCAAGAAGAGCATTTTAGAGCTTTATGGCAGCAGTACAAGATCCAAACATCATGTCAAATCCTATGCGAGTTTATGCATGTTCATTTTATCACTATTTGTGAAGGCTGACCCTTTTGTAGGTCTCCAAGAAATTCAAACAATTCAAGCAAGATCCAAGACCTTGAGGAGATGTGCATGACTTTAGTCCTTCAAGGAATCCATTGAATGGTGGTAAGTTGTAGCACTTTTTTGATTTATCCTTCCATCCTATCATTTATCTTTTATATCATTAGCATTTCCATTGTGGAAGTGGAAACACTAACGCAGGGTTTGACTAAGGCAAGCCCCTAAATGGCACAACCCTTCCTCTCTCTTTGAATGTGTAAGTCTTAGGTTTGAAAGAGATTGAAGGAAGTTTGAAGATGCACTTTCCATTGTTGCATCCAAAATCCTACACCTTGAAAAGACACAAAAACTCACCTATAGAATTAGCTGACGGTGATCCAAAAGAATTGTAGGTGGAATCAGAAAGCTCATACCCAACATCAAAGGACTGTGAAAACAAAACTGAAATATCTCTACAAGGACATAAACACCCTTTGTTTCTTTCTCCTCCTATTCAGGTCATCTCCAAATTTATAAGATAGGTATGTAGAACTTCGCCTTTTTCAAATCTAGTGGTAATTTTTTGTTACAATGTATCAGTTGTCATAATCATGCATTTTTAGATTAGGGCACATAGTCTAATTAGGTTAATCAAGGAAAATCAATTCCAATCACTTTCCAAAACCCCAAAAAGATGCAAATCCAATTTTGATTGGCTCACCTTCATGGTTGAAATTCAATCTAATCACCTTGTTGATTTGCATCCTAATGAAGCTCTAGAAAAAGGAATTAATCCTAGGTTCTTTTCCTTAGATCTTAGGATCATTTTTTCTACGTTTCATTTTGGTGAACCCAACCTATTAACATTATATACCTTCTAAAATTTCAGCCTAGATCTAAGTTTTGCATTGCATTAATTTGCATTTTTCACTTAGGGTTTCATTTCTAGCCTAGGTTGTGCATTGTCTACAAGTGTCTTTATACACATACACATTATAAATTTTCACACTCAAAATCAGACCAAACAAGTGTTTGTTGACTATTTTTTGTGTTTTACAAAGTCCATTTCACAAATCACACCAAAACTAGTCCAACAATTCATTAGAAAACCAATCCAAATCATCAATTTGCAAATCCAAGTAGGGACTCAATAGGTAGTATCTTTTCCAGCCTAGATTGTGCATTGTCTATGAGTGTTTTTATACACATACACATTATAAATTTTCACACTCCAAATCAGACCAAACAAGTGTTTGTTGACTACTTTTTGTGTTTTCCAAAGTCCATTTCACAAATCACACCAAAACTAGTCAAAAAATTCATCAAAAAACCAGTTCAAATCATCAATTTGCAAATCAAACTCTCTGTTAATCACAATTTCTTGAAACAAGCCCACAACTACTTTTTGAACCACAATTGTCCACCAGAAAACTGCAATTGATACCCTACACCACATTTGCTAGAAACAAGCTCGCAACAACTACACACTAGAAACCATTTAACACTCCACAATAATTAATTATTTTTAATATATAAAATCTTAGACAAACAAAGAAACCATGTTATGTTGTCTTGGAACATAAACAACCCAAAATTAAAAAATTTATCATCAAAAGATTGTTAATAATACCCATGGATAAAAACTCAACCTACTAAAAATTAATTTAAACTTTAAAAACAAATATTTGTACCATCTACCCTATTTAAGTAATTAATTTCAGTTAATGGATGACTAACTTTCCTCCCTATCCAAAATTTAAGCTTATGGTACTCAAAGAAAAACTGCATATTTCAATAAGCATCATACTATAAATTTTGGCAAGGCATCTCATCTTCTATTTCAATGATAATACTTTAAAATAATAAGGGCAGTAACCCGTCCAATATCTAGATTATTGTTATATATTATTGAGATATCCCAACTTTACATTGAACTAGTTCATCGTTTGGCTTCTTGAAAAATAAGACACACACAAGAATGTTTAACAGAGGTCGTGTAGCGGGAGATCACCCACTGTACCATGCCATTGTTCATAGGAGCATCTCGAAGGTAGCTTTCGACGTGAACCCTGCTTGACTCCATATTTCAAGGTATTGAAGAGATTTTCCTTTGATAATATCTGTAAAGTGGCCTTGGCATGGGTTAAGAAGACCCCCACATGAACCACCTAAGCGGTAAGAACTTAAAGGTGTGCTCTTTAAGCGTGACAGGATAGCCAGGTGATATATCCTCCCATCTACGTGTTGGATTGTGACAACAAGAAGAAGATTGTGAAAATCAATCACAACAAGGAAAAAACAAGATTGTTAAAACAATAAAACAATCTTTCTCTTATTTTAGAAAAAGAACAGTTTTTTGCTTTCGGAAGAAAGATTTCATTTATCTTTGAAAGAATAAGTCTAATTTTTATTCTATGTTGAGAGATTCATTGTTATCTTCAAGAGGTTTTAAATATTTTTTCTCTTGAAGGAAAAAATATAAGTGAATTGTACAGCAATATTGCTGCAGCTGTGAAGATTGCAAATGTAATTTTTTTTTCCCCCGAGCAATAAGATTACCAATACTTGCCCCGTGGATGTTTCCTTGGAAAATTGTCAAGGTTTTACCACGTAAATTTGTGTATTTTCATTTGTTATGTTATTCTTCTTTATTTTTCTTGTTACTTCTTTGCATCTAATTTGTGTTGTAAATTTAATATCTCTGGGTTAAAGCTTCCGCATTTATAACAAGTGGTATCAGAGCAATTTTTTTTGCAGCAACTGTGTTAGAATTTGGTGTTGATTCTGCAGCATCAAATGGAAAAGGTTTCAAATACAAGATTTGAGGTGGAGAAATTTAATGGAAAGAATAATTTTGAGCTTTGGAAACTCAAAATGCGTGATTTGTTAGTGCAGCAAGGTTTGCATAGGGCATTGGTAGGAAAATCAAAGAAACCTGCAGATATGTCTGATGAGGACTGGGAAGATCTGGATATGAGAGCTCTTAGCACAATTCGTTTGTGTTTGGCTGATGAGGTTCTTTTTAATATTGTTGGAGAAAGTACGGTTGCAGGCTTATGGAGCAAAATGGAGAGTCTTTATATGACAAAATCCTTGACAAATCGGATCTACTTGAAGAGGCAATTGTATAATTTGCGAATGAAGGAAGGTATAAAAATTGTTGATCATTTAAATGTTTTCAATACTCTTATTTGTCAATTATCTAGTATGGATGTAAAAATCGAAGATGAAGACAAGGCAGTTACTCTTTTGTGCTCATTGCCCGATTCCTGGAATCACTTAGTCACTTCTATTAGCTTTAGCACAATTGACACCCTTGAATTTGATTCTGTTGTGGGAGCTTTGTTGTCTGAAGAGGTGTGCAGGAAGTCTAATACAGAAACCTCCACATCGGAAGCAATGGTGGCTAGAGGTTGATCCATAGAAAAAGGGGAGAATTCGAGAGGAACATCCAGATCTAAGTCAAAAGGAAAAAAGGGTAAAGGAAAATGTTGGTATTGAAATAAATCTGGGCATCTCAAGAAAGATTGTTGGAAGAGGAAAGAAGAGAATGATGACTCCAAAAAGGAAGCAAATCCGGCTGAGACAAGTTCAGGTATGGTTGATGAGGTATTATCTATTTGTGGTTTTTCACAACGTGATGAGGATTGGTTATTAAATTCTGGTGCTTCAAATCATATGTGTCCACATAGAAATTGGTTTTCTACTTACCAAGCTATTGATGGTGGTGTTGTTCTTGTGGGAAACAATGTTTCATGTAAGACTGTTGGGATTGGGAGCATTAAGATTAAAATGTTTGATGGTGTTGTAAAAACATTAACAAAGGTAAGACATGTACCAGAACTTAAAAGGAATTTAATTTCTTTAGGAGTTTTAGATTCTGGTGGTTATAAATTTTCTGGTCAAGGTGGAGTGTTGAAAGTATCCAAAGGAATTTTGGTGGTCATGAAGGCTACAAAAGTTGGAAACCTTTACAGGCTAAATGGGAATACTGAGATAAATGAAGCAGCAGTGGTATCTAAGGAAACAGATGATTCTACTCATTTATGGCATCAACGTTTGGGTCATATGAGCGAGAAAGGGTTGAAGGTACTGGTAAACTGTAAGTTACTTCCAAATTTAAAGTCTTTGAATTTGAATTTTTGCAAGCATTGTGTCTTTGGAAAGCAGTGTAGACAGAAGTTTAAATCAGGTAGTCATACAAGTAAGGGTGTTCTAGACTATATTCATTCAGATGTTTGGGGACCATCCCCTATAGTTTCTTTTGGAGGAGCTTCATATTTTGTGACATTTATAGATGATTACTCTAGAAAGGTGTGGGTCTATATTCTTAAGAGTAAAGTTGATGTGTTTGGTGTATTCAAGCAGTTTAGAGCTTTGGTTGAAAAGAATACTGGTAGATCAATCAAATGTTTAAGAACAGATAATGGAGGCGAGTTCACATCATTGGAGTTTGAAAATTATTGTAAGGAAGCTGGGATCGAAAGGCATAAAACCACAGTTTACACTCCTCAGCAAAATGGTGTTGCTGAACGCATGAACAAGACTCTTCTAGAAAGAGCAAGGAGCATGCTTAGTAATGCCAAGTTGGAGCAAGAGTTGTGGGAAGAAGCAGTTAATACAACATGCTATCTGATAAATCAATCACCATCAGTTGCAATAGATTGTAAGATTCCTGAAGAGGTATGGACAGGTCATTCATGTAATTATTCAAATCTGAAAATTTTTGGTTGTGAAGCATATGCTCTTATTTCAAAGGATCGACGTTCTAAATTAGACCCCAAATCTAAGAAATACATTTTTGTTGGTTATGGTGATGGAATTAAGGGATATAGATTGTGGGATCCTACTACCCAAAAGATCATCATTAGCAGAGATGTAGTGTTTGATGAATATTCTCTAATAAAATCAGACATTGTAGAAGTTGATTTGGAGTAGGAACAAGTACCTCAATATCAACAAGTTCAGTTGGAAACTCAACCATCTACAAAAGATAGGGAGCAAGAAGAAGCTTCTGAAGATGAAGATGTAGATGTGAATGTAGGAAATATATAGGAAAATGTGGAAATACCACAACCATCTCTAAGGAGATCTACACGAGTCAGAAATCCTCCTAAAAGATATGATGATTTTGTTTCATCTGTTGCTTTGATTTCTAATGATGGGGAACCAAGTTGTTATTAGGAAGCAATGGATGGCACTGAAAATGCTAAATGGAAAATAGCAATGAAAGAAGAAATCAATTCTTTGGAGAAGAATAAAACATGGGACTTGGTAGAACTTCCAAAGGGTAGGAAAGTTGTTGGTTGCAAATGGGTCTACAAACTGAAGAAGGGTGTTGATGATAAAAATGAAAGGTACAAGGCAAGACTGGTAGCAAAAGGATATTCTCAAAAGGAAGGTATTGACTTTCATGAAATATTTTCACCAGTTGTTAAGCTTATTTATATTCGGGTTTTTTTAGCATTAGTTGCATTACTTGATCTTGAGTTGGAACAACTAGATGTTAAAACAACATTTTTACATGGAGATTTGGATGAGGAGATATATATGGAACAACCAGAAGGGTTTGTTCAAGATCGCAACAAGAAATTTGTTTGCAAACTCAAGAAGTCATTGTATGGCCTGAAGCAATCACCCAGGCAATGGTACAAGAAGTTTGATTCCTTCATGGTGAGCCAAAACTTCACAAGAAGTGAGTATGACCATTGTGTTTACTTTAAAAGTTTGGAAAATGGTTTATTCATGATCTTGGTGTTATATGTTGATGATATGCTTGTAACAAGCAAAAGCATGGTTGAAATTAATAAGTTGAAGGCTCAGTTGGCTAGGACATTTGATATGAAGGATCTAGGAGTAGCAAAACAAATTTTGGGCATTGAAATATATAGAGACAGGGAACATGGTAAGCTTTGGTTATCACAGAAGAAATATGTGGAGAAAATCCTCACAAGATTCAGTATGCAAAATGTGAAACCAGTAAATATCCCTTTAGCTTCCCATTTTAAGCTTTCTTCAAGTTTATGTCCTAGTAATAATGAAGAAAAGGATTATATGTCTCGTGTACCATATGCTAATGTAGTAGGAAGTTTAATGTATGTGATGGTATGTACGAGACTAGATATTTCACATGCAGTTGGTGTTGTCAGTAGATACATGGAAAATCCAGGAAAAGAGCATTGGGCAGCAGTGAAATGGGTGCTTCGGTATCTTAGAGGCACAAGTGATTATTGTATCACCTATAATGGTTGTAGTGATTTAGTATGTGGTTATGTTGATTCAGATTTTGCAGGTGATTTGGACAAAAGGAGATCCACTTTGGGTTATGTCTTTACTCTTGCAGGTGGAGCTATTAGTTGGATGTCAAATCTTCAAGAAACAGTTGCTTTATCCACAACTGAGGCAGAGTATATGGCTGTCTCACATGCATGTAAAGAAGCAATTTGGTTGAAGGGTCTTTTGGGTGAGCTTGGAAAAGTGCAGGACAAAGTGATTATATTTTGTGATAGTCAAAGTGCTATCCATTTGGCCAAAAATCTAGCTTATCACAAAAGGACCAAGCATATTGAAATTAAGTACCATTTTGTAAGATAGGTTATTGATGGAGGTGGAGTAACCCTTGAAAAGGTTCATACACCTAAAAACTGTGCAGATATATTTACTAAACCAGTACTGGTAGAGAAGCTGAAATGGAGTGTGGCTTCTCTTGGTTTGCAAAAGGGGTGATGCATGGGCTTGGGCAAGTATTAGGTCAATTTTTGTCAAGGTGGAGATTGTTGGATTGTGACAACAAGAAGAAGATTGTGAATATCAATCACAACAAGGAAAAAACAAGATTGTTAAAACAATAAAACAATCTTTCTCTTATTTTAGAAAAAGAACACTTTTTTGCTTTCGGAAGAAAGATTTCATTTATCTTTGAAAGAATAAATCTGATTTTTTATTCTATGTTGAGAGATTCATTGTTATCTTCAAGAGGTTTTAAATATTTGTTCTCTTGAAGGAAAAAATATAAGTGAATTGTACAGCAATATTGTTGCAGCTATGAAGATTGCAAATGTAATTGTTTTTTCCCCTAAGCAATAAGATTACCAATACTTGCCCTGTGGATGTTTCCTTGGAAAATTGTCAAGGTTTTACCACATAAATCTGTGTATTTTCATTTGTTCTGTTATTCTTCTTTATTTTTCTCATTACTTCTTTGCATCTAATTTGTGCTGTAAATTTAATATCTCTAGGTTAAAGCTTTCGCATTTATAACACTACATACAGATATACCTGTATATAGAGAAATTGTCACTTTGAGATGTCACAGAAAAATACAAATGTAAACAAGTGTAAAGATGATTGTGGACGAAATAAAGTGAAAATCTGAACAATCAGATTCTATTGTGTCTTTTAATAATTTTAAGTGAGTAACACCTGTGTTATGGGGCACAGTGTGATCATAATGGTCGCGCGGGATTCCTTTTGCAACCTTATTGCCATTTGATCTTTTAAAAAGTGGGCCTACAATCCTCTCACTCACTTCCACAGACATATCTGTGTCAACAAGTGTATCGACGAGCGTAAAGGACTAAAGTTAAATCCAGACAGTTAGAGTCTTGTGTTGTTTTTATTTATAGAAAGCAATCAAGATTTGTGTGATGGTGTCCCTCATGGTCACACAAGATTCCTCCCACGCGGTTTCTCAGGCAAACCACGTCTACTGATTTTAAGTATTGCATAGTGTGGTATAGGTAATTGGCTTTCGGGGTTGTACAACTCTTTTCTTCTTTTCTTCCACGCGGTTTCCCTATGGAAACACAATCTTGTTAGCCGCTCAATCTGCCATTTTGGTCACTTCTTATCTTTATCAAAACTCTCTCCTCTTACAAATACTTAGCACTTCATCTCCTAAACAACCACCCCTCTTTCATTCCAATATATTTTTTAGTGTTTCTTCCTATCAAATTTCAAATCTAGCTCCATGGCATCTACTTCTACTTCTAGTTGTAATACAGGTTGTCAACCAGAGAATGAGAAAACAAATGCACATGAAGGAATTGTTTCATCTCCATCTACTTCTGCTACACCCTCAGAGGGAACCCTGTTTTCATCCTGTTTTAACTGGTTTTCTTTCTTACTTTCTCTCTGTTCAGCTCAATATCATTATGTGCCATTTCCATCTACCTCTAGTACTCGGGTTAGAACTGATTGTCAAGGGATCCCACCATCTCCATCAACTACACATGCTTTTGAACAAGTTACGCCATCTCCTTCTACTTCTGGTAGATCCACAATGCCGAAACAAAGCTGCCTTATGATATATTTATTAATCATCGTGGCCCTGATGTTAAAAAGACTCGCTGCTAATCTTTATGATACCCTCAATGGCATGGGATTGAGGATTTTTCTTGATTCCCAAGACCTTGAATTGGGAGATTACTTGCCTTCAGAAATAGAAGTAATAATGAACAGGGCTTCGCTTCATGTAGCTCTAATTTCCCCGAGGTATGCACAATCCCCATGGTGTTTGGCAAAGCTTTCATTTATGCTTAAAACATGCACTCCAATTGTTCCTATTTTCTACAATGTTCAACCTAATGATGTCCTATATCCAAAAGGAGTATATGGTCGTGCATTTTTAGAACACAAAAAAGAAAGGTAGGTACACATCAGAAAAGCTTCAAGAGTGGAAGAACGCGCTCAACAATGTTTCATATAATGTTGGTGGCATCATTCATAATGAAGAGTGAGTACCAAATACTCTTATCTCCAGCACTAATCCATTTTCTTATCTATCATCTTCAGCATTTGGTTCATTTTTACTATTTCGTAACTTTCAGTACACATGTTAAAGCAATGTTTGTTCTGTGTCATTTTGTTGTTGTTCTATATGTTTAGTGATGAGGGGAGCTTGCTCAAGAATATTGTTAATCGTGTTTTGAAAATAATAAAAAATGTGCCATTTGTGGTTTCCAAACATCCGATTGGTATAGAAGAAGCTGTTGTAGATTTTGAGAAGACAACACTTCAATCTGTAGAAAGCTCTCACACTGTGAAAATTGTGGGAATTTGGGGCATGGGTGGTTCTGGCCAAACCACTCTTGCCAAACAATTATATAACAATAAATCCACAACAATGGAAAAGTCTAGTTTTCTCTTTGATGTTAGGGATGCTGCTTCAAAAAGTGTATTGCATAATAAACAGAAAAAGCTTTTGGAGGACCTCGGTCTCCAAGGTCTACCAGTTGATAATATAGAAGAAGGGAAGGGAATTTTGGCCAGCCGTTTGAGATTTGTTCCGGTGCTCATCGTTCTAGATGATGTGGATAATGAATATCAATTAGATGCGCTAGTGCCTAATAAGGACAGTCTTGGATGGGGCAGTTTGATTATAGTTACTACAAGAGAACTTGAAGTCCTTCAACATTGGGGCATCTCATCCATTTATAAGATGAAATTATTAGATCCACCTCATTCCAAGTAGTTAGTTTGTTGGTATACTTTCTTGAAACCTTCTCCACTCCAACAGTTTGAATATTTGGTTGAAATTTTTCTAAACGTTTGCAATGGATTACCCTTGTCTTTAAAGATTTTTGGAGCACAGTTATATGGTAAATCCAACAAAGATTATTGGGAAACTGAATTGCATAAGATCTCTAGAATCTTGTACAAAGACATCAAAGATAGACTAAAAATAAGTTATGATGCTCTAGATGATGAAGAGAAGCATATATTCTTAGATACTGCATGTTTCTTCATTGGAGAGACAAAGAATTTAGCCATTGCTGCTTGGGATGGATCAAGGTGGAATGGTTTGCATAGTTGTCAAAGACTTATTAATAAATGTTTCATTGAACTTGATGATGATGACTGCATAAGAATGCATGATCACTTAAGAGATTTAGGAAGAGAAATTGTGAATCATCGATCACCATACCATCTCTGGTCTACCCAGCAAATGATTAGTGTTGAAATTGAAGTACAGGTAAAAAACTCAATACTTTATTTGACTGTCTCACTAAACAACAGTGTGGCAACCTCCTTTGTCTATTTGTGGTTCTTTGATTCTTCTCTCTGGAAAGTTTAATGTTGGAAATTAATTTATTGATTCATTCATTTTTCTATTTATAAGTGAATTGGTATTCGAGCAATAATGGCCACAACAACTAGATGCACAAGCGAAGTTGGGGAGTTTTTCTATGTTCCCGAGGCAGGAAGATCAAAGTCAACACCAACAGAGGATCTTTTAGTCTCACACCCTCTTTGCTTAGATTAAAAAAATTTCATGTCAGAGGAAATTATTATAATCAAGTGATTGTTGATATATCTAAAGATCTAGTATGGCTTTGCTAGTTTGACATTGAGCGGAAGAATTTGGATTCACTAGGTTCATTTACAAATTTGAGGGTATTAATGAAAAACAATCTTTAGAACATCACCTAGAAGAACTATGGGAGACAGAAAGTGATGTAAGTATCTTCTTTATTAACTGTTTAAAAATTTAACTTCAATATTTATATAATCATATGTTTTTCTAATATGTTTTATCAAAATTCAACTTCAATTTCAATCACTTATATTTCATTGACAGAAAAATTAGACAGTTGAAACCTGATAAAATGTCACATAATCTAACACAGTGAAAACCCTACTACTTGAAGGGTATTTTTCTTCTCATCTGATAGGAACTTTGGGCACTTTGTTGTAGGCTCCTTTGCAGTTAAGAGAAATGATTATTTTTGAATGTTATAATTTCAAAAGATTTCCAAAGTCAATAAGATGTCTCGGGTAGTTGAAAAAGATAGTCCTAAAAACATATTTTGGAACCAGATGGGTAGTCTGCCCAAAGAATTTTGCCTTCTCCAATCATTGGAGCACCTAGAGTTATCTAGGTGTCGAGTGCTATCATCACTACCTAGAGATTTTGGCCATTTGAGAAACCTCAGGCATCTTGATTTTGTTGGAAACTTGCAGCCAATTAAAGACAATTTCCACATAACCCATAAAGAAATCTATGAATTTAAGTATTTAGAATCCACATGCAAGAGAATAGATGACATACCCATGAAAATATGACACAAGATATACCCTGGGAAAACCCTCAAGAGGGAAAAAACCCAACCTCCAAAAGCATCCATCTCTCATGTATTATTCAGCGATAATATTACAATGCATCTTCTAAGTCTCCATAAACACCATTGAAGCAACAAGCTCTCTCTGAGCAATCCATGTGAACAAGCATGCAACCACACATCCTGTGCTATGCTTCAAACCCTCACAAATGCTAACTAAAGCTAATCATGAAAAATTGCATCATTATCAAATAACTACCTTTGTGGTTGCTTTTATAGAAGCAAGCTCCCACAAAACCACTAAGTGGTATTGCACAAAACTATGTGACAATAAATATGAGATTACAAACCATTTCCCATTATTTAATATTGGGTGCTTTATTTATTATTTTTCCAATATTAAATAATTACATTTTATCAATTTAACTTGTGTGCCAATGTTACATGCAACATTAAGTGGCCCCAAGAATAATTACATTAAATACATAATGCAAGTTGTACAACACACCTTTTCTGAACATTCTCCCACTTGTTGTATACATTGCATAAGGGGAACAAATAACCTCAAAACATGAATCAAATGAACAATCCATATAGCCACATATACCATCATGGAATCAAAGTGCTCCATCAAGATACCTGCAATAAGAATCAAAGTGACCACCATCCCAAGCATGAATGCTCTCATCCTCCATCATGCCAATGCAAAAAGATAAGAAGCCATCCAATAGAGAAGCCACACTCTTTGTCACAACGAATCATAAGTCCTGCCCAACTAATATCCCAAACACATACACTCAATCCAAAAGTATCAATATGCACCAGAAGTTGTTAAGATACAAAAACCCAAAAGCTGAAATAGCACCCACAGCAAGTGCCAATACATCCAACTATCCATACCTCAAAGGTATACAAAACATAGTAAACTCATGCCATAAACATATACACCCATAAACTGCAATCATAAACTCCATGTGCAAAACCTGTCCAAGAATGACATACACATCCAAGAGCTCCCATTGCATGGGTAATGCAAATCTAAAAATGATCAAGGCATACCAATTCTACCAATAACATCATATAGAAAGTGTAAACTACATCATGTAGTAACAAGGAATCATCCACAATGATATGCAAACCTGTATACCAATCACATGTAAAAAAAATCTCCTACATACACCTCTAAAAGCCATCTGTGTCAAGTATGATCTCCTCCACAACACCCCAAAAGAAAAGCCATAACTACACCCAACCATTCAATCTCCAAGATCAAACATAACATATGTATCATGTAATCAACATGGATGTAAGCTTCTCAAGCCAAACAAGATCAAACTAAATCCATTCCCAATGAAGGAAATAAGCCCAATACATCTCCTAAACTCAACATCAATGAATGTAATCACAATGCATAAGGAGATAAACATGCCAACACTCCTCAAAAGAACCCTCCAAAACCATATATCCATAGCTCAAGATTATTATGCATGAGAAGATAAAGCATAAAACACAAAGTACATGAAAGTAACAATGGGCAATACCTCTCAAGTGAAACTGCCAAGTAAACCAAGAGTGGGGAATGAGAATGCTCCTCCAAGAAATCCAAGTCATCATGACTCATCCAAAAACACTCTCCTCATAGGTCCATGTTGAACTCGTGTCCAACCAAGGTGTAGGCTCCTCAGACTCCCTGCTGAAATCTCATCAAGAGTATCCATCTCAACACGTCTCTAATCATAAGAGAACTCAAGCCTCACCTATGTCTCCAAGTATCCATGAGTACCTGTAACCAACCAATCCATGCCAAACTCCAAATGCAATATAGCACCATCATGAAGTAATCAAGAAAATGTCAATGTACCCAATACCAAGAGAACCACACAAGATCAATGTCATATATCCAATCGCGAATCAAGAACATAACCATGACATCATGACCTAACCATCTCCTTATAGGAGATCACATGCACCATAACATATATATACATCCTGGTCTCAAGAGAGCATGTAACATGTCAAACTCTAAATGCATATCAAGAGTAAGCCATGACATCCATAACAAATATACTCTAAACCAAGAAACCATATCTCCAATCACATGGAGATAACCTTACCAAATGATGCATCCTTGTCACTGCCAAAAACTCCCACTGAACTGTGATACCGAGTCACACATGGCATCATGAAAACAATATCCTCATGAAGATCAACCAAAGGCCCTCCTACAATCAAAGAGCTCAAATATAACAAGAGATCCCAAAAGGAAAAGTAAAACCATGATCCTCATACCATGAAAGATACAATGCCACAACCATAATCAGGAACCAATCCAGCACCACCAACAATGCACCTGCATAAACCATCATGACATGCCAAAGTCTCTAAAACAAGAAACATCCATGACACCATGATCACCACCAAATGTAAGAACTCAACCCAACCGTGTCCACATATCTACATAATCATAGTCAATTACATATATCTCATATCATGACTGTACTTGGTAATACCATCTCATCTCCTTAACATGACAACAAAACCAGCAAACCAAGTGACTAAACCAAGCCACCAAAACTGAACATGCATCAACATTGAAATATCAATGGGCAAAGATAACCCATGTCCAAGTCATAAATGCAACATGTAAGTATAGACTACCTACAACATTGCACAACTTGTAGATATATCAATGAAGCATATAAATCCAACCATATACTGATAACCATGTCAAAATAGAATAATCTGAGATATACAACTGAGCATACAATGAATCCAACATCAAATCTCCAAGATCCAATCATCCATAAACTCACAGTATCACCATAGTCAAAGAAACCCATATACAACTCAGATAAAGAAAATAACAAATAAACCATTCCAATATATCTCCAAACCTGATCCACTGGTTAGTTCTCTGAACAAGCTTTTCGTTGACTATTCGAAGTTCAAAATCTGACTTTGTATGCACCTGATATAACCTCTCGAAACTCAAAACAAACATCTGAATTTGGACAAGAAAAACACTATCAAAACTATAGAATCTGAAAAAATTGTCACCATAGTGTAGATCTCTAAGTTAGCTTTCCAACGAATCCAAGAAGTCAGAAAACGGACAATCTGAGCAAAAGTTGTCTCTCCAAAGTAAAATTGTAGTTTGCATCTGAGGCAAAAAAATTTAGCTACCACTGGTGGCTGAGCGGTGGCCCCTCCTAGGCAACGCCACTCCTTGGGTGGCAGACTCATAAATTTTATTTTGCATGCACATTGCATGTACACCTTTTAAAAAATTTCCATGGCTGTAAAAATTTTAACAAATAAACAAAATTTATTTAAAAAACTTTAGACCCCACATGGGGTTCAGCAGTACACAGAGCCCGTCGGTGGTCGGCCCATTGATAGGTCTGCCGGTAGTACTTTATGGTACTTCCTGCACCCTATTAGCGTCGGATGACGTAGGCAGGGGGTAGGGTACGGGGCTGGCCCCGCGTCCCCCAAAAATATTTTAAATTTTTTTTTCAACTTTTTCTTAAAAGTTTTCAAATCAATATTTATTGATTTCATTTTTATTTTTTATTTTTCGTTTTTCGTTTTGGAGGAACAAAATTTAAATGGAGATGAGAAAATATATTTTTTAAATATTATTTTGGCGTTCGTACGATCTAGGCATGGGCTCAAAATTTTTGCAATTTTTCACAGTATCAGAAATAGGTCAAATTATATATCAATTTTCATCTCTCGGCCAACCCGGATTCAACCGTGAGGTCTATTTTGGGCCAGAAGATCATTTGCGAAAGCTCACCCCCAAAACCCCCATTTGAATACAAAACTAAGAAACCTATTTCACCCAAAATTTCTCAAATCCCAGATCCACAAACAACCCATTTAATCAGCAAACCCAAAACCCTCAGATCTGCAATAAACAACCTGCAACACCTTCATAGCCTGCCATGTCTTTGATTCTCACATGCAATGCATAGATTCAAACTTAAACAAATTTTTCTCAACCAAGGGTTATACAACCACAACCAAAGCTTTGATACCACTTGTTGGAAACTTGCAGCCAATTAAAGACAATTTCCACATAACCCATAAAGAAATCTATGCATTTAAGTATTTAGAATCCACATGCAAGAGAATAGACAACATACCCATAAAAATATGATGCAAGATATACCCTAGGAAAGCCCTCAAGAGGGAAAAAACCCAACCTCCAAAAGCATCCATCTCTCATGTATTATTCAGCAATAATATTACAATACATCTTCTAAGTCTCCATAAACACCATTGAAGCAACAAGCTCTCTCCAAGCAACCCATGTGAACAAGCATGCAACCACACATCCTCTGCCATGCTTCAAACCCTCACAAATGCTAACCAAAGCTAATCATGCAAAATTGCATCATCATCAAATAACTACCTTTGTGGTTGCTTTTATAGAAGCAAGCTCCCACAAAACCACTAAGTGGTATTGCACAAAACTATGTGACAATAAGTATGAGATTACAAACCATTTCCCATTATTTAATATTGGGTGCTTTATTTATTATTTTCTCAATATTAAATAATTACATTTTATCAATTTAACTTATGTGTCAATGTTACATGCAACATTAAATGGCCCTAAGAATAATTACATTAAATACATAATGCAAGGTGTACAACACACCTTTTCCCAATATATTTGTCCTATAGTAAAAATTTGAGCTAGTTGCCAGTCTCTTTTAAGGAGCTAACACTCTTGCAGCACCTCAACTTACAGAGATGCATCAAACTCACCTTAAAGTTGGACATTCTAGAAAACATGAGAAAGCTTGAGTATTTGAACCTTTCCAACTGCAAGCAATTGGAAGAGATTCCTCGTCATATCACAAGTCAGGCGTCCTTGATAAAGCTCTATTTAGCTGGTATCTACAGGTTAAGGGAGATACCAATGAACATCAGTCAGCTGAGCAAGTTGCGAGTGATGATGATCGGGAGTGATTTGCTCACATGTTTGCAGACATCTCTAGGAGATTTGTCCTCCTTGACTACTCTTGTGATTGATAAATGTCCCAAGCTGCAATGTATACTGGACTCTCTGGGACATCTCAATCTCTTAGAGTCTAGAGATATCGAATTCAGTTCTAGAATCTTTACCAAAATTAGTTAGGCAACTGAATAATCTTCAAGCACTTTAAATATTTGGATGCCCAATCTACCAATTGGATCTCCAAGCGAGGTCGTTTGCTTCTTCTCTCTACAACCTTAAGCTCATACATTTATTTAATACAGAACTGTCCAAGATTTCCATCCCTCAAGACTATTGTCCCGGCCTTGAGACTCTCCTCATTGAGCATAATAAACATCTAACGGAGATAGAAGTTCTACGTAGTACAGTGAAGGAAATAAGATTGGTAGATTGTAAAATGGTGAGTAGTGTATGGGGTGTTGACAGCCTGATAAACGTTCAAAGGTTGAAGATAATTGGGTGTAAAAACAGTCCCAAAAATATAACAGCAGTAATAAATAAATAAAAATAGGGCAAAATAAGGCATAAAAATAAAAACAACAGCTGAAGATATAACAGTCTAACTTGTATTCCAAACAATCCAATAATTTACTTTGTAACTGTAGTGTTGTTTGCAATGAACAGCTTCATATTTATAGTGGAGCTTGGAAACTTCTAGTAATCTAGAGACTTCTATAGCTAGAATGTTCTATAGTCTTTTGCTGCTCTATATTCTGCTCCACAAGAAGACAATGATGTAGTAATTTTCTTTTTTCTACTCCATGTAATTGGATTTGACCCAATATGAAAATCATAGCTTCCAATAGATTTTTGGTCATTTATATCACCACCATATTCTTCTTTCATAGGTTGCTCCCATTTTTTCTTCCCTCTAGCTTGCTCATATGAAATTGGATCATCAATCTGTAATACTTTGGCCATAAAAGCACTACCATTTCTTCCTTTAATTTTTGATCCTTGCCCATATATATCTTCAATGCTCCTTGTTTTTTGTCTAGCTAAAAAAGCCTTCTTTTTCATCGTCACTACTTGCAGAAAATGGCTGGTCAAAAACATTAGTTGTTTCATTTTCAATGATATTTTCATCATTTGTAGAAGTGCACAACTCATCCTCATCAAAATTTCCTTGGAAAATATCTGAAAGGTTGGAAGCATTTGTTGTTGTAGAATGAGAAGTGGGTATAAGTTGTGATTCTTCATCAAACTTTACATCTCTACTAACAAAGACCTTGTTTGTTGTCAAATCATATAACCTGTAAGCCTTTGAATCTTCACTATAACCCATAAACAAACACTTATGACCTTTTGGTTCTAATTTTTTTCTCTTTTCATCAGGAATGTGTGCCCAAGCAAGACATCCAAACACCTTAAAATACCCAACATGAGGCTTTTTTCCACTCCATGCTTCTTCAAGAGTAACATATTTGAGGGCATTAGTAGGAATTCTATTCAAAATATGTGCAGCACAAGAGACAGCCAAACCCCAAAATTTATTATCCAAACTTTTAAAATGCAACATACAACAAGCCATCTCTAAAAGAGTTCTATTCATTCGTTTAGCCACCCCATTTTGTTTAGGGGTATGAGGAGTTTTTCTTTGCACTTTAATACCACAACTTTCACAGAATGATTCAAATGAATAATTGCAATATTCACCCCCATTATTTGTCCTTAAGCATTTAATTCTTTTCCCACTTTGATTTTCAACTAATGCCTTAAACTTCTGAAAAACTTCAAATACTTCATTTTTTCTTTCAAGAAAATAAACCCATACTCTCCTGCTATAATCATCAATAAAAGTGAGAAGGTACTTGGCACCTGAAAGTGAAGTATAACCTGGTTCACATAAGTCACTATGAATGAATTGCAATGGATGATTAGCTCTCCATGCTTTACCTGAATCAAAAGGCTCTCGGTGATGTTTCCCTAACACACATCCTTCACAAACACCTTCACAAGCTGAAATCTTTGTTAATCCTCTAACCATATCCATTTTAACCATATCTTGTAATTTTCTATAATTTATATGTCCAAGTCTAGCATGCCAAAGTTCTGACATATAATCAGTCTAAGCAATAAAAGCATGAGAGAGTGTGTATTTGTCATCAACAAACCCCACAAATTTAAATAGACTCTCTTCATGATCAACTCTACCAATAGCAATTATATTGCTTGGGTCTTTTTTATCTCTAACAATAACTTGATCAGCATTGACAACAAACTCATATCCAGCCTGAACAATTTTATATACTGAAATAAGATTTACCCCTAATCCTTTTACCAATAAAACATTTTTCAAAGTCCCATTTGTCACATTAATAGTTCCCGTTCCTAAAATGGGAAGCTTCATTTTATTACCAATAGTTATTTCTTGATCTGAATTGATTTCTTCATTAAAATCAACAAATAAAGATCTATCTCCAGTCATGTGATAAGATGCTCCTGAATCTAGAATCCATTCTTTATTAAAATCTGAAGCAAAATAACTCCCTTTAACAGTGGATTTACCTTTCCCTTGTTTTTGAATGGATACAGCCAGAAAACTATTTTTATCCATCTTGCCATCATTAAACCTTTCTTGCTTGGGCTTATATTGCTTCCTTTCATTGTCCCTCTTCTTCAAACAAAATTTCCCCATGTGATTCTCACCCCCACAATACCTGAAAATAATGGGCTTTCTTCCAGCTTGCTTTTATGCACCATCATTTCTAGAAAAATGGTTAGAATCTTCATTATTTTGAAATTTATTATTTCCTTTCCAATTCTTTTTTCCATCATTTCTAAAAAAATTACTTTTGGCTATATATGCATGATTCTTCTTAATATGCCCTTCTTTAATAAGTTGAACTTCTTCATCTAAAACAGACTTGCAAAATTGATCAAAAGTTTGCTGGGGGTATTGGGATTTAGTTGAAGAACCCTTTTCCTTGATTCCTTAAATACCTTATATGGCTGGGAAGCTTACTTTCAACTATTGCAATCAACTGAAAACCTTTTTTTGCATATTTAGCACCTATTTTTTTTAGCTGAGCATTTAAAAAAGTAACTTCATTGAAGTAATCAGACATTTTTTCAAGATCAGATGGATCTAAATTTATCAATTTTTCTTCTATACTAAACATGCTAGCAATGTCTGCATCTTTATAATCCTTTTCTAAATTCTCCCATAGCTCTATTGGATTATCAACATCAACAAATCTTCTATTCAAATTGGGGCTCAAAACTTTACCAATAATACCTCTAGCTTGCTCCAACTTGCATTTCCACAACTCCTTTTCTCTATCATTATGGGGTTCTCCAATTTCTTTATTCACTATCCTCCATAGAGATTTTTCTCTTAAAGCATTCTTGACTGCAATCTTCTAATATGCAAAACCACTTCCATCAAAGATAGGCAAAACTTCATTTGAAGAACCCATGTTAACAAAAAAAATCAGCCTTCAAACAAATCTAGCAATACTCTAGCAATATAACAACCCTACAACCAAATATCACTCCAATAATATATCAGCCCTGCAAACAAACCATTTCCAGCAATATATTTTCCTACAACAAAACTCTCTAGCAGTATTTCTAGCTGAACCTCTAGATGAATCTCTAGCTGAATCTGGCTCTGATACCATGTAAAAACAGTCCCAAAAATATAACAGCAGTAATAAATAAATAAAAATAGGGCAAAACAGGGCATAAAAATAAAGACAACAGCTGAAGATATAAGAGTCTAACTTGTATTCCAAACAATCCAACAATTTACAACTGCAGTGTTGTTTGCAATGAACAACTTCATATTTATAGTGGAGCTTGGAAACTTCTAGTAATCTAGAGACTTCTATAGTTAGAATGTTCTTTTTATGAACAACTTCTAGTTATTTCAATATTCTGGAAAATTCTTACATTCTAAAAACTTCTTTACATTCTAGACAATCTTACTTCCTAACACTGGGTGCCTTGAGTTGGATGTGCTTCCCAGCTTTGCACAATTAGCTTCTCTCAAAGTCTTTGAACTTCAAGGCTGCTATGGAGTTAAGAAAATACAAGGTTTGGAATATTGCAGAGCGTTGGAGGAGCTGACAGTACAAACGAGGTGGGAGGAGGCAGGCATAGAAAGTTTGGAGCGCATGGAAAGATTGAGGATTGTGAATCTCACAGCAATCAGCAGATTAGCTGTTGAAGGTTGCATTCAAAGCATGAAGGTAATTACAGTTTATAGGCATTTAGAATTCTAATTATTCTCAATTGATTATGCATTGACTAAACTTTGTGAATGGAATATTCAAAAATGGCCAGACGAAATTATAATATGTACCTGGGCACTCCCTGACGCCGGCTCACTTGTAAACTGTGTCTTTCCCAATCGCTCTGTTGCTCATTGGGGTGGTAACCAAAATATCAATTCCATTTCGAATGACCATGGAATTTTGGTATGCTTTGTTGTAAATTGTGAATCTCCAAAAATAGAATCGCAGTTAGTGGGTGACAATATAATAATGTCTTCAATGGAGGTGGAGAAGGGTAAGTGGTTATGGATAGTTCTATTCTCACAAGGTTCCAAGTGGCTCACAACAAAGATATTTCGAATAAACACTCTCCATTCAACATTATCTCCAGTTCAGGACACAACAGAGGAGTTGGCAACAAGCACAGCATGGATGTTGAGAATAAGCGGAAGGCAGCCGGTGAGAGGAGGCCTAATGGAAATTTGAATCCCTTTAGTTTGGGACACGATGAGATACCCAATCCCTTCAGAGTGGGAGACATCAGAGTTTGGAATAAGCACAATCCCCTCATATGAAGTGGAAAGAGAATTGGTTGAGATGGGAGAGTTGGAAACACTCACGGAGGCTTTCATCTGCTTATGGCGCCTTCTACCAAATTGATATTGTATTATTCATATTGCACATTAATTAAACAATAATTATTTTAATATGTGTACTATTATTTTATATAAATGATAAAGCAAATATTTATGCAATGAGAATCAAAATACAAGTCTAAATTTAAGTGAATGAAAAAAGTTACAAAAGGCTAGATACTAACCCGAAATTATGGATAGTATAAATATTAGCTATAAATCAATATTAAAGACAAAAAAGATATTAATTATAAAGGATTGGAGACAAGTATAGAGGCTTTTCGGATGCATGGATCAAGGAGATAATTCTTAGAGGTTATGAATTTAGCACTCAATCACTCCAAATTATAAGGTGGTTTAACTTAGCCTAACTATCAATCTAACTAAGATAGAGGTGGTTTTGATTGAATAGAGGTGGTACCTAACTACCATCAATAAAGAGTTGATGAGGTAGTGATGGCACTTGAAAGAAGAGTCTTCCTTGATAAATATCCACATGCAACTCTTCATTAACAAAAATAACCTCTAAAATGCTATGGCAAGGTGGTCTTGATTGCAATTGATGATTTTCTTCGAGAGGGAGAATGTTTCCATCTTTGAGGATAGAAAATCGATCCATAATTTCTTTGAAAATTCCATATACCTCATTTGTGCTCATTTCATGATCAACCATTTTTATACTTTTATATACTCTATCCTCTTGTATAAATTGGGAGAGTTCATCAAATCACCCTTTATATCATCTATGATAAACAAATTGCATTCTTCTTCCTCTAAAGAAAATAAGGAAATATCATCATCATATGAATACTTTTTAGCTTATAGAATATTCACAAACTCATCAACAATATATTCTTCACCCTCTTCATAATTTGATTCTACCTCTATTTGATATTTGTAGTGCCCTCTCATTCGCAACTTGTAATTGTGGGATCAATGGTTTAGCTTCATTGTTTTCTCATGATTTTTGTCATTCTTAGAAATAGCAAATAGCAAAGAAAGAATTGATTAGAGATGGTGAAACTGTGCTTCTAGAGTTTCAATAAGGTCAGAATGATTCAAAGAAGAGTGCTCTATATGGTGCTTTGATCCTCTCACATTAATTAAAATTCTAGAGAACAATTTGAAATGGAGGTACGAATTCATGTCAGTTTATAAAGTATTAATTTGTTTGGCATGTAATCTCATATTGAGTTAGTTTCAAATTGCAAATGGTGATATAAGGAAGATATTGTGTCAAAGTTTGATTTAAGTTTATTTAAAGGCGATATAGAATTATGGAGATTGCATTAAACAAATATTCTTGATTTAATTTTCATACTTAGAGAATGAAAATTCAAATGCAACTAATGACTAAAAGTTTATGAAGAATAGTAAGTGCAAAAGAAAACCCACCTATAGATGCAAATAAGTTATTGGATTGGAATAGTAGAGATGATAAAGCCAAGGCTATTATTATTGTTGCTCTTTCCAACTTTGAATTACATCACATAGATTTAGAAAAATCATCAACAAAAATTTGGGATGATCTGAATAAATTATTTGGAGCAAAAGAACGTAATGATAACTTTTCCCTAAAAGTTCAATTATTCAAGTTCAAAATGGAAGATGGAATCACCATGCCAAATAACATTAGTAATTCGAGGTCTCTCATTAGGTAACTAATAGAAGTCAAGGCTCTAGTAGATGATGACAATGCTAGAGCTATATTGTTAAATAGTTTGGCTTCAAAATATAATAATGTTATTTTTACACTTAACCAAATAATTTCTCAAAACATAGAAGATGTGATTTCAGCCCTTTTAGTAGAAGAAAAGAGAACAAATTTAGAAGATACAAAATATAATACTTGACTAGAGAATACATTATACTCACAAAGCAATAATAAAAGTTTAGGTACAAACAAAGTAGAAATTAAATGTTTTTACTACAAGAAAAAAAGGTCAAACAACTTGGTCTTGCAGAACTTGAGCCAATGATGTTCTTAAAAGAAAATTCAAAGATCAATTAAATGAAGGTAACTTATTTTGTATTGAGAATGAGGGTGAGGATCCTCTAGATGATGCTTTTGTTGATATTACTAAGAATGAGTTTGTACTTTGAGCCATCACATTGGAGGTTGGTGACATCAAAGGATGAAGGAATTCCCATCATCTCAAGTTAGATTCTCATTTGAGATGGTGCTCTGTATGAGAAAAAAAATTTCTTTCTTTATTGCTTTCCTTATTGATTTTGATGGATTTCAAGAATGGACATATTGTGAAGTTTGATTTTTGGAGAGAGGTAGTGAATTTGGTGTTGAATTCAATATAGATTGTTATCCAATGATTTTATGAGATTGTGATCAAGAATTATACCCTTTCGAGGGTCATAAAAAAAAATTATGGAGCTCTTTCATAGCTCTATATGGATTTTTATTGAATAATTTGATAATCAGTAAGTCAAGAGTTTTGGAAAATGGAAATCCAAGAACTCTAGAATTTAGCTTGAGGCTACACCCTTCCAAGGGTCGCAAGGTAACTTGATGGAGTTCTACATAATTCAAGATTTGTATCTTCAAGGAGATATCTTCTCATGAATTTGTATTTATTTACTCAATAATTTATTTTATGTAAGCCTTGAGGGGGGTCCCTTGGAAAGGTGAAATTTGAGTTTCTAGGGGTATTTTTACCAGAACAGTGTAATAAGGGAAGGAATGTTAGCATAACATTATTTATTTTTATTTATTAAATTGTTCAACTATTTGGGATGTGGTTATTTAGGTTAGGTCATTTGTAGTTGTATTCAAGTTAAGATAACTATAATGTCTTTCCTTGTACAAATTTTCTCTTGTGTTTCAATGATACCAGTTAAGTATTTATCATCTTCATCTCTATCTTAGGACTTGAAATTTTTTCTTTGTTTTGAGGCCTTGTATGGGAAAAAAATGTAAAAAAAAGGTTGTTCTTGATGGTCCTAGGGGTATATTGGTGTTGTGTGTATGTTATTATGTGTTTTCATTGAGAACTTATGGCTTCTCTTGCCTCATTTTACATGTTGTCTTCCTAAGTTGTTTGATTATCAAACCTAGGGTTAGGGAGATTGTGCACCTAGTATTGTGAAGACTCGCGAAGGTTTTATTCCTTCTTGGTTGGCCTTTTTGGTGTCCTCAACATTCCTCATAGGTTATGGGGTGTTGTGGAGAAGTATTATTTTTCTTATATGATGTATTGTGATGGTATGTCTTGGGAAGTCTGTGGTTGTTTGGAAGTGACTCATCATCATTCCAATTTGTGGTGAGTTTTTGCCTCTTGTGAAGATTTCCTCTATGTGTAGAATTATGAAATGTGTTTGGATGTGGATTAGAGGTTAGGTATTTCCCTCATACTATATCAGTGTGGTGTTACAAGGGAACACAATCGTGGTTAGGTAATCAATGATCATGTAGGTGATGTCCTCTCTCCCTCTCGTATGTTCATCATGGTGGATTTATCTCACAATTAGTTAGTCTTCTGCTTTTTTCACCTTTCTTATGCAATGGTGAATTTATCTTGTTCTTATTGTTGTGTTGTGAAACTTGTGTGCACGTTGTGCAAGTACGACATGTCATTGTTGCATTATCAATGTTATTTTCCTTGTTTCAAAAAAAGTTGTTTCGTCAAGTTTTGTTCTAAGTGTGTTGGCTTGACATCTAATACTATAAGTATGTTTTCTTGACATCTAGTATCAAAGACCATGTTGCATCACTAGGATCTCCAGTTCCTGTTATTTTCCATGTGGTTGTTGGTGCTTGGTACATGATTCTTCAAGTTCTTTTTTCAGTGAGCCAATGTTTGGTTGCTTGCATGGGTGTCTTGAGTGGAATTTTTTAGTTTTTAGTATGAACCAACCTTTGCACTTTATTTGAGGAGGAAGAGTTCCTCCTAGACCCTAATACTTTTGATAGGGATGGGAAGATACCCCTAGTTGAGAGTCTCCCAAGTGGGAAATGACCACTCTTTGGTGTGTTACTCATTGTGTGAAAGCTTTTGTTACATCTTTGCATGTGTGAGTGTTTGTTGGTAGTAGGTGTTGTTTCCATTTTCCCCTAGTTTCATATGTTTGAGAAATTATTCCTTGTGAGGTTTAGTTAGACCCTCGAGTTTTTGAGTACTTGAATGTACGATTGCCATCTCGATGTCTCAATTCTTGTTTAGTGTGAATGCATAAAAACCCTTGAGTGATCTTTTTTATGCTTGTGTGTTATCTTTGGATGTGTATATATGTATTCATTTGATTGAAATTGGGTGTTAATTTCTTGGCTCATGATTGAGCATTGTGAAATTTCTTATGTGACTGATGCATTGGAAGTGAGTGTGGTGTATGCCATATGCCTAAATTGTAAAATGGAATTCATATGCTATTTTTTCCTATGGTGAGTAGTACATTGTATCCCTATTGGATTATCATCATACATGTGATGTGATTATGTTAGTGCATGAATGTAAGTTTGCATTATCATAATTGAATATTTGGTTAAATGGCATATGTCCCCAAATCATGTTTTCCCTAGGATTCTTGTGGGAACCTGGATGGATATTCAACATTGTTTTCCCTCTAGCATGGAGTGCATGTTTAATTTTTAAATGAAATTGTTATTTTAGGAGCATTATGTGTGTTGGCTTAGAGCCTCAGTTGTGATGTTCCATGTGAATGATGTGGATGTCATTTTATTTTAGCATGTGGTAGTGATGCATGATGTGAGTAATGTGTGTGTCATTGCATTGTAATTAGGCATTCCTTGTGAAAGTGGTGCTTGGGTGAAGCCATACCCTTTTGTGGATAGAATTTTTGGATGTCATAGTGAACCCTGTATATGCCTTCTTGCATCATAATATGATCATTTCTTGATGAATTGCATTTAATTAGTGAATTTTTTGTTGGAATGGTTAATTGAATTGGGTGAATTACATGTGAGAATAATATCTCTAACACACCTTGGATGTTGTACTCCCAAGGTGTCTTGTAGCATTTTAGTCCCTCAAATGTAGCTAACATTAGTCACTTAGTTCATGTAATCATGTTTTCCAAGTTTGATACTATTTCGTAGGGTGAAAAGGAGGGTGCACTAATGGTACCACTCTTCTCCCACAAACACTCAATAATGTCCTAGGATTCCTAATTGGATTGATTATCAACCTCACAAGGTGAGTCAATTCACAACCAAGAAGACCTAGGAGAGGGATTTTTTAGCTTTTAGGGGTTCACCACTAGGAAAATGCTTGGAAAAGAAAATCAAGCATTCAACTTACAAAATATAGCAATGTAAGCTAAATGAAGAATGCAAGTAATGAAAATATGCAACATGGTGTTAGGAGGTATGTACCTAGGAAGTCTTGAGATGTTGTGATGATTTTGGAAATGCAAAGAAGCTATCAAAATGTGCCAGCGAGGACAAAGATTCCTTTATAGTTGTCTTAGTCGCACTGCTATTTTTTGGGGCACATACAGAATCTTTGAATGTTAGAACCAAATTTGGAATAATTTCTAAAAAAAAAACCTTAGGAGGACTAAGACACATTTACTATTGTCTTAGTCCCATTTGGAATTTCTGAAATCTCTGAGTGTGGTCCTAAGGCTTGATGTCTACGCTTCCTTCGTCTCTGATCTCAGGTTCTGAAACCTTCAAATTTGGATGGTAGGTGGGTTTCCATGAAGATGAAAACTTTGTAATGAAACTTTGCAACTTTGCACTCCAAATTATCTTCAAGTCTTCAACCTAGATCTACAATCACAAATATGCGAGAGGAGAAAACTTGTGGATTGTTAGTGAATAGGGATTTTCCTTGGTCAAACCCCTTGTTGGTAATTAAACCTTGAAATGAAATAGAATAATGAAGGGAAATGATGAATGAACAACATGCAATTATACAACTCACCAAACCCTTATTGTAAAGTCTGCAAACTTGTGTGAAATGGCTGCAATGGATATTTATCTTGAATCAAAGGAATACTTGATAGATCTTTCTTGAATTACTTGCTTGAATGAAAACCCTACATCACAGATGTTAGCACAACCACACACATGATGCAATAATGTATTTGATATGATTCTTGAATCTTGATGATGGATCCAAATGCTTGAAGAATTTCTCTTGAATGCTTGAATGCTTGGATGCTTGTTAGCTTGCTTGATTACTTGACTACTTGATATGAAAAATGAGAGGAGGAACCTTGTATTTATACATATCTATGCTTAATATCCAAAAATTACATAACACCAAGCCAACATATGAATTCATTAAATAAAGGAGGCTAAATCTCACCAAAATTTGAAATTAAATCCTAAAAATAATCCAATGAGGATTAAGATGACCTAGGTGGCCTCTTAGACCCAAGGCTCAAATCTCGTGGCACAGACTCCAAAAAGGGACCTATTAGGGTGTTGTCAAAATCAAGGTCCCAAGACCTTTGGGGGACAAAGATGCCCTAGGTGGCATTTTATTCTAGACCCAAAAATCTAGGACACTCTGATGACATCATTAAATTATCATTTATTCATTGGAGAATGTCAGGATTAGCTAGAAAATAGATATAATTCATAGGGCTTGTGGATGTAAAATAGGACCAATCAACACATAAATAGGGATAAATAAATCACTTATGCGGGCCCAAACAAGTGTGAAAATGAAAGGGTATGCATTTTACCACACTACATTTAGCCCCGACTTTAGTGAGAGGATGAACTTGCTTAAAAATTACACTAAAGTAGCCAACCACACAATCAAGAGGGGTTCAAATGTATGAATATTAGTAATATAGGATGGCAATAATCAAGAGGGTGGAAAAGCCCCCAAGATCAAGATCCTATGGAAAATAAACATAGGCACAAAGGAACACACATGCAGATGATATATGAAGCCATAATTGGATCACAAACATACATGATCAAAGATAGAAAAAAAGGAAAGAAAAAGGTAAAATAAAAAGGAAAAATGCAACAGATCAAGCTTTGATTGGCCATCCAATGCGGTGGTCTAGTTCTAGGCTATTTGTCGAAAAGGTTTACAAGTGGAATGCATTGTCCACTATTCAAACAAAATGCATGCTCACAAGGTTTGGTGGGAGCTAGGTGTCCACTAGGTGAGCCCCAATAGGTCCATATCAAAGTCATAATCCCATGACTATGATAAGGGAAAAAAAAAATGCACGCTCATGAGGGCTAGTGAAGCTAGGTGTTCACTAGGTGAGCCCCAAGGGACCATATCAAAGCCATACCTGCATGACTTTAATAAGGTATAAAAGGAAAAATATGCATGCTCACAAGGGCTAATGAAGCTAGGTGTTCACTAGGTGAGCCCCAGGGGACCATATCAAATCCATACCTCCATGAATTTAATAACGTACAAAAGGAAAAATAATACATGCTCAAAAGGGCTAATGAAGCTAGGTGTTCACTAGGTGAGCCCCAGGGGACCATATAAAATCCATACCTCCATGAATTTAATAAGGTACAAAAGGAAAAATAATACATGCTCACAAGGGCTAATGAAGCTAAGTGTTCACTAGGTGAGCCCCAGGAGACCATATCAAAGCCATACCTCCATGAATTTAATAAGGTACAAAAGGAAAAAAGCAACAAGAAAGAGGGATGCTCAAAGGAACTTTTCCTAATTCATGTGAGGTTTTAATCTTAGGGGACATCGTGCTTAACATCTCCAAGAGAGGATAAATACAAGATCTTATCTTGGGGAACATCATACCCAATGCTTCCAAGAGAGGACAAATGCAAAAGGTATCATCCTGGGGAACATTGTATCTAATGTTTCAAAGAGAGGAAAAGGAAATATCATTCTCTTGGAGGAATTCAAACCCAATGATACCACCAAGAGGAAAAAAACATGAATAAAGAAATAAAATGACATCAAGGAACATGAAACAGATACAAATAAAATCATGCCAAAAATAATGCCAATATATGCCCCTACTTTAAAGAAATTTCTAACACCATGTTGTGAGAAATGAATTTAAAGTAGCAAAATGAAAGATGCAATCAAGAAAAAATACATGATAGCTAACTTGGAAAGCCCTATGCCAAGTCATATGTTTCTAAGTAAAGCTACATCATGCAAGAGAAGAAAAGAAGGAGGGGTTGCCCCAAAAATGAAAACTCCAAACACATAAGGAATCTATGGATTTGGGGTTAGTATTTGTCTTTGCTACAATGATATCAAAGAGCTCAAAACTATCAGCATTCCCCAAATACACATAGAATCATAAGAATGAGACAAAGAGAGTGAATACAAATGAAAAACCTTTTGGGTCAACATGGAAGAAACATAGGGTGTCAAGAAATTCCTTGCATCATCCCCAAAAGGTAAACACAAGACAAAAAATGAAAAAGAAAAGATAAGGAAAAACATTTTGGGTCAACATGGAAGAGACATAGGGTGTCTCGACACCTTGTGTCATCTCCAAAAGGAAAACACAAGACAAAAATGAAATGAGAAAGGAAAAAAGAAGGAAAAATCTTTTGGGTCAACATGGAAGAGACATAGGATGTCTCGACGCTTTGCGTCATCCCCAAAAGGAAAAGACAAGACAAAAAAAAAAGAAACTGAAAAGATAAAAAGGAAAAAGTGTACGACATAAAGAAGAATGAAGGTACAAATAGAGGAATGCACATAGAGAGAGGCATCAAAAAGTACATCATGGGGGGTCATAGTACACACATGCAATCAAATGAAAGGAAATAAAATAATGTGAAAGACTAGTAAGGCAAAGGTGATTCAACTTAAAGTAGTTCAACAACCTCCCAATCTCAATCTCTATAAGCAGAAGGTAAATGATGAACCTAAGGGAGAAATACAAATGCCTTACTAGGACAAGGCTATCAACTTCTTGCCCCTTTTGAGTGCAAGACAAGAATGAGCTAAGGTAGGTGATGGGAAGGGTCATGTATAGTGAGAATAGATAATTCTACAACTATTACATGACAAAAAGGACGAATAATATGGTATTTAATCACTAGGTAGCAAGTGTTTTTGTTGAAGTGATATTTACTGAATATAATCTTGAATGCACAATGCTCATCAATCCTATGTCCAAGAGTCTTGTGGTATCAACAAAGTGGAACCTTTGAACCTTTAGGATATAGTATTAGTCTATCTTTCTCTGGTGGCAATAAGATAAGTCCCTGGTTGAGAAGGATTTATAATTTTCTTTCAATTTCAGGTGGCGCTTGAGGGGGTCAAAGTTTTTGTAACTCGTAAGGTCTCTTGTGTTTACTAGATTCACCAACTTCTCTAGATGGGATTAGGGCAAGAGGTCCTGAGATGATCTTATCATCTTTTTCATTGTTATGAGTCATTGGTTGTTCTTGCGAAAGAAGGATATTCAAATCAACAGGGGAATCAAAGATCACTGTGCCATCACTATGAAGCTTTAAGTATTCTCTAGGAGGTCTTGTGTTGAAAGGGGGATCTTGATATCTTAGCCATTTTTTGTTTTTATTTTTTAGTATTTTCTCTAGAACTTGATGAATTTCATGTTCACTTGTTGTATCACATCCTTGCTTACTTAAGATCATGAATCCTTTTCCATATGTTTCTTCTAGATTGATCAAATTGTTTATCACTATTTTATCATAAAATGGTTGAGTATTTGTTTGTGTGGAAGAACTAGGTTGACCTATTGTAGGGAACTTAGGTTTAACTTGTGTTGCAGGATGTAAGTAACCAAACTTCTCAACAGGTGGTATTGTTGGAATATCTAGTTGTTTCATAGATGGATAGAAGTATGCATTATGTTCAAGGTTGTTAAGGAAATCATTTAGGAATGTATTCATGCTATGATCTTCTTCTTCAATGATCTCAACATCACAAGGACACAAATTAGGAGTTCTATGAGCATGAGAAAGTTCAATTTCATTAGGGTTATTACCGCATGCACAATTTGACACATCTACCAAAGATTTCAAGGACATCCAAAGCTTTCCGAAGCACATATCCATGATGCAAGATTGCAAAAATACATGTGAAATGAAATAAATTGAGATAAAAACAATTTTGTAAACTAAAACAAAGAACTGAAAGCAGCCAACAGAGGCACAGTAAAGCAATTTCAGATCTTGAAAACTGGAAAGTCAAACTCAATAGGGACTAAGATGCTAGTAAGGGCATCTTGGTCCTACTAGTGAAATTTTGAAGTTCTAGGGACTGGAATAGACAAAAAACAACAGAGAGAGGATTCTGAGATAGAATCCCTGAGAGGGACTAAGATGACAGGAAGGACATTTTAGTCATAGCAGAGGTTTTTCTAAGAAAAACAACAAATTCTATATTTTCTATAGTGTTTATAGGTTTCCTATTTAGGATGTCGATGTTTCGAAACATAAAAATGTGCAAATGAATGCAATAAAAAGTAATTAGTGACAAGAAATTGAATGCAAAGTTAATGCAATTTTTTTCAATTTTGAATGTAATTAAGATGATAAATAATGCACTTTTCAATTTTTGAATGAAATGAAATGATGCACGAAAGCAAAAAATGCAACCTATATGCAATTTCACTAATGCAAATATGAGAAACCCTATATGCAATTTTAACTAAATATGAAAACCCTAGATGCAATTTCACTAATGCAAAATGCAATGCAAGAATGAATGCAATCTAGATCTAGAACTTGAATGAACTCCAAATTAGAAATTGAATGCTCAAAAGAGTCAAGTTCACCAAAATGTTTCATATGGGAAAAGGAGGGTGCACTAATGGTACCACTCTTCTCCCACAAACACTCAATAATGTCCTAGGAGTCCTAATTGGGTTGACTATCAACCTCATAAGTGAGCCAATTCACAAGAAGGAAGACCTAGGAGGGGGATTTTTTAGCTTTTACGAGTTCACCACCAAGCAAATTCTTGGAAAATAAAATTAAGCATTCAACTTACAAAATATAACAATGCAAGCGAAATGAAGAATGAAAATAATGAAAATATGCAATAGGGAGTTAGGAGGTATATATCTGGGAAGTCTGGAGATGTTGTGAGGATTTCAAAAATGCAAAGAAGCTGCCAAAATGTGCTAGGGAAGAAAAATACGCCTTTACTATTGTCTTAGTCGCGCTACTATTTTTCAGGGCAAATGTGAAATCTTCAGATGTTGAAACTAGATCTGGAAGAATTTATGAAAAATAACCTTGGGAGGAATATGACGACTTTACTATTGTCTTAGTCCTATTTGGAATTTCTAAAAGCTCTAAGTGTGGTCCTGAGGCTTGATGTCTGCACTTTCCTCTTCTTTGATCTTATGTTTTGAAACCTTCATATTTGGCTTGTAGGTGATTTTTCGTGAAGATGACAACTTTGTAATGCAAGTTTGCACTCCAAATGATCTTCAATTCTTTAACCTAGATCTAAAATCACAAATATGCAAGAGAAAAAAAATTGGATTGTTAGTGAATGGTGATTTTCCTTGGTCAAACCCCTTGTTGGTAATTAAACCTTGAAATGAAATAGAATAATGAAGGGAAATGACGAATGAACAACATGCAATGCTACAAATCACCAAACCCTTATTGTAAAGTCTAGAAAATTGTGTGAAATTGTTGCAATGGATATGGATCTTGAATCAAAGGAATACTTGATAGTTCTTTCTTGAATTGCTTGCTTGAATCAAAACCCTACATCATAAATGTTAGCACAACAACACACATGATGCAAGAATGTCTTTTATATGATTCTTGAATCTTGGTGATGGCTCCAAATGCTTGAAGAATTGTTGTTGAATGCTAGAATGATTGGATGCTTGTTAGATTTCTTGATTAAACTTGATTACTTGATATGAAAAATGAGAGGAGGGACCTTGTATTTATACATATATATGCTTAATATCTTGAAATTACATAACACCAAGCCGACATATGAATTCATTAAATAAAGGAGGCTAAATTCTGCTAGAATTGGAAATTAAATCTTTAAAATAAGCCAAGGAGGACTAATATGCCCTAGGTGGCATCTTAGTCCCAAGGCTCAAATCTCAAGCCACAGACTCCAAAAAAGGACCTATTTAGGTGCTCTCAAAATTAGGGTACCAAGACCCTTGGGGGACAAAGACACCCTAGGTGGCATTTTAGTCTTGAGCCAAAAATCAGGGACACTCCAATGACATCATTAAATTTTCATTTATTCATTGGAGAATGTAAGGATTAGCCAGAAAAAAGATATAATTCATAGGGCTTGTGGATGCAAAATAGGACCAATCAAGACATAAATAGGGATAAATAAAGCAAGGTGGGACCAAACAAGTGTGAAAATGCAAGGGTATTCATTTTACTACACTACAAATACTTTATTTTGGTTATTGATGAACTCTTTAATCATTGATTATGGATTGGCATTTAATTTTTAATTTTCATATGAGTGGTCTAGTCGCCAATTATTTCCTCCTATCTATTTTGTGACCCTAGGTCACATCTAATTTAGTGTTTCAATTGATCTCGAACTTTATTCTTATTTCTAGAATTTATAATTCTCCCTCTTGGACTAGGGGAGAGGGGCCCAAAGTAGGGTGGGAGCCTATAGTGGGGACGGAAGTAGTCCCACATGAGCCCCACAGTAGACTGCCTTAATATGCAAGTGTAAAACAATTTTCACCCACAAAGTCAACAAAGGTACATGTATCACTGTATCATCAAAATTATATTATAATCAGAGAATATTTATCCCATACATAAATAGATATTTGCAGTCTTACATGTTAGAGAATATTCAAAGCACATCTGACACCACAAACATACAAGCCATATTGCTTGTTACAGGGCCCTTGATTCACAAGAAAATCCTAAAATATAAAATTAGTATAACCCAAGCTCCCTTATAATGTCACCACTTGTGTTTCATCGCAGCCACCTTTCTGGCACTTGGGATGCCACGAGTAGAACATATACCCATGAATTTCCCTTCACCAAATACAATCTAGCCAAACACCCATCCCACTTTCCCACTAGCACAACACTCAGATAGGGAGCAATCATTCATATGTGTCCCATTTGTCAAATCGAACCTCTCTACTAATGGTTCCTCCTCCCATTTTTCCCACCTACAACCACCAAAACAATGGTGTTAAAGCCATCAAAATTTCCTATCAAGAAAACAAGGAATGCATGCCATTCATACATACAAACTTAGCAATTAAAGGAATCCAATGAAGAATTCAAATTTAAAATTAAAAGGATGGGAATTGAAGACTTCACACCAAACCAACATTGAACATATAAGGAGAAATTCTAATTCAAATATGCATTACTCAATCTCTTGCAATTTCTATTTAGCATGTCCCACTTTCATTATTAGTTATACAATTTCGTCCAAAAATATGAAGATAGTCCAAAGGAAGCAGCAACAACGGGTAAAAGAACAAAGCTATGTCACACTTTAAAAAGGAAACAGCCAATGCTGATCCAATTTTTAAACTTGAATCACTAAAAAGTGGCATATATGTTTTTAATTTTGAAATGATGTAAACTAGTAAAATATGTATTTTTTAGTATATTTTATGTTTGTATTTTTTAAAAAATATAAAAATTATTTTAAACTAGTTTTTAATAAATTAAAACTATAATTTAATTGTTGATAAAATGCTGAAAAATGAAGTTGCATGGACATCAAACTTTTTATAGTAAATTTTTTTTTTTTTCTTTCAATTTTTTTTATGTATTTATAACTTGAAATTTTAGTGCATGGATATTTTTTTTCCAATTTTGATAAATATATATTTTTAAGTAAATATTATAATGTGCTTGAATCAAAAAATAGTTTTTTTCATTGGACGTCAACTTTCATATTAAATATTTATCTAAAATGGAAACAAAATTATACCATCTTAAAATAGATTCTTTTATCTAGTGCATCATATTTTTTTCAATTTTTTTAATAAGTTTTAGTATTTTTCTTTGGCATAGTAATCAACCTTATATTTTGTGTTGAAAACCTACTTTTAGTAAAAATAAAATATAAAATATAAAAAATAATTAAACTATTAAAATAAATATATTTTTGAAAACTACACTTATGGATCTACAAAAGGGTATTTTTATATTTTTAAAAAAATGTTGTTTACATTAGCAAGAGTTATTGAAACTTCAAGTTTTTCAAATAATTTTTTTTTTTGGTAAATTGGACTCAAAGTGATGCTCCATACATTTTTAGCCAACAATTTTAGTTGAAAAAGTTGTGGAAGCATCTAACTTAGCTAGAATGAATCTTACTAGATCATATGTTTGACCAAAATTGATTTTTAGTTAGAAATACTTAAATTTAGCTGTGCTGATAAGTTGGCTGAAAGTGTGACACAGCTTTGTACTTTTACCCCAACATCCTCACAACCTACAGGTATTCCTCTACTACAAATTCAGCCTTCCTTTGAATGTAAATATTTTGAATGGGATGTCAATTTTTCTCACATTGACTTGTAACTCAATATCTATGGTTTCAACTTACACTTTATACATATGTCAAGTCATTTCAATTCAAGTTCATGCTTTCATTGGTTTTCCTTTCCTCTGCACTTGTCCATGCATGACGTTTACCTTGCATTGTGCATTTCAATATTTTGTGTATATTGCACGATGTTTGTTGCGTTTTTCATATTTTCTTGCTTACACGAAATATGAAATGGGTTTGACTAGTTTAAAATTGTTTTTCATTACTCTTAAAGAATTGTTCGACGAAATATGGAAAGGGTTTGATTGGTTTTCAACCATGCACTTTTTTTCATGTGTTTGTCATTGCACAAACTTTAAATATGCAATTTGATTTTTTCAATTGTTTGTTATTCCAAAATATGGAAATGGATAAAATATATTTACTTGTTACTAAGAAATATTCATGTGGTTTTAATGTTTATCATTTCAAGGGTTTGTTCCATGCACTTGCATTCATGTCTTCCTCACTACACACACTTTAACTCTGCAATTTGCTTATAATATTCTCATGTTATTCTGAAATATGAAAATGGTATGATTGGTTTTCATTTCCAAGATATTCTGGCATGTTTATGTATTATTTTGTTCTTCCATGCACAAAGTTATGTCTGCAAAATGGTTTTTTCATTTCATTGTTACTACCAAACATGGAAAGGGTTTCACTGCTTCAAAATCATAAGGTTTTATCTTTGACAATGCAAAAACTTTAATTCTACAATTTATCTTTAATATTTGTTTGTTATTCCCAAATATGAAAATGGACTCACTTGTTTTAATTCTGAAGTTATTCTACCATGCAGTTATATTATTATGTTCTTATATATGTATTTGTCTTTCCATACATACATATACATATTATGCATGGAAGAACATAATAATACATAGACATATTTCCATAGATATATATGGTATGACTAGTTTTCATTTCGAAGATATTCTTCCATGCAATCGTATTGTTTTGTTCTTCTTTTCACAATACTTTTGTCTGAGAAATGCAATTTTTATTTCATTGTTACTACCAAACATTTTTATGGGTTCACTGGTTCACAATTACAGGGTTTTCTACCATGCACTTGTATTCCTCTCTTTCACAATGCACAAACTAACTTTGGAATTTTCCTTTAATATTTGTTTGTTATTCCCACATATCAAAATGGATTCACTTGATTTCATTCTAAAGATACTCTTCCATGCAATTATATTATTCTCTTCCTATATATGTATTTTTCTATATATATATATATATAGTGCATGGAAGAATAGAATAAGACATAGACATATTTATATACATATTCAAAAATATGTATACAATGTGTATCTATGTATGTGTGTGTATGTGTGTGTGTGTATTCTCGTATACATATATATGTATGTATATGTATTTATGTGTATATATATATAGATAATGTTTGTATATAATGTGTGTATGTATGTTCACATTGGGTTTTTCATTTAACTCAATATTTGGGGTTTCAACTTACACTATTTATGAATATGAAGACATTTTAGTTCAATTTTATGGTTTTTTTTAAAGGCATATGCCAGGGAATACATATTAGTTGAACTATGTATTGTCAATGTTTGTCACCCACCATGCTGTAACTCAGCATTTGGGGTTTCAACTTGCACTATTTATGGATGTCAATGCATTTCAATTCCATATATATATATATATATATATATATATATATATATATTCGAATATATATACATATATTTGTATAAGTATGGAAATATGTCTATGTATTATTTTGTTCTTCCATGCAAAGTATATATATATTTGAATATATATATATATATACATATATTTGTATAAGTATGAAAATATGTCTATGTATTATTTTGTTCTTCCATGCACTATATATATATATTTGAATATATATATATACATATAATTGCATATGTATGGAAATATGTCTATGTATTATTATGTTCTTCCATGCATTGTATATATATATATATATTCATATATATATATATATATATTCAAATATATATACATATATTTGTAAATGTTTTGAAATATGTCTATGTATTATTCTACTCTTCCATGCACAATTTGTAATTATAGAGGGATAGAAAGATGGATAAATATATATGTAAGAACATAATAATATAATTGCATGGCAGAAAGGCCTCAAAATGAAAAAAAGTATATCTATGGAAATTTGTCTATGTATTATTTTGTTCGTCCATGCACTATATGTATAGATGTATGGAAAGATAAATGTGCATGGAAGAGCATAATAATATATTTTCATGGAAGATTAAATTCAGAATGAAAAGCCCATTTTCATATTTGGGAATAACAAACAAATATTAAAGGAAAATTGAAGAGTTAAAGTTTGTGCATTGTCAAAGAGAGGAAAAGAAGTGCATGGTAGATAACCCTATAATTTTAAGAACAAGTGAAAACCTTTCCAATGTTTGGTAGTAACAATGAAATGAAAAAAACATTTTGTAGAAATTACTATTGTGCATGAAAAAACATAATAATACATAAACATGGCAGAATATATTCAAAACGAATACCAGTCATACCATTTTCATATTTCGGAATAACATGAGAATATATAAGCAAATTGTAGAGTTAAAGTGTGTGCAATGAGGAATATAGGAATGCAAGTGCATGGAAGAAACCCTCTAAATGATATACATTGAAACCGTATATCTTTTTCAGTTTTTGACCATTACATGATAACCTCGTAGCTTGTGCTATGACATTTTCACTCACTTAAAAGGATATATCACCCATTTTAACATGCATCTTGCTTCATGCACTGGAAAATTGAATAGAAAGATTCTCATCATGCCTACTTAGACTCTCCATAAGTGGCACCGATCCCCCTTCAACAAAGATGTGCCAAATTAAAGTTTCATTATGAAATTACTTGTAGGGACTAGGATACATTAGCACACACTCTCCACCCATGATGTAGTAGGAATATGGTTGGTGGGTTATGTAGAAGAATTCCATAGTTGAGTCTCATGCAAAGAAGGATGGATTATTTTTTGAAAGTGCAAGGAGGTCATTAGAAGTAGTATCTGAGATCACTAATAAATATGAAAAATGGACCATTAAGTGGTTAATCATGAGATAAGGGTAATCCTCATGTAAAGGAAATCAATCAACATATTTTCTAGTTTCATCCTTTTAAAATTACCTAAGTTAGGAAAGATAATAAAGTCCCTCATGCCAAAAATCTTATTCTAGTGCTGGAAGGGGTTGAATCACATTGTTGAATTATAAAAAAATGTCTTAGTTGGTGGGTTCCTTTTAATAGAAAATCTATTCTCATTGTTCAAATCCACAATGATGATGGCATGGCTTGTGACTTTGGCCTTAACCCTTTTATCATTCCAATTTAAAGTTGTCGTCATCATTTAACACATGGTTTATGAGTTATCAAGCAACATAAAAACCTATGCTCAAGGGAAATACAGGTTTATCATACCCCTAGAAAACCTCCTTATCATACTCACATCATTATTCCAAACAATTGAATCCCTTCTTATCACACTCCTATCAATGACCCATAAGTCCTAGGTACCAAAAATAAAATCTTTGGGCTAGTTGTTTTTACTAGAAATATTTAAGGATATATACTCTAAAGTTATGATACTATTATAGATCTTCCAAGAGGATACTTCTAACATTCTTTGAGTCACTCAAGTTGTTTCTCTAACAACTAATAGAGTCTCGAATAATTCTTATATTTTTCATTAAATAAAAAACATGATTACCTTCCCTATAAGTATGGGATATAATGAACCTATCATTTACCCCAATAGAATATTTTAGATATCATTTATAATGTTAGTGATAGCTCATCCAACCTTCACCTTTATTTTCACAACATAAAATGACAATATTAGATTTAAATTCAACATATAATCTCTTTATCCACAAAGATAGGTAAATCTTGACTTTCAGAGACATCACCATTTATTTAGCCACATTAGAAAATCACTCCCCCAAACCCCTAGAGAAACCAACAATAACCTTGCTATTAGAGATCCTAATAATACCACCACCACTAGAAAAACTCAAGTTTCTCTTAGAAACACCATCAGAGTTGAATTTGGCCTATTTCAAAGGGGGGGTTTCCAATTGGTATTTTGTTGAGCTAATAATTTAGAGTTATCAAAAATTTCAGATCTATGTGTAAACCCCATCTTATTGCAACATTGCAGTCAAAAGTTGTATGAGGGCAACTCAAAATTTTCTAGTTTCAAAGAAACCTTCTCAACTAACAACCTCGAGAAAGACCCAAACACCTCTTTGACATTATTTTATTCATTTTAGAATAACTTGTTGTTCCTTTATTTCAAAATACTCCAACATATATTAGGGGAAATATTCCTTCATAGCTACATACTAAGAGGATGAGTATATGGGAAAATACAATTGTCCACAAGGCCTTGAATGTTGTTGTTAGTTTATTTTAATCTTGGGGATTAAAATAAGTTTCTAACATTATAAAAGTCAAGGGAAGGATACTAGTGAAGGTTTGTAATAGTAATAAGGGGGTTTATTTTTTAGCAAAGTAAAATTATTAAATAACTTTTTAGTGCAAAAGGTTAAATTTAGAAAAAGAAGAGGATTTTTGTTTTTTTTCCCTCCATTCACACAAGATAAACTTTAGGGCTCCATGAGAATGGTTTTGAAGGAATACATGAAGATAAGGATGCAAATCGAAGGATACCACCACATTGCAAAAACCAAAATTGAAAGATAGGGTGCATTGCAGAATGGTGATTAGAGTTGAAGAGGCACGTTGTATGGAATCGAAAAAGTATGAAGCATGGCTAAAATTATGGAGGATTTCAGGAGGTTCCTAAAGCCACAACCATGTTGAAAACCATGTCTCTATCTTCATATCCCATCAAATACTCATTGTGTTGTTAGAGCTTTCAAATATTTTCAAAGTTTTGAAGAAATCTTGTTTGTTTCCCTCTAAAAATCTTTTCCTATCACAACTCAAAATTTTGATTGCATTTAATAATATTAAATTATTTTAATAATTATGGGAAATTAAATTTATTAGTTGAATTGTGATAAATTTAATATTCCAATGGAATTTGAAATATATTTATGTTAAATTATGATTGAATATGAAAGATGAAAATTATTATATGAAATGGAAGCATTTCATTTCAAGCATTGGTTATTGGTTACTGATGAAACTATGTAAGTGCAAGTGTGTGAATGCAAGGGTAGGTTGAAGACTGAGAACATGGTTGAGGTGGGTATGTGTAGGATCATGATGGGCCAAAAAGTGGCAATGTAATGGGTATGTGTAGGGTATGTGGCTGGCAACTTTTTTTTAACCCAAAATTGATGAAACGAAAAGGGTTTTTAAAGGAGATTCTCAAATTTCTACCAATATAAATTATGCTTTAATTTGAATTTAATAAATAATTATTATTCATTTTCTATTTGAATTACGACTAAAGTATTGATTGATAAGCTAATTGAAAAATATTTATATCTTTCAAACAATATCACATTTTTTGAATCCAAAAATGCATCACATTCTATGCTTCAGATACTATAGGATTAAAAAAAAAAAATTGAATTTCAAGAAATTTTGACCAAGTTAAGGTGGTTAGACGTACAATTTTTTTATATTTTTTAATTTAAGTTGTAATAAAAATTCATAATTAATTATTTACTTGGAAAAAAATTACAAAAATATATGCATCACATCCCAACATGGAGTCCTCTACTTATATCTAAAATCTTATAAAAATATTATTATTTTATTGTGGTTAGAGTGGGTGATGACACACTACTTCTTATTTTTCTGAAATTTAAGGGTACTCTTGCATTGAAAATTTTCACCAAATAGATTTTTAAAAAAAAAAAACTTAGTAGTTTAGAAACTAAATTCAATTTTCTATAGATTATATTCTTACATATTTTTAAAATAATATAGATAACTTATTCAAATTTATACATCAAGTTGTCTAACTCTGATTTTTCTAATTTTTTTGCCACTTAAGGGCCTATTTTTTCCATTATGATCCTACACATACCCAGGTAGAAATATTTAGTTAGATGATAGATGGTAACCAAGAATTGGAATCTAGAATGTGCACACACCATTGAGAAACATAACATCTACATTTAGCTAGCAACTTGGTAGTTATCACTTTTCTTGCTTGTGTAAAATGTAAAAATGACTCTTCATGTAAGCCTATGGAAAAAAAATGTAATGAACAATTGCTCTACCATGTTCATTTGTGAAAAAATGAAAAATTAGGTTGGAGAAAATTGTTATGAAAGTGGATTCACAACAAAGACCTATTTCCCTAATTTCATTCAAAGAAATGAGATCCAAACAGTGAAGTGAATAACAACCCTTAGGCGAGTCAAATGAAGATATGAATTAGAAAATTTTATATTTATGCGAGGATGGAGGTATAAACTAAATATCATTTCAGAGAGAAAGATCAAAACCATCAAACAAACTCTAAAATGTTGTGAGGAAGCTAAGGTAGTAGAAAACTTCCTACACTAATCTCAAGGAGAGGAGAATAATGCAAAATTTTATAGATCTTTAATAGTTATAGAAATTTAAACAAAAATAAACAAAAAAATCTTGCATACAACAACATAATGATCTAAGTGGGGAAAACCCTTTCAAGAGAAAAACCTTGCACTCCAAAAGCCACCCAATATTATTCAAAAATCACCAAGATTACAATATACTTGCAAAGTAGGCTTCTCACAGGAGTATCACCACTCAAAGATCCAAAGGCAATGCAACCACTATCAAACTCTCAAATACATCACAATACACAATCGTAATACAATGACCTCATAAAATAGGGTTTCCTTCTAGGGCAAGTCAAGCTAATAAAATATTGGTCATCGGATATGAGACATAATGATAAACGGTCCAAATTTACAATAATAAAATATAAATAAAAAATTTTTTTTGGGGGTGTTGCCCCCGAGCCCTGGCCACGGTGCACTACGCCTGGGCCCCAACAAGGGGGATGATCTCCTTGGATCCCTCATGGGGAGGGGATCCCCCTATGCCCCCCATCATTGTTGGATGAATAGTACCTTATGTAATTGCATGGTTGAGATACATTTACTCAACAAATGCAAGCTATGAAATGCAAATGAAGAATAATAATCAAATCTAACAGAAATAGAAATCAAAAGGAAAATATGGAAAGTGGAAAATAATGTGTACCTTTCATCAAAAGTCACCTTTTGAAGCTCAGTGAGAACTCATTCAAGCTATGGAGAATGGGTCTTAGCTAGGGAGCTTGAAAGATGCTTTTTGGGTTCTCTTCTACTATGTTTGCACTCCCGAATTCATGATTCTCACTACCGGACAACCAAAAATAAATTATATAAAGGATTCTCCATGAGATGAAAAATTTTCTTGCGACTTTGAGAACTTTGCAATTTCCTTCATTTTTTCTCTTCAAAGGATCTTCAACCTAAATTTTACAATCACATTAAAAAGAGAAAATTTGTTTGTTAGGGAATGGGGATTTACCTTGGTCAAACCACGTTTTGGCAATTAAAACTTAAAATAAAATAGAAAAGCATGAAGAAATGATGAATGAAAAACACTATTTAACAAATCATTAAAACTTATTTGAACCTTGTGAACCATATATTTTTGGGTCCCTAAGACTTCTCTTGCACTTCTAGGGTTCTTCACCTAAAAGGAGAGGGATAGGGCCAAAAATGCTTATGATTCACTCAAATTAGGATGTATGCAATGTTGTATAATGTGAATGAAGTTAACTAAATGTAATTGACTAATCTAAATGATTGAAAATGAATGCAAAAAGTGAAATCAAAGCTATGTCTGTAAAAACATTGTGATATGCAAACAACGTAGTAAATGAATGAAAAATGTAGAACAAAAAGAGATAGGTCAAATCAGAGAGCACCTGGGAAAAATGTGATGAATCTAGAATGTTGTGAATTTTGGTTGAAGTCAATGATTTTTCATAGTGGGACTCATTCACCCAGGGTGGTTAATAGGTCCTCTTGGTGAAAAAGTGTCAGAAGCAGGTTTATGTCCGTCAGGATCCAAAATATGACAAAATTCATATTTTCATTCCTAAGGCGGGACTCATTCACCACAGGTGGTAAATCAATCCTCTCTCAAATTTCTTCAAAATTAGGAGACAACTTTGCAGCACCAGAGCTAGAAAAGTATGTTTGTCGAGTTGTTGAAATCAATTCTACAGAAGACAGACAGAGAACCTTCTCCAAGCTTGAAATTGACTTGAAGCACCTAGTTGACTTGAAAACCAATCTTCAACACTAAAAATATTTTCAAATCTGCATAAAAAATTTTGCAAACAAACATGCAATAGGGGAAAAATGGCTGAGGGTTAGTGAATAGGGGTTTTCCTTAGTCAAACCCCACTTTTGGTAATCAAACCCTTAATTGTATAATGAAATGAAAGAGAAAGATAAACTAATAACATGCAATTGTTATCAACTTACCTAACCCTTGATAATGCAATTCTAAAGTAATGGCAATGGCTGCTTAAAAGTGCTTGAATTGTGCTTGAAAATATGTTGCAACATGCTTGAGAATGCTTGAATAGGATGTGTGAATGTTGAAGTATTGCTTCAATGAATAAGGAGATGTAAAATGAAGTGAAAATCAATTATTTATACAATTCTTGTGCCTTTGTATCCATTCATACCTCATCAGAGGCTGACACCAAGTGATTTTGAAAAAAATCCTTAAAGGAAATTTTAAATAGTTTGAATTTGGGGCCAAGGGGGACTCATTCGCCACCCATGGTGAATGGTTCCCACCTAGGACCTGAAAATATGTTTCGAGAAAAATGTTGTATCTAATGTTATTTGTTAACATAACATTAAAAAATCCACTTAATTACAACTTATGAGGGCATAAAGGGGCCAAATAAAGCATGAAAAAGGGATAAATAGTGAAGATATGCCTAGAAAAGTGTGAAAGCTTCTTACAAGACTTTACAACACTTCAAAATAAGACTTGTTTAGTGATGAAAAGGTGATTTTTAGGTGAATTGTGATAAATAGAGTCTAGAAGAATGTAGAAATGTTTTACAACACTTCACAACACCTTCACAAGACATCGTTCTTTAAATTTTAGTACCTAAATAGGCATGTTCAAGCCATGTTACAACATAAAATTAGAGTAACATAGTTCCAACACCATGAAACAAGACCTAAAACGCCATGAAAATGACAAGGGGCCAAAATTAGAGTAACATAGTTCCAACACCATGAAACAAGACCTAAAACGCCATGAAAATGACAAGGGGCCATTTTTCTATGGCAGATATAGCCGACACTTTAGTGAGAGGATGAACTTTCTTCAAACTCACACTAAAGTAGCCATGAACATCAAGAGGAGGATTCAAATGCATTTATGCTAGAAAGATTGAATGACAACAATCAGAGGGATGATCAATCCCCAAAGATGAAGATACCATGGCAAACTAAGCATAAGAACAAAGGAACACACACACATTGAGATGAATCAAATGAAGCTTCGATCCTCATTCCAACTAGTTGTGAATTAGATCTAGGTTGTTTGTTTTAAAAAGAGAATGTGTATTCACTCTGGGGCGATCGAACATAGGATGGTCCACGGGTGAGAAGGCCCAACTATACTCACTCTAGGGCCACAAAACTAGTTGTTCGTGGGGTAAGAAAGCCCAAAAAGGTGAGATACATATGCTAGTTGGTATGCAGTCACAAACACAAAAGTTGCTCTAGGGAAAATTCATGCCACTAGGTAGGCTTCCCTCTCAACCATATCAAATTTATACCCATAGATAACTTTAAAAAGGTGCCACAAAGAAAAAAGAAACAGTACCACAGTCATGCAAGTTGTGTTATGCAAGGTGGCAACAAGGAAAAAATGTAAAATGCAAAAATGTAAAGTGTAAAAGTGTGAAAGATGTTCAAAGGATCTTGTTAAGTTCATGCAAGGTCGGTCACTTAGGGAACATTGTGTCTAATGTCTCTAAGAGAGGACCAATCAAAGAATAGTATATTCACAACTTAGGGGATGCAGTGCATCGCATCAGGCCACCAAGAGGAATGTAATATACTGAGATAGATCACAATTATGAAGGAAATCACACCCAATGTCATCCACAAAGTGATAAACACATTACGTAAATGACAAGGCTACACTAGGAACCAAGAATGCAAGTGAATTATGGTAATGTATTCCCCCCACTTTAAAGGAATTTCTACACATCGTTCTGTGAGCAATTACTTTAAAGTAGAGAAGAAAAGAAAATGAAAAAGGTGAAAACAAGACATGAGAGCCAACCTAGAAAGCCCTATGCCAAGTCATATACTTGAAAGTTAGGCTACATCATGTCAAGGAAAATTGAAAAACAAAGGGAGTTGCCCCCTAGAAAAGAAAACACACCAAACACATAAGGGATCTATGGATTTGGGGTCAGTATGTTCATTGCTGCAATGTGTTTATGAAAGAGCATGGAATAGTCATCATTCCCCAAAGAATATAGAACTGGAAGAATACCACAAAGAGATCGAAAACAAAGGAAAAATAAAGTTTTGTTTGGGTCAACATGGAAGAGACATTGTGGTCTCAACGCTTTGCATCATCCCCAAAAGGAAAACACAAACGAAATGAAAATGAAAAGGAAAAATATTTTGGGTCAACATGAAGGAGACTTTTAGGTCTCAGTAGCACCATCATCCCCAAAAGGAGAACACAAAAAAGGAATAAAAATAAAAAGGACCTTATTGGGTCCAACATGGAAGAGACATGGGTGCCTCTTTCCTTTTGCATCATCTCAAAAGTAGAACACACAAAACAAAGTGAAAAGACAATGTATGACATATATAAGAAGATAGATACAAATGAGAGTTAATACGAGGAGAGAAGAGGAATATCAAAGAGCGATGTAGGGAACCTGATACAAACGCTGAGAAAAGAAAGGGACAATTGTGTAGGAGAATGTAATATGGGAGTGTAATTTCTAAAATACAGACAAAATAAATATGGTGGTAATTCTTCAACCTCTGTGTCAAATCTCCTAAGAGTAGTCTGAGTTTGTAAGGTCATTTTCATTTACTAGATTCCATGTGTTCATGAATAGGAGGAAGAGGACCCATAGGGAACCTAACATCCTTTTCATTAGAAGGAGACAATGGTTGTTCATGTGGAAGAATAATGTTTAAGTTAGGAGGAGCATTCAATATCACTATTCCAACATCCCAAAGTCTCCTAGGTTGAAAAGGATGTCTATCAGGATGAGAAGGATCTTGATATCCTAGTCTCGTTGTGTGTGCTTTGGTTGATTGTTGTTCAAGAAGTTGATGGATATCATGTTCATGTTTTGTGTCACAACCTTGTTTACTTAAGATAGTGAATCCTTTACCATATGTCTCTTCAAGGTTGATAGAAGTGTTGGTGACTTTGTAATCATAAAAGGGTTGCGAATGTGATTTGTAAGAGGGACTAGGTCCACTTGAGGGAGGAACCATAGGTTCTATAGTGACTTTAGGATGTAAGTATGCAAAGTGATCAAGAGGTACAACAGTGGGAAGGTCTTGTGACCTCATGGAGGGATAAAATGTTGCATTTGCTTCTAGGTTATCAAGGCAATCATTGTAGAACTTGTCCATGCTAGGATCATCTTCTGCAATGATGTCTACTTCACATGGAGGACAAAAATGAGGAGTTAAAGGAGCATGAGGTTGTTCAAGGTCATTAGGGTCACAACTCACTGAATGTCAATTTTTTGAAGTCAATTATGTGGGAAACGAAGAAAAAATCTTCTCCAAGCTTGAAATAGACTTCAGTTGACTTGAAGCACCTAGTTGACTTGTAAACCAATCTTCAACACCAAAAAAGCTTTTCAAATCTGCATACCTAGGTCTGCAAACAAACATGTAATAGGGGTAAAATGGTTTAAGGTTAGTGAATAATGGTTTTCCTTGGTCAAACCCCACTTTTTCTAATCAAACCTTTTATAAAATAATGAAATGCAAAGGATTGATAAACTAACATGCAATTGCTAGCAACTTACCAAACCCTTGATGATGCAAGTCTGAAGTAATGTCAACAGTTGCTTCAAAGTGCTTGAATATTGCTTTGAATTGATGTTGTAAAATGCTTGATTGCTTAGATGTGTGAATGAATGGTTGAGCGAGTGAGGAGATGTAAAATGAGGTGACAATCACTTATTTATACACACTTGTGCCTTAGTTACCTATTCATACCTCATCACAGGCCAACATCAAGTGTTTTTGAATAAAATCCCGAAAGAAAATTTAAAATATTTTGAATTGGAGGCCAAGGGGGGCTCATTTTCCACCCATGGCAAATGGGTCCCACCTAGGACTTGAAAATGTGTGTTGGGAAATATGTTGTATTTAATGTTTTTTGTCAAGATAATACTCAAAAATACACTTAATTAAGCATATGAGAGCATAAAAGGGGTCGAATAAAGCATGAAAAAGGGATAAATAGTGAAGATCTACATAGAAAAGCATGAAATATTGTTACAAGACTTTACAACACTTGAAAATAGGACTTGATGAATAAAAAGATGAGTTTTAGGTGAATTGTAATTAACAAAGTCTAGAAGAATGTAGAAATTTCTTACAACACTTCACAGCACCTTCACAAGACGTCATTCTTTTAATTTTAGTACCTAAATAATCATGTTCAAGCCATATTGCAATATAAAATTTGAGCAACATAGTTCCAACACAATGACATGAGAGCCAACTTGGAAAGCTCTATGCCAAGTCATATGTTTCGAAGTTAGGCTACGTCATGTCAAGGAAAATGAAAAACAAAGAAAGGGAGTTTCCCCCCAGAAAAGAAAACACACCAAACACATAAGGGATCTATGGATTTGGGGTCAGTATGTTTGTTGCTGCAATGTTTTGATGAAAGAGCTCAGAACTATCATCATTCCCCAAAGCACATAGAATTGGAAGAATGACACAAAGAGAGCAAAGACAAAGGAAAAGAAAAGTCCATTTTGGGTCAACTTGAAAGAGACATTATGGTCTCAATTATTTTCATCGTCCCCAAAAGGAAAACACAAGTGAAAGGAAAATGAAAAGATAAAAGAAAAGGAAAAATCTTTTGGATCAACATGAAGGAGACATTTTGGTCTCAATTCCTTGCATCATCCCCATAAGGAAAAACACAAGAAAAGAAAAAGTTAAAAAGGAAAAGAAATGGTTTGGGTTAACATGGAAGAGACATAGGGTGTCTCAACACTTTGCGTCATCCCCAAAAGGAAAACACAAAACAAAAAGCAAAAATAATAATGCATGATAAATAGAAGAATAGAGATATGAATAGAAGAAGTGGATGAAGAGAGGGAACATCAAACACACAATACGGGGAAACATGATACACACATGAAAATGAAAAAAGACCAAGGGACAAGTAATGCAAATGTAAGTCAACCATTAACTAAGTTATTGGTTTCTCAATCTTAAGTAGATAAGTGGAAAAGGAATAACATAGTTTAGAGACAAAGATAAGTACATTACAACGACAAGGCTAACAACTTCTTTCCCCCTACAAACGGTAAAGACAAGAATGAGCCGAGGTGGGTGATGGGAAAGGATCATGCAATAGTGAGAATAGGGAACTCTACAACTATGGCATGAGGAAGAGAATGTGATTTTTTTAAGGTATGATAGGGAAATAGTCAGTATTAGTGAAGTGATAATTATCCAGTATGTCCTTCAATCTCCAATATTCTTCTATTCAATGTCCAAGAATACGATGATATTTATAAAATGGTATGTTTGAGTCCTTAAGATGAATAACCAACCTATTCATAGGTGGTAAAATTATGAGACATTCATTTAAGATTAGTTGAAGTTTTCTTTCACATTCAGGTGGAGGATGTGTAGGAAACTTGAGTTTCTTCAATTTGTATGGTCGTTTGCGTTTGCTAGATTCTCCTTGTTCATGAATAGAAGGAGGAGAAGGACCCATGGGATCCTAACATCCTTATCATTAGAAGGAGATGGAGGTTGTTCTCATGGAAGAAGAATGTTTAAGTCAGGAGGAGCATAAAAGATCATTGTTTTTTCATCCTAAAGCTTCCAGTATTTAATTTTTTGTCCATCAAGATGAGGAGGATCATGATATCCTAGACCAGTTGTGTTTTCTTTTGTTGGTTTTTTTTCAAGAAGTTGATGAATGTCATGTTCATTTTTTGTGTCACAACCTTGTTTACTTAAGATAGTGAGTCATTTATCATATGTTTCTTCAAGATTTATAGAAGTGTTTGTGACTTTATGATTGTAAAAGGGTTGAGATTGTGGTGGTTTAGAGGAACTAGGTCCAATTGAGGAAGGAACCTTGGGTCCTTGATTGATTTCAGGATGTAAATATCCAAGTGATCAGGAGGTGCAATAGTATGAAGGTCTTGTGACTTCACAGATGGATAAAAGGTTGCATTGGCTTCTAGGTTATCAAGGTAGTCATTGTAGAACTTGTGCATGCTATCATCATCTTCTCCTATGATGTCTACTTCACAAGGAGGACAATAATTAGGAGTTGAAGGAGCATATGTGAGTTCAAGGTCATTAGGGTCACAACCAAAGGCATAATTGGACATGTCTACCAATGATTTCAATGAATTCCAAAACTTATTGAAAGAAAATTCCATGATGCAAATAAACTAAGATGGAAGAACTGATTAAAAATAGAGATGTTGTAAATGAAAACAAAATGTAGGAACAAGAAACTGTAATGCAAAAAAATGTTGAAAGAATTTCAGAAATGCTAATAAAAAAAGTGCAGAGGGACTAATTCACCCTGGGTGGTGAATGAGTCCTAGTATGATGTTTTTGTGTGCTTTTCAAAACATTTAAGATGATTTTAATGCTCTAAAAAAACAATATCATAATTGAATGTTAATGAAAATTATATGAAGTAAGATGCAATATGTAAATGCAAACAAAAATGAAAAGTGTTCAAGATTTGGGTTCACCAAAATGAACCATAGATTTTTCAGTCCCTAAGACTTCTCTTGCACTTCTAGGGTTTTTCACCTAAAAGGAGAGAGATAGTGCCAAAAATGCTTATGATTCACCCAAATTAGGATGTATGCAATGTTTTCTAATGTGAATGAAGTTAACTAAATGCAATTGACTGATCTAAATGACTGAAAATGAATGCAAAAATTGAAATCAAAGCTATGTTTGAAAACACATTGTGATATGCAAATAATGAAGTAAATGAATGAAATATGTAGAACAAAAAGAGATAGGTCAAATCAAAGTCCACCTAGGAAAAATGTGATGAATATAGAATGTTGTGAATTCTAGTTGAATTCACTATTTTTTTTATAGTGGGACTCATTCTCCTAGGGTGGTGAATCAATCCTCCTCCTTGTGAAAAAGTCTCAGAATTAGGTTTCTATCTGTCGGGATCTGAAATCTGGAAAAATTCATATTTTTCAGTCCTAAGGTGGGATTCATTTTCCATAGGTGGCGAATCAATCCTCTCCCAAATTTTTGAAAAATTAGGAGACAACTCTACAATAGTAGACCTGGAAAAGTCTACGTGTCAGGTTGTCGAATTCAATTCTATAGAAGACGAACATAGAACCTTCTCCAAGCTTGAAATTGACTTGAGTTGAATTGAAGCATGGTTGAGGGTTAGTGAATAGGGGTTTTCCTTGGTCAAACCCTGATTTTGGTAATCAAACGCTTAATTGTATAATGAAATGAAAGAGAAATATAAATTAATAACTTGCAATTGTTGTCAACTTACCTAACCCTTGATAATGCAATTCTTAAGTAATGTCAATGACTACTTTAAAGTTCTTGAATTGTGCTTGAAAAGATGTTGCAACATGCTTGAGATTGCTTGAATAGGATGCATGAATGTTGAAGGATTGCTTGAATGAATGAGGAGATGTAAAATGAAGTGAAAATCACTTATTTATACAATTCTTGTGCCTTAGTATCTATTCATACCTCATCATAGGCCAACATCAAGTAATTTTGAATAAAATCCTAAAAGGAAATTTAAAATATTCTGAATTTGGGGCCAAGGGGAACTCATTTTCCACCCATGGCGAATGGGTGCACCTAGGACCTAAAAATATGTGTCAGGAAAAATCTTGTATTTAATGTTATTTGTTGGGATAACATTCAAAATACACTTAATTAAAACTTAAGAGGGCATAAAGGGGACAAACAAAGCATTAGAAAGGGATAAATAGTGAAGATATGCCTAGACAAGTGTAAAACTTATTACAAGACTTTACAACACTTCAAAATAGGACTTGTTTAGTGATGAAAAGGTTATTTTTAGGTGAATTGTGATAAATAGAGTCTGAAGAATGTAGAAACATTTTACAACACTTCACAACACCTTCACAAGACATCGTTCTTTAAATTTTAGTACCTAAATAAGCATGTTCATGCCATGTTACAACAAAAAATCATAGCAACATAGTTCTAGCACCATGAAACAAGACCTAAAATGCCATGAAAATGACAAGGGGCAATTTTTCTACAACACACCTTGGATTGTATATTTGAAAATAACATGAATTAGCTTCAATAGATGTAGATCTATCTTAATCATGAAACTTGTCTTGAAACAATGCCTTTGAATACTTAGATACATCTTGAACACTACATCACCATATTAGCTCAAACAACATGCATGATGCAAGAAATCTTTGAGATGACAATTGAATCTTGATTGCTGCAATAATCTTCTATAAATCTACCCTTGAATTCCTTGAAAATTCTTTTGAATGCTCTTTCTCGATCTCATGAAGTTGCATAAAAATTCTAGGACCTTAGAATGAAACATAGTGAAAAGGCCTCTTATTTATACATATCTTAAGATTAATTCCCAAAATTCAAATATCACAAGCCAACATTTGAATGTACATTTGAAATCATTAAAAATTACCACCAAAAACATAGTTTAAATTTAGGTCCTAGGTACAATTGAGGACCCATTCACCTCATGGTGAATGGGTGAATGGGTCCTAGGCCACTTGTCTATGACACACATTCCTCAATGCTAAACCTTATGTTATAGCATTTATGAATGTTAGGTTTTATCCCTCAAAATTTGCAATTGATTAGGCTTGGATTTGAATTAATGGGGCCAATTAACTTGGAAAATTAGCCTCAATCACTTAATAAAGCCCTAGATTAGTGTGAAAGTGTAAAGGTACACCTTACAACACCAAAAATAAGGCACAATTAAGTCCATTTTAATTAAAAGGGCACTAAAATTAATGTGAATATGTAAAACATATTACAACACTAAATTAAGGCATCATTAAGCTCATTTTACTATTATTTATTCATTCACAAATTAAGTGTGAAAAAGGAATAATTTTTCCTACACTATAGTTTGATGAAAATTTCATAATAGTGAATGGTGCTAGAAATATAAATGTATGAGCTAAGTAACTGCTCTTATATATAAAAATGAGTATATTCAAGTATGGATGTGTGAATTTTTATATGAAAATATATATATATGTGTATATATATATATATATATATCTATGTATGTATGTATGTATGTATATACATATATAAAATTATCTTCCTTCATTTAAAAAATATGTGTTTTATGTGGATATTCAAACATAGGAAAACAATTTGAATCGACCACCTTGAAAAATAATAATCATATCTCATACACTCTGAGCATAACCACCACCCAACTGGGAAGAGATATTTTCTAATTTGACTCAAAGGAGTGGGCAGCTATTTATGAGGAGATGTGGGATAGTTAACTGTATGACCTCCCATTATAGAAAATGTAGAAAAATCTTGGTCCAAGAGGGATTCTTGAAGAAGGGGGAATATCTTGTAGAGAAAAGTAGAGGAGATTTGGGAGAAAAAGGGAGGATGACAAAGCAACGGAAAAGAAATAGTGTAAGAGATTTTTCCATATTGAATAGAGTGAAAATTATTGATTCATAGCAAGGAGGAGGTAATTTGAACCTCACAATTTATTTCATGTTGTTTCCTTCTATGAAAATGGTTGGGTTTTATGTTATTGGTTGAATTCATATTAATAAATTGAATGACTTGTATTCATTTTCCTCAAGCCTTTAGGAATCATTATTTTCTAGAAAATGGGGTTATCAAACCCGTACATGTTTATGTTGACCCAGATGCCTCTTTTGTGTCACTATGTAAAGTGGGTAGATAATGTTATTTCCATGTTTTTATCCCGTTGAAGCATGCTCTTGTTATAGCCAAACCTTTTTTTTGTATGTGACCCCCCTATCAGAGGCCACAACTGATGAAATATCCTCCTCTACTATTAGTAGACTCCATTGTGGAGTCATGACTAAATGGTGTTGAACCGTTTACATGTTTGGGCTAAGAAGACCCATAGAGGAGATACACTATTTCATAGATAGGGTATCAATTTTACCCATGATCACCATAAGTGGTGATCATTTTCCCTCTTAATGTTATCTCAAGAATGATTACTTCATTCTAGTTTGAAGTTTTGGAGAACGATATTTATCATTCTGTATTTTTGTATTGAGCGACTAATGTCACCCTACTTTTGAAGAGTGATATCATCGCTTGTATGAAAATACACATATATTTAT
>VDFB02000002.1:216084177-216129175 GCA_007258455.2 Sequoia sempervirens | reverse complement strand
TTTATCAAATGGAAAAATAATCATCTCAATATCTTGTGTCATTTGGGAGATATTAAAGTTTCTATCCCGGGAAAGTTCTCCAGTACAATTTCAAAATCAATTTTGAAAACCTTAAAAGCCTCAAAACGACTCAAAAAATGGACAAAATTTTCTTTAGACAATTTTGGTTTTGTCTATCTCGTTGAGAGCTTTCCAACAATATCTTATAATAGCCAATTGAAAACTTGGATCAAAATTTATGGCCTTGACAAGTTTTTCTACCAAAAGTGAATTTTGATATAATATCTTCTTGGGAGGGAAAAATGAATGGTTGGTTTTTTGGGTGCCAAAACAAAGGGCGAAATCACACCTTCTAGAACATTCTTGGGTGGCTATTGGGACAAATAAAAGGAGTTAAGGGAGGTTATAGGCTGTGGCTCCATTAGTGCATATTGTGGCTATGAAAAATAGATTTTCTTTTCAGAGTTGATTTTGTAGTAATAAATTAAGCCCACGTGGCTGTAGCATTGTAATTTCTACATTTGCAATTTCATTTTCTAAAAGTAATTGAAAGTGAGTTATTTTTTGTCCTACATCTTCTGTGTTGATTTTTATATTTGTGTTTTGTATAGGTTTGGGGTGATGTATCCCTCATCAAGGATGTATATAGGGAATTATTTATCAAGTAATCAATCTAATGTTGAGCCCTTCTACACTATATTATTCATAAATAATTTTCTTGTCGATAACTATATGTTATATTCAAGTTCCTCTAGTAATGCTCCTGAATGTTATGAATGATTTAGGTTTGAAATTTTCCAAATTCCATATAATTTTTTTCCATGGATTCTCAAGAGGTTAGTGTATTAGGGGTTGTTAATAACTAAAATGTAGAAAAAGGTGGACCTTAAGTTTAATATTAAGAACCTAGGGTCCTTTTTCCCTTTTTCTAGAGGATCATTAGGATGAAAAATCAATAAGGTGATTAGATTGACTTTCAACCTTGCAGGCGAGTCAATTAGGCTTGGATCTACCTATTTTGTGTGTGGACCTTTGGTAATTAAGTGGATTTGATTTTCCTTGATTAAAATAATTATATTATATGCACCCTACTTTGAAAATGCAAGATTTTGACAGCTAAGAAATTGTAACAAAAAATTACCACCAGATCTAAGAAAGGCAGAGTTCTATGTACCTATCCTATAAATTTGGAGATGACTTGAATAGGAGGACAAAGCTGCCGAAGGGTGTTTATGTCCTTATAGAGATATTTTAATTCCATTTTGCAATCCTTTGATGTTAGATTTGAGCTTCCTGATTCTGCTTGCATATTTGTCAGATCACTGTCGGATAATTCTGTAGGTGAGTTTTCTTGGCTTGTCAAGGTGTAGGGTTTGGATGCAACAATGGAAAATATATTTTCAAATTTTCTTCAATCTCCTTCAAACTTGATACATACACATTCAAAGAGAGAGGAAGAGTTGTGTCATTTAAGGGCTTGCCTTAGTTAAACCCTGTGTTAGTGTTTCCACTTCCATAATGGCAATGCCAATGACAAAAAAAATAAATGATGTGAAGGAATGATGAATCAATAAAGTATTGAAACTCACCACCCTTTAATGGATTCCTTGAAGCACTGAATTCATGCACATCTCCTCAAGCTCTTGAATCTTGCTTGAATTGTTTGAATTGCTTGGAGACCTACAAAAGGTTCAACCTTCACAAACAATGATAAGATGAACATGCATAAAATCACATAGGATTTGACATGATGTTTAGATCTTGAATTGCTGGAAAAAATCTCTGAAATGCTTCTCTTGAATGCTCTTGATAATAATTTTTACCTCTTGCTTGTCAGATTTCAAATGATTCAACAACAGTTAGGTATTTATATGTAATTGTTCTAATTTCCACAAATTAAATCTCGATAGCCGATAGTGGAAAATTGAATTATAAATGATAAAATGTCGACACTAACATATTTCAATTTGGGGCTAGGAAAAATAGGGGGATGTTTCTGCCATAGGGCATCTCTGTCCCAACCCTATTTTCCAAAATTTAAGGTGTCAGGGGTAGAGTATTAGGTAAATTCATTTGTTTTATTCTTGCAATTTGTCAGTAATTGTTAAAATTGGACCACAAAATGCATAATTTAGGAAATTAGGGGTCCAATCAAGTCCAATTTAATTAAAGGGGGAGCAAAACATACTGTGAAATTATCAAGGGTCATAATTTTTGATGTTACATTTAGCCCCCACTTTAGTGAGAGTATGAACTTACACTCAAACTCACACTAAAGCAAAAAATTATGTCAAAAGGGGTTTGATTGTGCAAATGTTGAAGAGATAGGATGACAAAGGATCAAGGGGGAGTATACAACCCCCCAAAATCTAAGATCCTATGACAAACCAACATAAGCACAAATGAAGACTCACATGTATATAACGTAGTGAGACAACATACACATCGGAAAACATGAAGGATACACTATGAAAACACATGACATAACATAACATATAGACAATGTGACAAAATGAACATAAACATGATGCAAACACAAAGAAAACACACAACAAAACACAAGGTTAGTACTAAAAGGATTCGAGTCAGTAAAGTAAAGAGACCTTAGTCTTAAATTGTCTTAAATACCAAATGTCATCCATCAAATGAATATTAGTCAAAGAATGCTCCCATTAGGACTAGTAAGTTGTGTTATGCCAAATTAGTCACAAGCCACATGGATCTTCTAGCTAGCAAGTTTCGTTATGCTAGGTGTCTATGCAATATGATGGGTTCCACAAGGCTAGAAAGGTGTGTTATGCCAAACACTCATGAAACACAAAGCTCTACTATCAAGTAAGGTGACTTATGCATGGATGCCATGTTAAAAGGGATGTCCATGAATCAATAAGTTGTGTTATGATGAATTCGTGAGCCAATTTTTATCAACTAAGAAGGTGTATAAACTCACCTAAAAAGGCACATAAACTCACCTAAGAAAGCACAAAACTCACAGGTGCATAACAAGGCACAAAGATTCACCTAAGAAGGTTCATAAACTTGCCTACGAAGGCACATGAATGTCTAAGAAGATGAAACAAGACAAGGAAAAAACCTCAAGGGGTGTTACAAACAACACCACCACAAAAAGTGCTTTACAAAGACAACAAAGGGGCATTGCTCAATACATGAAGGGTCACCCCTTAGGGAACATCACACATGCCTTCACCACCAAGAGAGGACAAGTTATGGAATGGAAAGACTCACACCTTTTGGAATACTAGCCATAACATTACCACCAAGGCGAACATCATATGCCAAGAAAGGTCACACTCTGAGGGGATCTCAAGCCTAATATCACCATAGAGGAGACATAAAAATAGATCGAGAAGGCAACACTTTTATTTCCAAGGTCACAATTCCTAGGAGATGTATGCTATCATCACTAAGCATGGACCATTTCTTATGTAAACAATGAGTGAGGGACTATACATCTCCCCTTAAAATGTTAGTGTACTTGCTACACTAATGTTTTATGGAGATACAAAGGGATCCCTTGCTAGGAGGAATGCATCTAACACAAGGCTACCTAACCCCTTGCCCCCCAAGTGTAGGGAGAAAGGTGATCCAAGATTGAAAATGATATGCTACTCCTTGCAATATGAAATATGATTTCATAAAGCCTATTTTATACTCCCATGCATGGTAGTGAGTATTGCATGATATTACAACTACCACATGACAAGGAGCAACAATTAATGACATTTATCTCTTGTATGATTAAGTGAAGGTCTTTTTGATGTTTTAATTATTTTTAGAGGAGAATAAAAAAGACCTCTTTGTTGTGCATGTTTTGTACACACGCCCCGCCGTAGGAAGGGACCACCCTTTTTTTTCTCCCGACAGGATGCTTTGCTCTTGTCTTGTTTTGCGTGCCCCATTTTCCAAGCCTAAATTGGTCATGTGCCATCAAAAAATCAAATTCCCCTTACCAAATTCACCTACTTAGGGTATTCAAATCCGTGGAGAAATAAAGTCGCCCGTCCCCTTTCTGCCTTTTGTCTTTTTCCTGCTGTTTTGGAAACATCCGTGGACCCTTGCCGGTCCGGTTTCCACATTTTTGACTTTGGGGCCAAATTTTTGGTGGATTTGGGATGTGTTTGGGGTCCCTAAGTGAACTTCCAAAGTTTTGTCAATGTTCCGTAAAGTTTAGATGGTTTCGGAGCTTTCCCTCCGGAATTCCCTTCCTCTTTGGCTGTTTGGAAACATCCATGGAGCCCTGCTGGTCTGCTTTCCACATTTTTGACTTTGAAGCTAACTTTTTGGTGGATTTGGGATGTGTTTGGGGTCTCTAAGTGAACTTCCAAAGTTTCATCAATGTTCCTTAAAGTTTAGATGGTTTCAGAGCTTTCCCTCCGGAATTCCCTTCCTTTTTGGCTGTTTGGAAACATCCGTGGACCCCCGTCGGTTTGGTTTCCACATTTTTGACTTTGAAGCTAACTTTTTGGTGGATCTGGGATGTGTTTGTGGTGCCTAAGTGAACTTCCAAGGTTTTTTCAACGTTCCGTTAAGTTTTGGTGGTTTCGGAGCTTCGTCCATCTTTGGCTGTTTTGGAAACATCCGTGGACCCCTACCGGTCCGGTTTCCACATTTTTGACTTTGGGGCCAACTTTTTGGTGGATTTGGGATGTTTTTGTAGTGCTTAAGTGAACTGCCAAAGTTTTGTCAACGTTCCATTAAGTTTCAGTGGTTTCAGAGCTTCATCCCCCTTTGCCTGTTTTGGAACATTCGTGGAGCCCTAGCGGCCTAGATTAATGTTTATTGTTGAAATGAGCTCCAAATATGAATATTATGATCTTTTGATGATGCATGGATGGATCTAACAAGGATTTTTCAAGATTTGACTAACGTTTTCCTTGATTTGTGTATGAAAGCACTCATGACACCTCATGTATGTAGGATCCAAGAAGCCTACTGCGGGTCCGTTAAGGAGACCCATTGATAAAGTTGAACAAGGAATGCACATAGCTCCTGTCACCATTCATTTCATGTTCGCCTCTCCCCCTCGCACCCACCAACAGGGTCGACGTTAGAAGAAGGCATGTGCCAAGGAAGTCAAGGACAAAATGCAAGGGGGTGGCCTTGAAGAAAGCATAAGGGAGATGTCTGCCCAAATTAGGGGCAACCAATCAATTGATGCAAATCGTCGACGGGCTCGTTTAATCCAAGGAAGAACACTGCGAACACATCAAGTAAGAGGGTAACTTTTAGGCAGTTTCTGCTATAGTGAAAAGGGAAATCATCTAAATGACGAAATTGCTATAGTGACTGGCAGTAGGTGACAAAACAAGGAAAAGACAAAGATGTTTTTTAAATTGCTGAATATTGTGGGGTAGGCAAAACCCTAATGTAATTGAATTTGGGCCATTCGATGTAATTCAATCCTATCCATTCATTTGGGCTTTGGAAAACTATAAATAGGGGCTTGCCCCTCATTTGTATGGGTTGGAGAGCTGGTGTAAAAAGCATTTGCAGCAATAGAAGACAACATTGCATGATTTCATGGATGTTCTCTTTGATTTTGCTCATCTTGCATGCATGGTTCTACCTTCCATGTTAGTTTTAGTGTTAGTTTCTTGAATGGAAGTGATAATGGAAATTGCTATTATGGTATTTGATGAACTTTCAGCCCATACTTTTAGCACTTGTTGATGACAAACTGCTGTGTAAAGTTAGTCTGGGCTTCTTTATTCTATTGTTGCAACTTAGTTTGATTGCATGTCCATGATGTGCATGTGCAATTTGAAAATCAACAGACCTTAGGAGATTGCACTGGTTTTGTGTAGCTGTAGGTTCTCTTGGTCAAACAAAACTTAGTTTTAGGGAGTTTGTCTACTATAGCAACCTCCATGATCACTGTTCATTTGTAGTTTTAGATCTAGGAACCTTCTCTCTTCCCTACCCTTTTTCCTTTTTTTTAAAATAAGTACCTTAGGAAAGGTTCATTACACATTATAAAGCTAAATCCAATGATAAAAATGGAGTTCAAGACTATTGTTTGAACCTACAGCAAACACACAACAAATTTTTCATCTTAGGAACTCCATTTCAAGACCCAACTTCCCATGCTTTGCAACTCATCTGTAAGTCCGCCTTGTGATTTCAGCAAATCACATAAAACAACTAAGATATTCCAAGCATTGTCAAGACCTGACATTAGAGACCTTGGGATACTGTTCTGCAATTTAATTGTGGAAGATTGTCTTTCAAGAGAGGTAGTGCACCTACGCACTGCTTGTGTTGAGAAGTGCATAAAAAACACATCAACACTTTTGTTGTTTCTAGTGTGTTGAGCTCTACGGGGACACAAATGCCTTATTCTTTTATACCACATCATTTTCCATTATAGCCAAATTATTTCAAAATTTCATAACCCCTTCCATAAATGGCTTTAATTTATTTTTGAGGAAGGTGGTTTTTCATAATCATCTTCACCATAAGTGGATGAATAATTTGTGTTTTTCTCGTTGTTAGTAGTTGTGGAATCAAATGTTTATGATGATTCAATAACAAATTGTGTAGATATCATTGCAACTTCTTTCTCTTTTCCCAATTTTGATGGTGTAACTTGTATTCCCTCATGAATGTAGGTGTGAAATATAACAATCCCCAATCATCATCTAACAACTTTTCCATGGATGAAGGGAACTCATATTTGTCTCTAATTTGTAAATGTTCCACATTTGAAGTTGGTATCAATGTTCTAAAAGGACTCTCTATTCTTATTTTAGTGTGGAAACAATTTTTAGATTTAGGATAATCTTTTATGGTGTAAACCTTATCATTGTATGCGTCTTTCATTAAATGATGAAGCATTGAAGGCACACCTTTCATTTCATGAATCCATGGTCTACCCAAGAAAATATTTATGAAAGATCATGGAGCATGACATGGATGATGGGAGTTTGCAACACAACCTTGTCAACTTTAATAGGTATTGTTATCAAACCAAGTGGTTGTCTTCCCACACTGTCAAACCCTTTGATTGAAAAATCAACAGGTTGAATTAAATTTCTTTTTGCTCCAATTCTATTGAAAATATGTACAAGTTACAAACATTAAGCCTCAAACCATTGTTAATAAGGGTACACATAATCCCAACCTGGTTAATAACAACCAGTATCATCAAAGAACCATCTTTTCTTTATGTTTCCAAAGGGGGTAATTCATCTTGATGAAAGACAATATCCAAATTAGCTTCATTCGTAGCTTCAAGAAAGGCTACCACATCATTTGGTTGCACACTAGGAGGGACAAATTTTTTTTTCAAAGCATTTTGAAACATGCCATGATAAATAGGTGATGTTTGAATTAAATCCCACAAAGAGATCTTAGTAGGAGTAATATGAAGTTTCTCAACAAGATCACATTCTTTAACACTATGCTACAAAATGTTAGGTGCAGGTGGGAGGTATAGTTGGAGCAATGGAATGGATGTTGGTGTTTTTTTTGGTTCATTATTGTTTCTAGTGTTATATGTGTGAGCAACTGTGTGATAACTTGGTTGCTTTGACACATGATTATGACTGTGTTGTTTTGAAAAGTTTAGGATATAGCCATGAGATTTATTAGATCCTATAATGAGAGGTGACTTAGGAGGTCCAATAATAAAGGAGTTTTAGGAGGTCTAATAATTAAAGGATATCTAATATCCAATTGTGTGTTCATAACATCAACAAAGTTGATTACTTGTTGATGCTTTTCTATCAAGGGGGGATCTAATCTCACTTAGCATCTTCATCTATGCAATCCATATTATTGTTTTTTGAAGGAAATGTGTCAATTATATAATCCTCTTGTCCAAAAATATCTACCCAAGTAGGTTATCTATAGGGGAAGAGAAAAAAACAAGATTCTCATGACGATCAATGATTGGATCTTCTAACACCAAGATACCTTCTTCACAAGTAGGTGAGGTATTGGGAGAAGAACAAACATGATTTTCATGAATGTCAATGATTTTATTCTCTTGCACCACTTGAAAACCTCACACATAGGAGAGGTAGTGGGAGAGGGATCAATGAAAAATAACAAAAAAGAGGAGAAATAAACTCATTTTGACATGCTTGTAACAAAAATTCCTTGAAGTGCTTAACAAGATTAGATAATAGAACATGAATTATGACAACAAAAGGTTTTATGCAACAAGAAAATGATCATATGTCCTATGGATCAAGCTAGCAAAATAAACAATTACAAGACAAACATAATTCAAAAATAAAATTCAGACAACAGAGGCATATAGAGAACACAAAAACATAGATTTGAGAAAAATTTAGCCAAAAATAGTAGGACAAAGCTGCCCAAGGGCGTCTCTATCTTTGACAAAGTTCTTAAAAATTCAAAGTTTAACTATGTATGATATTGCTTAAGGATTCTGGGTCTGCTTGCAAACAGGTCTGAAAGTGAATATTTTTCTAGAATTTGCTCAATTTAAGACGACACAACTCAAAATGTAAGTGTGTAACAATGTTGAACATGTTTGAAAAAATTTGGAATAAAATTTTAAAATCTAAAATGCAACAATTGATTGATTCTAAGATGCCAAAATCTGAAAAATGATGATTTTGATGGAATTTTGAAACAAAACAATGTAATTTTTTCACTTTTTCAATTATATGAAAGATGCCTAAATGCATGCAATTAAGAATTCCAAATCAGAAATCAATAAGCAAAAATGGACTGGGGACATGCAAAAACAAAGATCTGAGTAAAAAATTGTTGAGCCAAGAATGGAAGGACAAATCCACCTAAGGGCTTCTCTATCTTGGATAAGGTTTCAAAAAACTAAAATATTGATTGTTTATTAGACTATTTAAGGTTTCTATATCTATGTGCAAACAGGTCTAAAACTGATTATTTTTCTAGAATTTTCTCAATTTAAAACAATGTAACTCAAATGTAAATGTGTAACAATGTTTGAACAATAAATGACAATTGTGAGCAATTTTGAATGTAGATCTAACCTAAATGACTAAAACTAATCTTATTGCAACCTATTATGTAATATGATATAATTTTTTTAAATTTTTATGTCTTCTATGGTGAAAAAATGAAATCCTAAGTGAACAATACAAAACTTAGATCTAGGGTAAAATTTTAGAAGTTATATTTAATGTTAATGGGTCAGGTTCACCAAAATGAAACATAGAAAAAGTGATCCTAACATTTAATGAAAAGAACCTAGGATCAATTTCTTTTTCTAGAGATTCATTAGGATGCAAATCAACAAGGTGATTAGATTTACTTTCAACCATGAAGGTAAGCCAATTAGACCTAGATTTGCATCTTTTTGGGTTTTAGGAAAGTGATTGGAATTGATTTTCCTTGATTAACCTAATTATACTATGTGCCCTAATATGAAAATGCATGATTCTAACAATTGAGAAAGTAAGAGAAATTTACCACCAAATTTGAGAAAGGTAGAGTTCTGTGTACCAAAATGAAACATAGAAAAAGTGATCCTAAGATCTAATGAAAAGAACCTAGAATCAATTCCTTTTTCTAGAGATTCATTAGGATGCAAATCAACTAGGTGATTAGATTGACTTTCAACCATGAAGGTAAGCCAATCAGACCTAGATTTTCATCTTATAAATTTGGAGATGACCCGAATAGGAGAACAAAGCCACCCAAGGGAATCTATGTCCTTGCAGAGATATTTTAGTTATGTTTTTATAGTCTTCTGATGTCAAATCCAAGCTTCCTAATTACACCCACAAATTTGTTGGATCATTGTCAGCTAATTCTGTAGGTGATTTTATGTGTCTTGTCAAGGTGTCGAGTTTTGGATGCAACAATGGAAAATGTATCTTCAAACTTCTTTCAATCTCTTTCAAACCTAAGACCTTCACATTCAAAGAGAGAGGAAGGGTTGTGCCATTTAGGGGCTTGCCTTAGTCAAACCCCATGTTAGTGTTTTCACTTCCACAATGGCAATGGCAATGATAGAAAAGATAAATGATAGGAAGGAATGATGAATCAACAAAGTGTTGCAACTCACCACCCTTCAAAGGCTTCCTTGAAGGACTAAGGTCATGCACATCTCCTCAAGGTCTTGGATCTTGCTTGAATTGTTTGAATTTCTTGGAGACCAGCTACAAAAGGGTTAGCCTTCACAAACAATGATAACATGAACATGCATAAATTCACATAGGATTTGACAAGATTTTTGGATCTTGAATTGTTGTTATAAAGCTCTAAAATGTTGCTCTTGAATGCTCTTGACAATAATTTTTACCTCTTGCTTGTTGTTAGATTTCAAATGATATAATAAATAGGTATTTATATTCAATGGTTCTAATTTCCACAAATTAAATCCCAATAGTTGACATTGGCAACTTGAATTGCAAATGATAAAATACCGACACCGACATATTTTAATTTGGGGCTAGGAAAAATAGGGAGACGTTTCTGCCATAAGATGTTTCTATCTCAACCCCATTTTCTAGAATTTAAGGTGTCATGGGCAAAGTATTAGATAAATGCATTTGTTTTCCACTTGCAATTTATCCATAATTGTTAAAATTGGGACATAGAATGCATAATTTAGGAAATTAGGGGTCAAATTAGGTCCAATAATTAAAGGGGCAGCAAAACATAGTGTGAAATTGTCAAGGGTGACAATTTTTCGATGCTACAATAATGTAGAGGTTCAATCTACTAGATACCCTAAGAATTCCTTTATAATGGACATGATCATTGTGGATTGTCCAACCAAGTGAGTTATGCTTCTTTCTAGAAAATGGGTTGCTTCCATGGGTGTTAGTATATGGATGGATTTGTCTTATGTTATCTTACTACAAGGATAGATTTTTAAACTATATAGATTGTTAAACACATTCTTAAGATGATATTAAAATTAAAATTTTACACTTTTAAAACACTTACAATCAATATTAATTTGAATTTCAAAATTTGAATTTTTTCAAAATTAGCTAAGCCCTAGGCTGACATCGATACACATTTTTTTTCAAAAATAAATAAAACCCAAAGAAATAGTAACATACCTATTTAAAATGGTGGAAAAGATACACCGACCAATAAATCAAATGGTCAACCTTATAGCCAAACACTCTATAGGTCACAAGAATTATCTTCTCAACTTAAATTGGAGCAGCAATGGATAAAATGAGAATAAAATCCATGACCGAATCTTATATATCTCCACCAAACTTCACCATTAATGACCCCTTATACTAAAAAGGTTGACAACCACTTAGACTTAATTACCAACGACATTAAATTAATTACAAAATTTTTGCAAGGAGATGACTAGTGCAAGAAAATCAATAGGTTATGGATATATCCTTATGTGAGTGAAATCTCTACATTAGACCATAACCTACATGAATTTGAAAATGTTTTATGTTTTTGAATAGTTGAGGACTTTGCATGAAAGATAACTCATCTAGATGAACATGAAAATTCTACAATTTTTCAATAGACTTAAAAATTGACCTTTAAATCCCCACATGATCAAAAATCTAAATGACCAAACTCTATTTGATCTATAGGACCAAGACCTACAAACTTTCTAAGGAAAAACACTAAATCCCAAAAACCAAAATTAGGAAATTATAACCTAAACAAACCAAAAAAATGAAAAAAAAATGACAAAAGGGGGATCCATGTTTTCATTAGGGCGTGTGTGCAAGAGACAACAAATACTAGCTGACTTATTCAAAGTCTCATCACAATCAAGAGATATCTTATAGAGTTCTTGTGTGATTTGATAAAGCATAGAAAATGCTCCCGATTAGTGTTAGACTACCTCTAGGTTTTGCATTTATATATTTTTTAGAGCTTTAGATTATAAAATTATTATCATGATACAAGTTACGAGGAGATACCTTGCCATAATAATATGATCTAGCTATTAGAGTTGAATGAACTTCATACATGTTGGTAAATTGTCTCATTTTTCTGAAAACCATTTCTTTTTGAAGAGAATATCCCTTCTCAAGTTATCGTATATGAGAAAATACAAATTCATGTCTCCACACACTTGCCCTGTTGATTTCATAGATCCAAAAGAGATGGTTGAAATTAAAGACATTGTATAAGTCTTGTCTCATGAGCTCAATGGGATAAAAATTAAAGCATGTACCAAGTTGATTCAAATTTCTTAACTAAAGTTCTTCAAGAACAACAATATCCATGTAATCAACATACAAAAGAACCCTTTCTTCCTTCACAAAAACTGATTCAAAATTATTCTTCAAGAGCTTTTATCATAGATGATATAAAGGGTGATTGCATGATTTATTTGATAAGCTCCCACAATTTATACAAGAGGATAGATTATATACAAGTATAAAAATGGTCTATCATAAAAGAGCACAAATGAGGTATTTGGGATTTTCAAATAAAAGATGGAACCATTTTCCACCGTCAAAGATGGAAGCATTCTCCCTCTTGAAGAAAATCATCAATTGCAATCAAGACCACCTTGCCATAGCATTTTAGAGGTTATTTTTAGCAACGAAGAGTTGCAAGTGGATAGTAATCAAAATGGGCTCTTCAAGTGTCATCACTACCTCATTAACTCTTTATTGATGGTAGTTAGGTGCCGCCTCTATTCAATCAAGGCCACCTTTGTCTTAGTTAGATTGATAGTTAGGCTAAATTAACCCACTTCATAATTTCGAGTGATTGGGAGTTAAATTCATAACTCTAGAAATTATCTCATTGATCCATGCATCCAAAAAGCCTCTATACTTGTATCCAATCCTTTTATAATTAATAATTTTTGTCATTAATATTGATTTATAACTAATATTTATATTATTCATAATTTGTTGTTAGCATCTAGCTATTTGTAACTCTTTTCATTGACCTACGTTTACATTTTAATTTATGAACTTGATTCTCATTTAATAAATATCTACTTTATCATTTATATTAAATAATATTACATATATTAAAAAAATAATTGTTTTTAATTCATGTGTAATATCAATAATACAATATCAATTTGATAGAAGCCGCCATAAGCAGGTAAAAGCCTCCACAAGTCCCTCCACCTCTCCCATAAAAACAAAATTTCTTTCCACTTCATATAAGGGATTGTGCTTATTCTGATCTCCGATGTGTCCGAATCTAAAGGGATTCTTAACCCTGTCGTGTCCCAAACAAAAGGGATTGGGATTTCCGTTATGCCTGCTCTCACCTGATGCGTTCCGCTTATTGTGAACATCCGCGTTCTGCTTATTGCCAACTCCTCTGTTGTGTTCTGAACGGAAGAGAATACTGAAGGGGATGCGTCTATTCCATAATTCTTTGTTGTGTACCACCTGGAACGTTGTGAGAATAGAACTATCCATAACCACTTACCCTTCTCCACCTCCGTTGAAGACATTTTTATATTGTCACCCACTAACTGCAATTCCATTTTTGGAGATTCACAATTTACAACAAAGCATACCAGAATTCCATGGGCATCGGCATTGATATTCTGGTTACCATCCCAGTCAGCGACAGAGAGATTGGGAAAGAGACGGTTTACAAGTGAGCCGGCGTTAGGGACTGCCCGGGTACATATTATAATTTCGTCTGGCCATTTCTGAATATTCCATGCACAACGTTAAGTCAATGAATAATCAATTGAAAATAATTAGAATTCTAAATGCCTATAAACTGTAATTACCTTCATGCTTTGAATGCAACCTTCAACACCTGATCTGCTGATTGCTGTCAGATTCAAAATCCTCAATCTTTCATGCGCTCCAAACTTTCTATTCCGGTCTCCTCCCACCTCGTTTCTGCTGTCAATTCCTCCAACGCTTTGCAATGTTCCAAACCTTGTATTTTCTTAACTCCATAGCAGCCTTTAAGTTCAAAGACTTGGAGAGAAGCTAATTGCGCAAAACTGGGAAGCGCATCCAACTCGGGGCACCCAGTTATCTCCATCCTTTGAACGTTTACCAGACCATCAGCACCCCTTATGCTCCTCACCATTTTACAGTCCGACAATCTTATGTTCTTCACTGTACTTGGTAGAACTTCTATCTCCGTTAGATGTTTATTATGGTCGATGAAGAGAGTCTCGAGGCCTGGACAACAGTCCTGAGGGGTGGAAATCTTGGACAGTTCTGTTTTAAACAAATTTATGAGCTTAAGATTGTAGAGAGAAGAAGCAAACGACCCCGCCCGGAGATCAAATTGGCGGATTGGGCATCCAAAGATTGAAAGTGTTTGGAGATTATTCAGTTGCCTAACTGATTGTGGTAAAGATTTCACTTCTGAATTCGATATCTCTAAATACTCTAAGAGATTGAGATGCCCCAGAGAGTCTGGTATACATTGTAGCTTGGGACATTTATCAATCACAAGAGTAGTCAAAGAGGACAAATCTCCCAGAGATGTCGGCAAACATGTGAGCAACTCACTCCCGATCATCATTACTCGCAACTTGCTCAGCTGATTGATGTTCATTGGTATCTCCCTTAACCTGCAGATACCATCTAAATAGAGGTTTGTCAAAGACGCCTGAATTGTGATGTGACGAGGCATCTCTTCCAATTGCTTGCAGTCGGAAAGATTCAAGTACTCAAGCTTTGACATATTTTCTAGAATGTCCGACTCTAAGGTGAGTTTAGAACATCCCTTAAGTTGAGGTGTTGCAGAAGTGTTAGCTCCTTACAAGAGACTGGCAACCACATCAAATTCTCACTGTAGGACAAATCAAGATGCCTGAGGTTTCTCAAATGGCCAAAATCTTTGGGTAGTGATGATAGCTGTCGACATCTAAATAACTCCAGGTACTCCAGCGATTAGAGAAGGAAAAATTCTTTGGGCAGACTCCTCATCCGGTTCCAAAATATGTTGCTCAGAACTATCTTTTTCAAATCCCTGAGACATCTTATTGACTTTGGAAATCTTTTGAAATTATAACATTCAGAAATAACCAATTCTCTTAACTGCACAGGAGCCTGCAACAAAGTGCCCATCAGATGAGAAGAAAACCCTTCATGTAGGTAGGGTTTTCGCTGTGTTAGATTATGTGACATTTTATCAGGTTTCAACTTTCTAATTTTTGAGTCAAGTGATTGAAATTGGAGTTGAATTTTAATAAAAACATATTAAAAAAATTAATTATATAAATATTAAAATTAAATTTTTAAAGATACTTACATCACTCTCAGTCTTCCAAAGTTCTTCTAGGTAATGTTCTCAAGACTCTTTTTCATAGAATTCTAACACCCTCAAGTTTTTGAATGAACCCAGTGAATCCAGATTCTTCCGCTTAATATCAAAGCAGCGAAGCCATACCAGATCTTTAGATGTATCAGCAATCACTTGATTATAGTAATTTCCTCTGACGTGACAAATTTTTAATCCAAGCAAAGAGGCTTTGAGACTATAATATCCTCTGTTTGTGTTAACGTTGATCTTCCTGCCCCGGGAACATAGAGAAAACTCCTCAACTTCGCTTGTGCATCCAGTAGTTGTGGCCATTATTCCTCTAATGCCAATTCCCCTTTAAATAGAAAAATGAATGAATCAATAAATAATTGTAACATTAAACTTATCAGTGACGAGAATCAAACAAATAAAGAAAGAAGGTTGTCACACCATTGTTTAGTGAGACAATCAAAGAAAGTATTTAACTTCTTACCTGTACTTCATTTTCAACATTAATAATCTGCTTGGTAGACCATAGACGGTAGGGTGACTGATGATTTGCAATTTCTCTTCCTAAATCTCTTAAGTGGTCATGCATTCTTATGCAGTCACCAGTCACCATCATCAAGTTCAATGAAACATTTATTAATAAGTCTTTCACAACTATGCAAACCATTCCACCCTGATCCATCCCAAGCAGCAATGGCTAAATTTTTTGTCTCTCCAATGAAAAAACATGCAGTATCTAAGAATATCTGCTTCTCTTCATCATCTAGAGCATCATAACTTATTTTTAATCTACCTTTGATATCTTTGTGCAGTATTCTAGAGATCTTATGCAATTCATTTTTCCAATAATCTTTGTTGGATTTACCATATAATTGTGCTCCGAAAATCTTTAAAGACAAAGGCAATCCATTGCAAATATTTAGAAAAATTTCAACCAAATCTTCAAACTGTTGGAGTGGAGAAGGCTTCAAGAAAGCGTGCCAACAAAACAGCTGCTTGGCATTAGGTGGATCTAATAATTTCATTTTGTGAGTGGGCAGAGGCAAAAACTTCAGAAACCTTTTTGCAGAACCGTGCTGCTGCACAAACTGATTTGTATTGATTGCAAAATGCATTACATTGGTCCTCCTTTTATAGAGAAGTTGGAAGGCTCTAGAAAATGCAGGAGATAAAGAGATCACGAGAAGCTTCAGGAAGATTCCTGATCATTGGCGTACAATTTGTTTATCCTTTTTTTTTTGAATGATATACAATTGGTTGTCACATCTTCAAGAGACTGTTGTACAAAAACCAGTGGAAATTACAATGCTCCAACACATTTTATAAACGGATGAAATGCCTCCAATGTTGAAGGAGTTCAAGTTCTCTTGTAGTAACTACAATCAAACTACCCCATCCAAGACTGTCCTTATTAGGCACTAGAGCATCTAATTGATCTTCATTATCCACATCATCTAGAACAATGAGCACCTGAACAGATCTCAAATGGTTGGCGAGAATTCCCTTCCCTTCTTCTATATTGTCAATTGATAGACCTCAGAGACTGAGGTCCTCAAGAAGTTTTTTCTGTTTATTATGCAATACACTTTTTGAAGCAGCATTCCTGACATCAAAGAGAAAACTAGACTTTTCCATTGTTATAGATTTATTGTTATATAATTGTTTCACAAGAGTGGTTTTGCTAGAACCACCCATGCCCCAAATTCCCACAATTTGCACAGTGTGAGAGATTTCTTTAGATTGAAGTGTTGTCCTTTCAAAATCTATAACAGCTTCTTCTATACCAATCGGATGTTTGCAAACCACAAATGGCACATTTTGTATTATTTTCGAAACATGATTAACAATATTCTTGAGCAAGCTCCCCTCATCACTAGACATATAGAACAACATAAAAATGAAACAGAACAAGCATTACTTTAACATGTCTACTAAAACTTAAGAAATAGTAAAAATGAACCAAATGCTAAAGATGATTGATAAGAAAAAGGATGAGTTCTGGAGATAGAGTATTCGGTACTCACTCTTCATTATGAATGATGCCACCAACATTATACGAAACATTGTTGAGCGCATTCTTCCACTCTTGAAGCTTTTCTGAGGTGTACCTACCTTTCTTTCCGTGTTCTAAAAATGCATGACCATATACTCCTTTGGTATATCGGACAACATCAGGTTGAACATTGTAGAAAATTGGAACAATTGGAGTGCATGTTTTAAGCATAAATGAATGAAAGCTCCGCCAAACACCATCGAGATTGTGCATAAATTGGAGAAAGTATAGCTATATGAAGCGAAGCCCTGCACATTACTTCTTCTATTTCTGTAGGCAAGAAGTCCCCCAATTCAAGCTCTTGGGAATAAAAAAAAACTCTCAACCCCATGTCATTGAGGGTATTATAGAGATCGGTGGCGAGTGTCATTTTTGCATCAAGGCCATGATGATTAATAAATATATCATAGGGCAACTTTATCTCCAGCATTGTGGATCTAACAGAAGTAGAAGGAGATGGTGTAACTTGCTCAAAAGCATGTGTAGTGGATGGAGATGGTGCGATATCTTCACAATCATTTCTAACCCGAGTCCTAGAGGTAGATGGAAATGGCACAGAATGTGATTGAGTTGAACATAGAGAAAGTAAAAGAGAACACCAGTTGAAACAGGATGAAAACAGGGTTCCCACTGAGGGTGTAGTAGAAGTTGTAGATTTGAAAAAACCAAACACTTCTCTCCTCTAAAATCAGCTGATAGAATTGAACAGCAGAAATAATAAAAGAACAATTATATAAAATTTCACACTATTCAATATTTTTCAGACACATAATAATCTGCTATGTTTTGGAATAGAGTTTTTCTTCTTATTGCAGCTTGTCCAAATGAAAAATACATAGAGTATAAATAAATAGAAAAGGTTCAGCCTCAAAGACTGTAAGCAAACTACAAAGGAAAGCTTTAAAAAAAAAAAACTGCAGAAGATTTCCTAAGCTAAGCATGCATTGCATGCTTTATTTGAATAAAGTAGAAAACAAAACTTTAAAAGAAAAAATTACTTTAAAAACAAAACAACTAGCTAAGAATAGCCACGCAGGAAAAAACAAGGATCTTCTTCAAATCAATTCTCTTCTAAATAAGGATCCACCATGTCAACATCAATTATCTTCATACTCCCCCTTGATGCTAAGAGGGCTCACGATCTGATCTCGAAGTGACAAAAACTGATTTGTTGCAACTGCTTTAGTGAAGATATCTGCTAACTGATCCTTAGTGCTGATGTGCTTCAATTCAACTTCCTTCTTCTGTACTAAATCACGGTTGAAGTGATACTTCAAATCAAAATGCTTTGTTCTATTGTAATGAACCGGATTCTTTGCTAACTTGATGGCACTTACATTGTCACAATAAACCACTGTAGGTTGAATCTGCTTCTCTCCAATTTCTTCTAAAACTTTTCAAAGCCAAAGAGCTTGTGTACCTGCTGAGGTAACTGCAACATACTCTGCTTCTGTGGATGAGAGAGCAACCATACTTTGTTTTTTGGAACTCCAAGTAATCAAACCAGAACCAAAAGAGAAACAATTTCCAGATGTAGACTTACGATCATCCATACTACCTCCCCAATCTGAATCACTAAAGCCAACAAGATTGAATCTTTTAGAAGAATAGTAATGAATACCATAATTTAGAGTGCCTTTCACATACCTCAAAATTCTTTTAGCTGCCTTCATGTGTATTTCTGATGGATTTGTCATATACCTTGAAACAAGTGAAACTGAATATGCTATATCAGGTCTTGTGTGGGTCAGAAACATCAAACTCCCAATAATACTTCTGTAAGCAGTCTCATCAACTAATTCAGCACCATCATTCCTACTCAACACAACTCCATGAGCACTTGGAGTGGAGTATGGTTTACAATCAACCATGTCAAACTTCTTCAACATATCTTTTGCATATTTGGTTTGGCAAATGAAAATTTCATTTTTACATTGATAAACCTCCATTCCTAAAAAATATTTCATGAGACCAAGATCTTTCATTTCAAATTCTTTCATCATAGCAATTTTGAACTCATCTTTCATCTTAGAACTGCTACCCATATACAACAAATCATCAACATACAAGCTTATAATAAGAATATCATTACCTTCTTGTTTGTAGTAAAGGGTAGGTTCACTCTTACTTCTCTTGAAGTCATTCTCCTGAAAGTATCCATCAATTCTTGCATACCATGCCCTTGGTGCTTGCTTGAGGCCATACAAAGCCTTCTTCAATTTGTAGACATGATTCTCTTTTCCTTCCACTTGAAAACCTTGTGGCTGTTCCACATATACTTCCTCTTCTAAGTACCCATTCAAGAAGGCACTTTTCACATCCATATGTTGTATGCTCCAATTCTTTTGAGCTACTAATGAAATCAGCATTCTGATGGTCTCTTGTCTTGCAACTGGTGCAAACGTCTCTTCATAGTCAATCCCATACTTCTGTGTGAAGCCTTTAGCAACTAATCTTGCCTTATGCCTTTCAACACTTCCATCACTGTTATGCTTAGTCTTGTAGATCCATTTGGTGCCAATCTTCTTCTTGTCATGTGGAAGCTCTGTAAGCTCCCAAGTATCATTCCTATGAATGGAATCCATCTCTTCTTGCATTGCTTGCATCCAAACCTCATTAGTACATGCTTCTTCAAAACATGATGGTTCAAAATCAGCCTTGGTAAATAAAGCAAAATTAACTGTCTCACCTATTGGATTTTCTTCATGTGCTTGATTGGCACTCCTTTGATAAATATCACTCAAACTTTTTACCTTCCTTCTAGAACTTGGAGTTGAAGATGGACTTGAAGAATTAGATGAGGGGCTGCTTGGTGGATTTATAGCAATTGGGACAGCAACATTAGTGGGCTGCTCATGATCAATATCATCATTCAAAACAGATTTTGACTTCTCCATTTGGCCTTTTTGATGACCATAAACTCCCCCTTCATCAAAAATCACATCTCTTGAAACAATAAGCTTATTAGTGAGAGGATTATATAACCTGTAAGCTTTGCTTTCCTCACTATACCCAACAAAAATACATGACTCACTTTTTGCATCTAACTTTTGTCTATTCTGATCAGGTACATGAACATAAGCTAAACATCCAAAAACTCTAAAATGATTAACATTAGGCCTTTTCTCATACCATGCTTCATAAGGAGTCATCTTCTCAAGTGCACTAGTGGGACTTCGATTGAGAATATACACTGCTGTAGCAACTGCATCTCCCCAATAAGAGTTACTCAATCCCTTGGTTTGTAACATGCTCCTTGCCATTTCTACCACAGTGCGGTTTTTCCTTTCAGCTACCCCATTCTGTTGAGGTGTGTATGGAGTGGTGAGTTGCCTCCTGATGCCATTCATATCACAATAATCTTGAAAGGCTCTTGAACAAAATTCTCCTCCACGATCAGTCCTTAAACATTTGATTTTGCACCCTTTCTCATTTTCCACAAGTGCTTTAAACCTCTTGAATGTATCAAGGGCTTCATCCTTAGCCTTCAAAAAATACACCCAACATTTTCGTGAGTAATCATCAATAAAAGTGATAAAATATGATGACTTACCCAAACTCTTTGTTTGCATCGGTCCACAGATATCTGAATGAACAAGTTGAAGGGGGTAATGGGCCCTCCATGCAGTGCCTTTTGGAAACTTTTCCCTTGCATGCTTTCCTTTAGCACATCCTTCACAAACCTCCTTGTGCTCTTCAACCTTGGGCAAACCAGAAACTAATGCTTGTGAGGTCAAAAGCTTCAAACTGTGAAAGTTTAAATGGCCATACCTTAGATGCCATAGCCAACTTGTATCCTCAAATGCCATATTGGCAAGGCTGCTGTTATTTTCACCAAATCTCAATGGAAACATCCTATTTTTCGTCATAGGAACAACTGTGACTACTCTGTTTCCCTGACTCTTATCAAAAATTGTACATTTCTTATTTTCAAAGACAACTCTATAGTTCTTCTCACATAATTGTCCAACACTTAACAAATTATGTTTTAACTCAGGAGTGTAATAAATATCTTTAACACTCTTCATACCTTCTTTTGTGTGGACCTCCATAGCACCTTTTGCAGCGACCACCAATGATTTATCATCACCGAGCTGAATCTTTGACTTGAAACTTTCATCCTTTGTTGAAAACAACTTCCCATTTCCTGACATATGGTTAGAGCATCCAGAATCTAGGTACCAAACATCTTTACTAGTATTTTCACTTTTAGAATAAGATAAGAATAAATTATCTGGAGGATTTTCATAACTTTCTTGAGCATAATTAACATTTTTACCTTCTTTTAATCTACATTCTCTTTCAAAATGTCCATACCTATTACAATGGTAACATTGAACATTCCTTTTATCAAATCTTCCTCTACCTCTGCCTCTTGAACCACCTCTTCCTCTTGAAAAACCTCTGCCTCTACCTCTTGAATTATTCTGATTTTGACCTTTACCTTGGCTTTGATTGCTTTTGCTACTACTGCTGCCATCATCATTCTTTGTGATTTGTACTTTGGAGGAAAAGGCTTTCTCAACACTTTCTCCAAAATAATCTTTTAATCTTTCTTCATGTGAGATCAAGATCCAACAAGGTGATCGAATTGAAGGGTTGTCAAATCCTTACTTTCTTCCATTATTATGGCAACGTGATTCCATCTTGGTGTGAGAGATCTCAACACCTTTTTTATCAGAACCTCTGTGTTCACAGTTTCTCCAAGTGTAGCCATCTTATTGACCACATCTTTTACTCTGACACAATACTCACTCACACTTTCTCCTTCTTGCATTTTTAAATTCTCAAATTCTCTTTTCAATGTCTGTAACTTAACAACTTGGACCTGATCACTGCCTTGGTAAGCTTCTTTTAGAGTCTTCCAGGCATCCTCAGCTGTCTTTGCACCTGCAATTCTTGGAAATAAACTCTTGTCTAGAGCTATTTGAATATGAAACAATGCTTGAAAATTCTTCTTCTTAGCTTCCTTCCTTGCTGTTCTTTCATTGACTGGGAGGGCATTCCAATCAGCTGGCTCCTGGTAACCTGATTCAACAATCTCCCACAAATATTTTCCTATTAAAAATGTCATCATTTTTATACACCAATAATCATACTCATTCCATCAAATTCTGGAATGGGCAAGCTGTTAGAATTCGACATGATAATCTTTGGCGAAATTCGAACAACTAGATCTTAAACCCAAAACAAAAATACCTGCTCTGATACCAAATGTAGATTTGAAAAAACCAAACACTTCTCTCCTCTAAAACCAGCTGATAGAATTGAACAGCAGAAATAATAAAAGAACAATTATATAAAATTTCACACTATTCAATATTTTTCAGACTCATAATAATCTGCTCTGTTTTGAAACAGAGTTCTCTGTTATTGCAGCTTCCAGAAAAACTAAATACAGAGAGGATAAATAAATAGAAAAGGTTCAGCCTCAAAGACTGTACGCAAACTACAAAGGAAAGCTTTTTAAAAAAAACTACAGAAGATTTCCTAAGCTAAGCATGCGTTGCATGCTTTATTTGAATAAAGCAGAAAACAAAACTTTAAAAGAAAAAACTACTTTAAAAACAAAACAACTAGCTAAGAATAGCCACGCAGGAAAAAACAAGCATCTTCTTCAAATCAATTCTCTTCTAAATAAGAATCCGCCAAGTCAGCATCAATTATCTTCAGAAGTAAATGGAAATCGCACAATTCCTTCAGATGCATTTGTATGGTCTTCCTCTTGTTGATGCTCTGTCTTACAACTAGAAGTAGAAGTAGATGCCATGGAGCTGGATTTGAACTTTGACAGGAAGAAACAATAAAATGTGAAGTTTGAATGAAAGAGGGGTTGTTGTTGAGGAGGTGAAGCACTAAGTATTTGTAGGAGGAGAGAGTTCTGATAAAGATAAGAAGTGACCAAATGGTAGATTGAGCGGCTAACAAGATTGTGTTTCCAAAGGGAAACCGCGTGGAAGAAATGCAGAAGAGAGCTGTGCTACCGCAGAAGCCAATTACACCACATTATGCAATGCTTAAAATCAGTAGACGTGGTTTGCCTGGGAAACCGTGTGCGACCATGAGGGACACCATCACACAAATCTTAAATACTTTCTAGAAATAAAAACAACGCAGACTCTAACTGTCCGGATTTAACTTTATTCCTTTACACTCGTCGATACACTCGTTGACACAGGTATGTCTGTCCAAGAGATGGAGAGGATTGTAGGCCCACTTTATAAAACATGGGCAATAAGGTTCCGTAAGGAATCCCGTGCGACCATTATGATCACGGTGTGCCCCACAACACAGGTGTTGCTCACTTATAATTATTAAAATACACAATGGAATCTGATTGTTCAGATTTTAATTTTATTTCGTCCACAATCATCTTTACGCCTGTTTACATCTGTATTTCTCTGTGACATCTCAAAGTGACAATTTATCTATACACAGCCCGGCCATCCGGTCAGGTTTAAAGAGCACACCTTAAGATTTTACCGCTTAGGTGGTTCACGTGGAGTCCAAGGTCACTTTACAGATACTATCAAAGGCAAATCTCTTCAATATCTTGAAATATCGAATCAAGTAGGTTTCTGTTGAAGGTTACTTTGTAGAGGTGCTTCATCTCTGAGTCTTATTTATATATATTATTAACTAGCAATCGCACCTTGGTGTGCAATGGGTACATCAAAGAGGTGTGGAAGGTAAATTAGGAGAAAATTTGGTCTATTTTTTGCATACATTTGTGCAAATGATGTTTTTTGTGCAATGAATGTCTCACTAGAGAAGTGATAGCTTCAAAACAACTATGCATCCACTTAGAAGAATCCAAACATGAATGAAACAAAATTCAAAGAAACTATGCATCCACTTAAAATGATCCATAAATGATTGAAACAAACCTCTTAAGCAAGGAGATAATTAGGGTTCATTACCAATAGGCTCATGGTATGCTTGCAATAGGGACAGAGGGATACAAAGGAAGAGATAGAGGTAGAAATAGGGAAAGAGGGAGACAAAGGAAGAGATAGAGGTAGAAAGAAAGAGAGATAGAGAGGGGAAGAGCAAGTGAGAGGGAGGGGTAAGGAGATACAGATAAATATGAAGATAGAGATAGAGATATATAAGGAGGAGAGGGTTTTGGAGAGGAGGAGAGGGAGAGATTAAGAGTGAGAAGAATAGAATGAGAGAGGAAGAAATAGAAATAAAAGGATAGAGATAGGAAGTGATATATAGAGAGAGGGAGGGAGGGAGAAAGGAAAATATAATTAGAGAGAGATGGACATACAAAAGCAAAGATAATTAGTTATAAGGGTCTAGGAAGAGCAATAGGGAGATATATGAGAGAGATAGAGAGACATAGAGAGACAAAGATAATTAGATAGAGTGGTCTAGGAAGAGGGAGAGGGAGAGAGATGGATGGATAGAGACAAGGAGACATGTTTAGAAATAGGTGGGAGAGAGGAAGATAGGGGGAGGGAGATACGAGTAGAGAGGGATATAAAGGGAGAGAGGGAGATAGGGTAGAGAGGAATATAAAGGGAGAGAGAAACATAGAGATAAATAGATAGAGAGAGGGTGAGGGAGAGATAAATATAGAGAGATAAGGAGATGGAGAGGACGAGATAGAGAGATAGGGAGATAGAGAGGGAGGGGGAGAGGGAGAGATATAGAGAGATATAGATGGTGAGATAGAGTGATAGAGAGATAGAGATATAAGGAGATATAGAGAGGGGGAGAGGGAGAGAGAGACTTAGAGATAGAGAGACACATGGACTCAAAGTAGAGAAGGAGAGAGGGGGAGATAGAGGGAATGAGAAATAAGGGGAGATATAGAGAGGGAGAGAGAAATATGGAGAGCTATAGAAAGGGAGATAGGTAGAGATAGAGAGATAGATATTGGGATAGGGAGGGAGAGTAGAGAGGGGGAGAGAGAGAGAGGTGGGGAATGAGAGATAGAGATATAGGTAGAGGAGGGAGATAGAGAAGAGGGGGAGAGAGGGAGAGAGATAGGTAGAGGATGGAGAGAGAGAAGAGGGGAGGAGAGATATAGGTAGAGAGGGAGAGAGAAGAAGAAATGTGAGAGAGGGAGAGATATAGATTGAGGGGGATATAGAAACATAGAGAGTGATATGGAAAGAGATAAAGAAATAGGGAAAAAGATAGAGAAATAGGGAGATAGAGGTAGAGATAGAGATGAGTTAGAAAGAGAGTAGGAGAGATGTTGTGAATAAGATATATATATATATATATATATAGAGAGAGAGAGAGAGAGAGAGAGAGAGGAGGGGGCGGGGGGGAGCGGGAGGGGGGGATATATAGAGAGATATAGAGGGATATGGGGGAGAGGGAGATGGGGGAGAGGGAATGATATTTGTATTGGAAAGACTCCTTGCTCCATCTCCCTCTCTAACTCATATTAATAAAAAATATTTGATAAAAAAGAGGGAAAGAAAAGTAAGAATAAATCACTTTAAAATTTAATAAAATATCTTGATTAGAGAAATATTTATTCCACTTTTCTTAATAAATATAAGATGTATCTCCTCTTAACTTTCTTTAATACTTTGTGGATACCAGGCGATAAGTCAACTATTTCCTAGTCATAGCATTTGTATTGGATGGACAAGATGAGAGTTAAGGAATATGTAATTAAATTACTTGTGTGGTATGTTAAGGTAGTGATTCACCAGCTCTTGCAGATCACACAAGCCGAATTCTTTCCCTTTTTAAATGAACTAAAGCTAAAATATTAGAGTGTTTCATTAAAAAACAAGGCTGCATTTCTACGAAGTTCCTACCAAATGTTGACAGGATAGTGTTGATCATTGAAATGTAGACAAACGAAGAGCAGTTGGGGTGAGGCATGGAATGATTGAGCATATTGTAATTTGATTTGAATTCCTTTTTTATGTGCACTTGTAATTTTTCTATTAATTAGGAAATACATGCTTAAATCAATTTAAAATCTTTATTAAAGTAATAGAAGAGTGCTATCCTCTCTATAGCAATTTTCCCAAAAAAAGAAAATTAAATCTCTATGAATATGTGAAGCAAATGTTAGGGTGTTATTAGTCCTTCCTTCATAGGTAATTATTATGATGGGTGTGTAAATTGTTGGTTAAATGAAGTGAGATTGCTCCCATCAATTTTGTTAGATGCAAAATCATTCAAAAACTCGAATAACAAAATAATTTTGCATTTTTCTAATAATATCTATTAAAATTCTATCATATCAATATAATCATTTTTTTAATTTTGATTTGAATTTAGAAATGTGAATTTTTATATTTCAATATTTCTTAAATTGGTGTAAGTATATAGCTCAAACTTTATTATAAAATTCAGTGAATAAGCAATAGATGTTTGGTTCTATTTATGGAACACTTGGTAATTATAATGTAATTTGAACCACAATTTTATACTTATGGAAGATATCATTAAACTATGTCATTCTTAGGTATTTAATGATTCTTCTACAACCTAAAACTTCCATTGAGTCTTGCACTTCCTTTATTTAGTTGTCATAATGTTTAGTCAAATAAAGGATAGTTATTAAGAATATATTTAATTACCCATGTTATGATTCAAAAAAAAAATGTAGACCAAGATTATTTATCCATTTTTCTTCCTCAATCTCTCTTTTTTTTTTTTTTTAAATATTGCTTTAGTAAATAAATTTAAACTCAACATTAATCAAACTAAACATCAAATGGTACAAAGTGTTCCCATTTAAACATATAAGATATGATTATTGATTATTGAACAAGTATTTAGAGTTTAATACATGAATTATGTTGTTATTTTTTAAATTTAACCCTATTTTATAGACTCCAAGCACTTAAGTCCCTTTTATCCACATTAGTTCATTTATTCTCTTCCTTCCCTTTGTCTCTATGAGACTTTGGATAATTGTAAATTAGTCTTGTTAAATAAATTTGATTATTGGTATTTTTATTGTTAATCTATATTCTAATATTATCATTTTACAATATAATAATATTCATTAATTTCATGTTTAGATTTTCTAGAAATTTACTTTTTGGTGATTTTAAGTTATAAGATTTATATTACATTATCTAATTCAAATCAGTATTAAACTTAAACCTACTATATCATATCCTTTCTTGACCATTGAATGAAGGAAAATGAAAGACTATGATGAAAGCATTTGTTACAAATCTCTTCAACAAAGACAGTAGAGACATATTTTAAAAGTTCAAAAGTGACAATCATCCAATCTCACTTGAAGAGAAATTGGAAAAAAGTTAAAAAACATTAGCATCACATCAAGATCAAGAGGGAAAATGGGGCAATTGTACCATATCTTGAAGTTATAAAAATAAGTATATGATCTTTGTTTTGAGAGTATAGCAGCTATGCTATCATATCTTACACTCATAAATTACAAAAGAAAACTCAACGAAAGAAACTACCTACCATATGGAACACAAATGTGATTGCCTATATGAGAAAGTGATGGCAGTAAATATACAGGTCATCTTAGATATTTATATGAAAAATAAAGTTATTGCATATATTTCAATTATTTATAAAATACCATAGGATTAGTAATGAGTTCCATGCAAGGATGTTTATGATCATAAAATTTCATGCAGCTTATTTCTATGATTAATATATTCATTGCATATATTTGCAACATAAATTTGAAGATAAAAAATCATAATATTTTAATTTTAGACTCAAAACTTAATATATAAGAATCAACATCAACATACTACATAGTTTCAATCATTTTAGAAAATAACACAAGAACGGTCATCAGTTCCTTATATATTTCTATTTATGTAAATCATAAACAGTTTTTAACCATGTATCAATATACAAGTCTATATTTGAATTCTTTTTAATATGTGTAGCTAAGATACTTAACTCACTGCCTAGAATTTCAAGAGAAAAATTGTGACCAGTTATTTGAAGATAAAATCTGAAGTCTATATTGAAAAATAAGAAAGCAAAATTTTATAGAGCCATAAGTGTAACAACCAAAAAAAAATCTAATTGGTGTTTATTTCAAAAAATTAAGCTATTTTGAGATTGAATAAGAAACCTAGTATAGGGATATTTCCATGTCGGGAAAAAAATGAAAGGAAATCTACACCATTATTTAAGAAAAAGTAGAGAAATGTGGTTTGCAAAAGTATGTCTGACTGCATAACGATGGGAGAGGCTGATACCACGTGGTAGAGTACTTAAATCAAGGTCATAGGTTTTTGAGCTCTGCTCAGTATACCAAGCGCATGACACATTATCATGCAGGTGGATTTTAACAGGTTATTGTGTTCTTCCAACACAATGACAAAAAAATAATGATCTAAAAATGCAGGTACCTTCAATCTATCATGGAGGTTGCAACACCTTTTGAGGACTGTCTTATATTAGTACATAATTTGCTTGATGTTGTAGTAAGTGTTGGGTATTGCATTGCTCTTTCTCTGTGCTGATAGAACAGTAAGGAGATGCATTATCTGCATTACAAGATAATTATTTCCTGGTTCTTTCATAGGTTTGAGATTTAGAAGACAAAATATTGGAGGGATAGTTAATGAGGACCACTATAAATTTGGGTTCCAAATAATCTTCACCGCAATGTTAAAGATTAAAATTGAAACTCCCTTACAACTCACTTTGTATCAAACTAATGCTCACTGAACAAGAAAAAATATTCAATTATAATAGGTTTTTTTTAATGTTAATTTGAAGTTTTGCTACATCTTCCAACTTGGCTCATTAATTTGTTCATTTCATGTAACATAAACTGTACTCTTAGCTGTCTATTTGGAAATCTCATTTTGCAGAAAATTTTAACAGACAAAGAATTCAAAATGTCAATTTGGCTTTAAACAACTTTTCTCTGGCAGGAAAAATGGTGGATTATGCACATTAAAATCTACAACGAAACTAGTTAGAACTGGTAATTGCACTGTTGATCTTTTTTTTTCTTCTACCTTAGATTTTTGTTTTAAGTTTTAATGAATAAAGTATGGGATTATCTCCTGAGCCTGACTACAAACTGACCATAGAGATCAGAAGGGGAAATGGGAGAGGTGTTATGCCGCTGTGACAGCTTAGCTGAATGATGATTAAATCTATTCTCTGTTAATAACAAATATCTATTTCTTTGTCATACTTATGAGATTGATAGAGATTCCTCATGATCCAATTGTATATTGTCTATTATCTTGCACTTATGTGAGATAAGTAGTGTGCCATCTTAGATTACTTGGGATTTCCTTGTTGCTAGGCATTGTTATGCTACTACAGCTGGAAATTGGATATAGATTGATGTAAATTGTTTATTTTTTCTTTTTAATTTATAAATAGTTTTTTTTCCCTGTTTTTCAAAAAATGAACATTATCTTGTTCTCGTGTTTAAGAATCTAGGTTTTCATTCAAAGAAAAACATATCGCATTTCATTTTCATTTTATTGCTTAAAATTTTTATGAAGAAAAATATTTAGTCATTTCCAGAAATAATTAGGCCCTTACTTGTGGGACGCCATGACAACACAACAAAAATTTTTTATATTACAATGGAGGGAGGATGGAGGAGGTGGCCCTGAAATATTTCAGAGAAATGCGACAAGAAGAGAAAATAGAAATAAGTAAAACATGAACGAGAATAAATTGAGAAAATATGGCTCACCTTTTCTCTCTTAACTCTCCTAGATCGCCGCCTGAAATCTGCCATATTTTGAAATAGGAAACGCCTTCGGCATAAATATATATGCCAGTATTTATGAATAATAACATGGAACAACAGATGATCTGTTAGCCATTCTTGTAGATTCCTTATCATTCAAAAAGCCAAATAATGAACCAGTTGAATGTAATGTTGGGATATCTCAATAATATAGAACAATACTTTGGATATTGAACAGGTTACTGCCCCTATTATTAACAGTATTTTATAAAGTATATTGACTGAAATAGAAGATGAGATGTCTTGCCAAAATTTATAATATGATGCTTATTGAAACATACAGTTTTACTTTGAGTAGCATAAGCTTCATTTACTTGGTTACTAAATTTTTAACAGGGAGAAAGGCTAGATCTCCATTATCTGAAACTAAAAACTAATTACTTAATTACACATATTTGTTTTTTAATTTTAAATTAATTATTAGTAGGTTGAGCTTTTATCCATTGACATTATTAACAATCATATGATGATAAATTTTTAATTTTGGGTTGTTTATCTTCTTACACGATTTCTTATTGGAATGAAATATGTTTCAGTTTGTTTGTCTATGATTTTATATATTATAAATAGTTAATTATGATGTAGTGTTAATAGATGTAGGATGTTAATATTTTTTAATTAATATGTTTTTTTAATTAGTTCTATTTAGCATAAATTAAAATTGGCAATTTTTTTACTTATCAAATTCATATTTGAAATCTATTTTTAAGAAAGAAAGAATTTTCTATAAAGAAAATATTATTTTTGAAAGGATGTAGGGGAGAGGGGAATGGAGCAGGGTCCAATAGTGGGGATAGAAGTAGTCCACAGCAGGCCACATAGTGGAGCATTTTAACATACAATTACAAAACACTTTTTATCCATAAAGTACACAAAGTGACAAATCATGTGATGCCACATCAGCTCACCAATAGATATGACTTAGTGCACAACTATCAGTCTCACTTTTTTTTGGGCCTTTTTGGATACCTCAACGAAAAGCATGCTGAAGTGGCATCATATTTGATGATGTCACCCTAAAATGAAATATAGAAGCACATGAGTTGCCAAATAAACTGTTGTAAAGAATTGGGAGTGATTTGAAATTTCCACGTAGGATTTTGAGAAATGGGAAGTTAGGGTGCTCCACTATAGGCCCCTCTCCCCTATATCTTACAATTCAAGTCATGAAAGAGTAGTTAAATAAGATCAACTTGAATGGAAAATAAGGGAATGGTAATTTGATCTAGAAAATTGTAGGTGAATTAAATTTGTTATGTACATAAAATGTCACAAATATTTATTTGGAAAGTTATTTTATCTCAAAATATCATTTATGAAACATGTTTAAGTTAATTATAGGATGAATTGTGAAAGGTTCTAGTGATTTTGAATGGGTCATACTTTTTCCTCAAAGTGAAAAGAAAGTTATTATTATATGAAATAATCTTTTAAAATTAAAAGAGAGATAGAAAATAAAGTTTATTATGACCCTTTAGCTAAAAGAGGGGATAATAATATATATTTTAAGAGAGAAAAAATTATATTTATTAAATACATTAAAGAACAAACAAAATCACCTAGGTCCCCAAAAAAATATTTTATGACTATTAATCCAAAGTTTGCTAAAGAATTTGATTATTCCTACAAACTACGAAGTGGTAGGCCTAGTGAAAAACCATTTTCAACTATTTGAACTCCTTGGGAATTTGAAGAAGCCATGGGTGGCAATAACAACAATGGTGAAAGATCATTAGCAAATAATAATCCTGTCACCTTTGAGTTTCCCATTGCCCATCCAGAAGAAGATTCCCTCATGAAGAATACCTCACTTTGCTTTGCCTATTTTTTAAGGTCTTTCTATGGAAGATCCTGACATGTTTCTCTTTGAATTTAATGTTCTATTTCATACTTATGATTATCACAATGATGCAGAAAAAAAAAACTATTTCTAGCTACTTTGAAAGATGCAACATTGTGATGGTTCATGGGCTTAGGATGTGAGACTATTCATAGTTGGGATAACATGAAGGAAAAGTTTTTAGAGAAATACCAAGAATATTGTGAGACAAAGGAAATCAAAGATGAGATCTTTCTCATAATGCAATGCAAAGAGGAGACCTTAGAAGACTACCTTGAGTGATTCTTATTTAGTCTTCAAAAGGACTAGGCAAACATGATTTAACAATGATACTATAAAAATTCTTTTTCTTAGGGGTATTTGTGATGACTATATGGATGCTTTAAATCTTATGGGGCATGGGGATATTTGCAAATGGAGATTTGATGATATTTGTGATGTTTCCAGTGTAAGGAAAACAAAGGTGCAAAAACACTTTCCTAATGCTAATTCTAAGAAGAGAATGTAGACTTAAGGTTCAAATTTCAAATTATAGTTCATTAAAGATACAAATTACTAAGAAATAGATAAGAAAAAAATTCACACAGCACAAAATAGATACTAGATTTAACGTGGGAAAACCCTTTCTGGAGAAAATAACACCACACCAAGAAAAAACTCTTTGTATTATAGTGAACTAAAGGTCCGCATACAGAGTTACAATTTCTTCCTTTTAGATGTCAATTCAGTCACTCAATACATGCAACTAATCAAACTCGATCTATCTCGTTCTCTATCTTAGACTCACAACTCAACTCTCTCGACCACTGCTACAATTGTATTTCACATTACAACCTGATTCCTTCTAAGAGAATTCCTCAATCGATCTGCATCACTAGACCCATGCAAGAAACATACCAATTTGGTTCCCATTCATTATAGCAGACAAACCATCAATCAATAGTTACCATTAAGGGACATTGGCGAGACAACATCAAACCTGCCACCGATCTATTTGAGTTTGATATGAAATTAAAGGGTTACAAATAATTTTCACTTTACTCCTAATTATAGATTTATCCCTGATCACAAACAAAATTGCGTGGTTATGTATTTTAACCTTTGAAATTACAAAAAAATGAGTTTACTTAATCCTTTGCTTATCTTGATAACATAAACTAATTACTTAAATGTTGTATTTAACATTCAAAGTAGGAATTAAAACTAAAATGAATAATAGTGAATAGACAAAATAGAGAGAATAGAGAGACAATAAGAAATTTGATAATGAAGTTCACCCATATGTTCGGGCTACGTCTTCTCGCCCGCTTCTCAATGAGGAACCATTTTATTAATGATGAAAAGATTTAACTACTTCCATACACCATCCAAGACTCAGACCTACATTCAAATTCTTCACAATTTATCTTAACACTTGAAGACACTATCTTCCTTTACTTATGTACAATTACACTTAAAGGATTACAAACTTCAAGTACCTTTGTGGAAACACTAGTCTTCAAATTCTCATCAAAATGTGCCTAAATTCTTCTCCCAAAAGAAAATTCATTGTCCTCACAAGAGCAAAATTCCCCCCTTAAATACATCAATTTTGCCTAATATGGTTCATAACCATATGATTTTACTGTTGGAAATATATGCCTCAATCCCACAGGCTGAAACCTCTAAGAGAGCCAAGTCGGTGTGACATGCTTTGTGATTGGCCAACTAGTAGTTGAAACCTTGGTGAACAGTTTTGGTCGCTGTGACCTTGCTTCAGTCATGTCAAATGGATCAATTGCTGTGACATTATGATCGCTGTGACAATTTATATCTTACTCCACCCAAGTTGATTTCTTGCTGACGAGTTAGTGTCAAGTGGTGGTCGGGGAGACTCATGGCGATTGGAGTCTTCAGAGTAACACAGAGGCTTTGCTATGAAATCTCAACGATGAAGGAAAATCTCGTCGATAGTATACACTCGGAGTAACATATGGTGGCTCGGTATGAAGTCTTAATGATGTGAGATGTCTCGCTGACAACTTTTTCTTGGAGGCATCAGGGTAACACTAAGGGTTCGGTAAGAAATCTTAGCAATGGAGAAAAGTCTTTCCGACTGTTGTTTGGTGCTCAGTATGACTTAACACTTTGGAGTAATGCCTCAGCGATAGTGGTAAGTCTTTCTGACTGATGAACGCTTCAGATTAACTTTTGAACCTCGGTATGATCTCCTGGCAAAGAGCGATGGTCTTGTAGAAGGGAATACTAACGTCTATGTGACTTTGGAGCTTCGGTATGATGTCTCACTGATAGCGATATGTCTTGGTGATAGCAATACAAGTGATGAACCTTGGCATGAGGTCTTGGCAACATGGTGAAGTCTGAGCAATAGTTTTTTGGACTTGGTGTAACACCTTGCCGATAGTATGGACTCTTGGCAATATCGAATGCTGGCTTTGTGGCATCGAGGAGACACGGTTAGTGTCTCACTGACATTCCAACACAGGTTGAACATTTTTGACAAATTGGGTGACTATCCTACGTGGTGAGTCTACGACCAATCAGAGAAGCCGAATGGGAACCGCTAGCAGTTGGACTGTTGTGGCAGTTACTGAGAGGAAGTTTGACAGACCATGGGCGTCATGGATATACTTAGGAGTGGCAGATGTTGTTTCGGTTCGATGGATGGTTGTATGAATAGTTTTTCTTGAAGAGTTCGATGAATGATCAGAGTGAATTTGATTATAAGAAATATTGTAACTTGAATGTTCTATAGCAAGGTTGATCATTGTGAATGCTGCCATAAAATGACATCAGAAAGATAATTTAAATCTCTGTATGTAATCTTTATTACTGTAATACAAAGTGACTTCTCTTGGTGTGGTGGGTTTTTCTCCTGTAAGGGTTTTCCCACATAAATCTGGTGTTCATATGTGTATGTTTAATTCTCTGTATCAGTTATCTCCTTCAAGTGCATCTTAATTAGACTGTAATTGTAAAATTTAAAAGTGTCTCTGCATTCTTCCCTAAGTTTTTGGCATTAGGAGAGTTGTTTCCACACCTTTGCTTTCCTTACAAGTGGTATCAGAGCCTGGCCGATTGTGTTATCCTTGTGGGTACATTGGGTTTTTTGTGTCAATTTCTGTTCAGTGGGAGTCTTGTAGAAATTTGGTAATTCAAATTACAAGTTAAGATGGAAAGCATGTCAGGAAAGATTGAAATTGAGAAATTCAATGGCAACAATTTTGAATTTTGGAAACTTAAAATGAAAGATCTGTTGGTTGATTGTGATCTTTGGATTGCTGTGTCTAGAACAAAGCCTACAGGCATGAAGCAAGAAGATTGGGACCTTACAGATATAAAGTATAAGGGGTTGATAAGGCTCTATTTGGCAGACTCTGTTCTTTTGAATGTGCATGAAGAGAAGACTACATCTTCCTTGTTGAAGAGACTGGCGTCTATTTATCAGGGAAAATCCTTGGTGAATAAATTGTTCTTGAGGAAGAAGCGGTATGATTTGAGAATGCAGGAGGGAGGATCTGTTGTTGACCATTTGAATGCTTTCAACATGCTGATTGCATAGTTAACATCTGTTGGTGTGAAGATTGATGAAGAGGATTACTGTATGCTTTTATTGTGTTCTTTTCTAGACTCTTGGGATCACCTGGTGATGGCTATTGGGAGTACAACATCCAGTTTCAAGATGGAAGATATTGTTGCTTCTTTGTTATCAGAAGAGATGAGAAGGAAATCTTCTGAGATAGCGAAGGAGGCCCTTGCTATTAGAGGAAGATCGAAAGAAAAAGGCAAGAAGAAGGATAAGAAGTCTAAATCAAAATCAGAGGGGAGATCAAAGTCTCCTGGCAAGAAGTCCAAGGTGAAGTGCTAGAATTGTGGGCAACCTGGTCATGTCCGAAAGGATTGTAAAGAGGAGGAGGAGAAGAAGAAGAAGAATAATTCTTCCGACAATAATTCTTCTCAGAGTGATGCAGACGCCTTCATTGCAGCCTTGGCTACATAGGCATTAGATGATGTCTGGCTGATTAATTCTGGAGAATCTTTCCACATGACATCTCATAGAGATTGGTTCACGAAATATGAAAAATGCGATGGTGGAAAGGTGTATTTGGCAAGTGATTCATCATTGGAAATTGTTGGCTGTGGAAGAGTCAGAATACAATTCCCTGATGGAAGAGTGAAGGGAATTAATGATGTAATGCATATACCAGGTCTAGCTCAAAATATGATGTTGGTCAGTAAGTTGAATGATATTGGAGTGCAAGTCACGTTCTCTAGAAATGGCTGCAAGATGACTAGAGGCTCAATGGTGCTAGCAAGGGGTGCTCGTATTGGTACCTTGTACAAGTTGGATGCACATGCTGTTCAATGTAACAGTGTCTCTGTAAAGTCACATAAAGCTACTCATGGAGGAAAAGAGGGAAATGTTCTTGATTCTGTAAACTCTATGGAAGTTAAACTTCTAGCAGAAAAGACTATGCTATGGTATCATAAGCTAGGCCACATTGGTGAGAAAGTTTTAAAAACCTTGAAGAACAAAAACCTGGTTGAAGGGCTTGAAGATTGTAACCTCAAATTTGAATTTTGTGAACATTGTATATATGGAAAACAACACCATGTTTCATTTTATTCCTGTCCTCACAAATCTTCTAGTTTGCTTGATTATATTCATTCTGATGTTTTTGGTTAAGTGAATGTTCCTTCTTTGTCTAAGTCAAGGTACTATGTATCATTTATTGATGATTATTCAAGAAGAGCATTTGTCTATTTTTTGAAAAGTAAATCAAAAGTGTTCAGTCGGTTTAAGGAATTTAAGAACCTTGTAGAAAATCAGACTGGAAGAAAAATAAAATGTTTAAGGACTGATAATGGCAATGAATTTTGTTCTGATGAATTGGAGAGGTATTGTAAAGACCATGGGATTAAAAGACATAAGACTACACCTTATACTCCACAAAAAAATGGAGTTGTAAAAAGATTCAATAGGACAGTGATGGAGAGAGCACGAAGTATGTTGAGTGGTCTTGGCTTGGAGGAGAAGTTCTGGGCTGAGACTATTGCTACTGCATGTTACTTGATAAATCGTTCTCCAAATTCTGCTCTTGTTGAGAAAAAACCTTTGGAAGCGTGGTTTGGTAAGAAGCCCTCTCTGAGACACATTCATTTTTTTGGCTATGAGGCATATGCATATGTGCCAAATGGGAAAAGATCTAAGTTGGAGAACAAGGCTGTCAAATATATTTTTATTGGCTATAGTGCTGGCATAAAAGGATACAAGATTTGGAATCCTGATACGGAGAAGGTTTTGTACAGTAGAAGTGTAATCTTTCGTGAGTTGAAGCCTTCTACCTTGGATCTATAGTTAGAGACAAATTCTGAAAACAAAAAGGATGTAGTTGAAATTCCTCCTACACTAGATAAAGAGGAATTGAAAATTCAAAATGTACCCAAAACTGAGGAGAGCTCAAGCAGTTCTGAAAGTTCTGAAGAAGAAGAACAACCTCAGCCTTAGCAAGTGAGGAGGTCAACTCATGAAAGAAAGCAACTTGATAGATATGGGTTCTCTTTGATAGATTCTACTTGTGCCTATGCTTTGATTTCTAGCACTGATGAGCCTAGGATTGTAAAAGAGGCATTTAGAATGTCTGATTTAGACTCTTGGTTGGAAGCCATGAATGAAGAAGTGGCATCATTAGAAAAAAATGATACCTGGAGTTTGGTGCCCTTTCCTGAAGGTAGAAAAGCTGTTGGTTGCAAATGGGTATTTAAAAAGAAAATTGGTCTGGATGGCAGTGTGGAAAAATATAAGGCAAGATTGGTTGCAAAGGGTTATTCCCAAGTAGAGGGAATTGATTATGGGGAATTTTTTTCTCCTGTAGCTAAGCTGATGTCCATTAGATTTCTTTTGTCAGTTGCAGCAGTGTATGACTTAGAGGTCGAACAGATGGATGTGAAGACAACATTTCTTCATGGTGATCTTGAAGAAGAAATTTATATGTCCCAGCCTGAGCACTTTGTGGAGAAAGGTAAAGAGAAACTGGTATGCAAGTTGAAAAAGTCTCTGTATGGGTTAAAGTAGTCTCCTAGAATGTGATACCAGAAGTTTGATACTTTTGTATTGTCTTTGGGATTTGTAAGATCAAAATCTAATCATTGTGTATATTATAAAGTTGAAAGTGATCAAGTGCTTATTATTGCTCTCTATGTTGATGATATGCTGTTCATAGGAAGTAGTAAGTTGATGATTTCTAATCTGAAGTCTCAGTTGTCTGCTAAGTTTGAAATGAAGGATCTTGGTGCAGCAAGGTATATTTTGGGGATGGAAATAACTAGAATAAAATCAATTTTTTTTCCATGCATTGATTTTTTGTGAGTTTTCCTTCCTCACTTCAATTGTAAACCACTATTGTCGCTTCACCCAGGGACATGAGTAATAGAAAACTTTGGCTCAGTCAGAGTAAGTATATCAAGATTGTTCTAGAGAGATTTTGCATGAACGATTGTAAGCAGCTAGTTGTTCTAGTTTTGTAGGGAACAAAGCTATCTGTTGAAGACTGTCCAAAATATCTTACTGAGATGGAGGACATGAAAAATGTACCTTATGCTAGTGCGGTTGGCAGTCTTATGTATGCAATGGTCTGTACAAGGCCAGACATTTCTCAAGTAGTGGGAGTACTTAGTTGGTTTATGGCTAATCCTGGAAGGACACATTGCGATGCTATGAAAAGGGTATTTAGATATTTGAAGGGCACTTTAGAAAATGCTTTGTGTTACCATGGGAACTTGGTTGAATCACAGAGAACTATCAGTATTCGAGGCTATGTGGTTTCTGATTGGGTAGGGGACATTGACAACAGAAGATCCACCAGCAGATATATCTTCATGTTAAATGGTGGTGCAGTGAGTTGGATGAGTAAGCGGCAGGCTGTAGTCACTTTTTCCACTACAGAGACAAAATACATGGCAGCTACACATGCTTGTAAAGAAGTAGTTTGGTTAAAATGTTTGTGTTCTAACATTGGTTTTGATGCAGGGAAAATAACTATTTTTTGTGACAGTCAGAGTGTAATTTGTCTGGCAAAGAATCCTAGTTTCCATGCCAGGATGAAACATATAGATGTATAGTACCATTTTGTACAAGATATGGTGGAGGATGGAAAGGTAATTTTGGAAAAAGTTGATACTCTGGAGAATGTCATAGATGCATTGACGAAGCTAGTGAGCACATACAAGTTCAGGTGGTGTGCCAGTTCAATGGGCCTTAGTGCCCATGATTGTCAGTAGTTTTTTGGTGATCTGGAGGTGCCTGTGTGATCTTCGTCAAGTGGGAGATTGTTGGAAATATATGCCTCAATCCCACAGGCTGAAACCTCTAAGAGAGCCAAGTCGGTGTGACATGCTTTGTGTCTGGCCAACTAGCAGTTGAAACGTTGGTGAATAGTTATGGTCACTGTGACCTTGCTTCAGTCATGCTGAATGGATCAATGGCTGTGACATTATGATCGCTATGACAATTTATATCTTACTCCGCCCGAGTTGATCTCTTGCCAACGGGTTAGTGTCAAGTGGTGGTCGGGGAGACTCATGGCGATTGGAGTCTTTGGGGTAACACAGAGGCTTCGCTATGAACTCTCAGCGATGAAGGAAAATCTCACCGATAGTATACACTCAGAGTAACATATGGTGGCTTGGTATGAAGTCTTAATGATGTGAGATGTCTCACCGACAAATTTTTCTTGGAGGCATTGGGGTAACACTAAGGGTTCAGTAAGAAATCTTAGCGACGGAGAAAAGTCTCACCGACTATTGTTTGGTGCTTGGTATGACTTAACACTTTGGAGTAATACCTCAGTGATAGCAATAAGTCTTGCCGACTGATGAAGGCTTCGGATTAACTTTTGAACCTTGGTATGATCTCCTGGCGAAGAGCGATGGTCTTGCAGAAGGGAATACTAACGTCTATGTGACTTTGGAGCTTCGGTATGATGTCTCACTGATAGCGATATGTCTTGGCGATAGCAATATAAGTGATGAACTTCGGTATGAGGTCTTGGCGACACAACAAAGTTTGAGCGATAGTTTTTTGGACTTGGTGTAACATCTTGCCGATATTATGGACTCTTGGCAATATCGAATGCTAGCTTTGTGGCATCGGGGAGACATGGTTAGTGTCTCACCGACATGCCAACACAAGTTGAACACTTTTGACCGATTGGGTGACTATCCTATATGGTGAGTCTACGACCAATCAGAGAAGCCGAATGGGAACCGCTAGTAGTTGGACTGTTGTGGCCATTACTGAGAGGAATTTTGATAGACCATGGGCGTCATGGATATACTCAGGAGTGGGAGATGTTGTTTTGGTTTGATTGATGGTTGTATGAACGGTTTTGGTTGAAGAGTTCGATGAATGATTAGAGTGAATTTGATTCTGAGAAATATTGTAACTTGAATGTTTTGTAGCAAGGTTGATCATTGTGAATACTACTATAAACTGACATCAGAAAGATAAGTCAGATCTCTATATGTAATCTTTATTATTGTAATACAAAGTGACTTCTCTTGGTGTGGTGGGTTTTTCTCTCATAAGGGTTTTCCCACATAAATCTGGTGTTCATATGTGTATGTTTAATTCTCTGTATCAGTTATCTCCTTCAAGTGCATCTTAATTGGATTGTAATTGTAAAATTTAAAAGTGTCTCTGCATTCTTCCCTGAGTTTTTGGGGTTAGGAGAGTTGTTTCCGCACCTTTTGTTTCCTTACATTTACAATCTCCCCTTTACAACAAAAATATTTGAAAATCCCTTAATAGCCTTTTAATAATCTTTTAAAGTCATTTTAATATTATCTAAGCCCTTAAAATATCATGTTTCTGGGCTATTAGAATCTTAATATGTTTTAAAGGAAATTAAATTTTAATTATAGGGGGTTGGTATTTCAATTATAGGAGATTCAACCTTTAATTATTGTTTAAATAAAATCAACCTTGCATTTATCTCAACATCGCTAGTTGGTGTAGTGGTGAGGAGGGATATTAGGGGTGGGGAGGTTAGTGGTTTGACCCCCGCCCCTTCTAATTTTAAACTCCAATTTTCAACTTGTCCTCTTTAAATATAAACCATGCCCCATTTATATCTGAGAATAGTGGATGGTATAGTGGTGGAGAGGAAGTTTAGTGGAGAGGCCAAAGTTTTGACCCCCCTTAACACCATTTCGAGAGAATGTGCCATGTGGCACATAATGATTGGCCCAAGTAATGACATGTGTCAGAGCTTTATTTAACCACGTCAAATATATAGTCACCACTAGTTGCCATGTGTCTGATTCTTACTGAACCAAGAAAATTCAAGTGCCACGTCAACATGCCACAATTCTACCATGTGTCAAGTTGTGATGATGCGACGTCAATATGCTGAGGTCATCATTTGTACCTGGTCAACCCATTTTTCTTCACAACTTTGACCAGCCATAACTTGTGCATATGAGCTCCAATTCAGGTGAAACAATCTTCCTTTTGATGCCATTTTTGGCCAATTCTAGAATGATCAATTTTTTTGCCTTTGGGATTAGCCTCTGGTACCCTATTTTGACCAAAATTTTACTATGCATATCTCCAACGTAAGTCTCCTTTAGATTTGATTCAAGTTGTGTTAGGATCATGTCAATGATATCTATGTGATGATGCCAACTTCATTGAAATTTGAGATTGTGAAAATTTTGGTCTTTTGGACCCTCTTAGATCAGAGTCACCTCAATGAGTGTAACACCCACCAAGCCAAACATTTATCAGAGTATTGGAGAGACAAGAGACCATGTCTCACCGATCACTCATCATCACACCGAAATAGGCTCCTTAGAGTATACCATCGACCAAGTCCATCATCACATTGGGAAGACTTCTCACAGTACACTGTCAACCAAGTCCATTGCCTCATCAAAGAGACTCCATACTGCTTCCCACTGATAGGAGCAAGTTCCACTGATGTATTCTTTGTAGCTTCATGTCTATCAACTCATTGATGAAACAAGGTTGAAAGTTGTTGAAGTAGCTATATCCCACCAATGAAGTTTGACTATCAGAGATTTCATGAACTTCACAACCCGTGACTCAAAGTTTCAAATTTTCAATTCTCCACAACATCTGATTTGTTTCTCATTGGGACTATTGTTAGGGTCCCATCGATAGAGGCAAGTCATACTGATAAAACAAGCCGCCAACACCATGAATTGTCAAACCATTGCAGGGACAACCTTTGGGGTCCTACCTACCAAGCACTATCTCGGTGATTAAGAACTTAGTGAATACATGAAGACTCATCAGACCATCATTGGGACAAAGAACAAGGTCTTGCCGATAGAGCATAGTCCTTCCAATCAAAGGGATTAAAGTATGCAATGCTACTAGTAACCAGATAGTAAGTTGAGACACATTTCCAACATTCTCCCACTTGATGAATAGTTACTAGCTTCTTCAAACTTGAGATTATCGAATGTCATAAGCCCCAAAACCCATCAAATTGCACACCACCTAAACTTGTTTGTTGTCATTGGTTTTGCTAATACATCTACAACATTCTCTAGAGTATCCACTTTTTCAAGATTGACCTTTCCATCCTCCACCATATCCTATACAAAATGATACTACACATCAATATGTTTTGTCTTGGCATGGAAATTCAGATTTTTTGCCAAAAAAATGGCACTCTGACTGTCATGTAACAAATGGTAATTTTCCCTACATTGAACCCAATATCAGAACAAAAATTTCTAAGCCAAACAACTTCTTTATAGGTGTGTGTTTCTGCAATATATTCTACTTCCATGGTAGATAAATCAACTATAGCTTGCCGCTTGCTCATCCAACTAACTGCACCACCATTCAACATGAAGATGTATCCACTGGTAGATTTTCTGCTATCAATGTCCCCTATCTAATTTCTGAATCCACATAACCTTGAATGTTGATGCATCTCTATGACCTAGCCAAGTTACCATGATAGAACAAAGTGTACTAAGAGGTACCTTTCAGATATCTAAAGACTCTTTTCACAACATCCCAATGTGGTCTTCTTGGATTTTCCATAAAATGACTAAGAACTTCCACTGCTTGGGAAATGTTTTGCCTTGTACAAACCATTGCATACATTAGATTTCCAATTGCACTTGCATAAGGTAGTCTAGTCATGTCCTCCATCTCAGTAGGAAATTTTGGACAATCCTCAATAGATAGCTTTGTTCCCTGGGTGAAACCACAGTAGTGGTTTAGAATTGAATTGAGGAAGGAAATTCATTTTTTTTGAGATTTCAATAAGAAGGGGGGTTTGCTCAAACTTGCATGTTTGAATAAACCCCTTTAGATGTTCGATCAAACCCATTGGTTCGCTCGAACCACCAGTTCTTGTGAACTCAAAGAAAGTCAACAAAAAAACATTATTTTAAGGGGTTCGATCAAACCCCTGTTCGATCGAACCAGTTGAATTATGGATTTTTAAAAAGACAAAACAATCACTGTCAAACAAACATTCCAGGTCTGAGCACGATGAATGACAAGTGTGTGGACCACCATCTCAATGTGCACCAAGTTCTCTGACCTTCAAATCTTGAACTAGGTTGGTTTTTCTTTGTTCCATAATCTATTGATTTAAAATTGCATTTGTTTGAACATGGAATAATAGATTGAATGGATTCCATGAGACCAAATTTAGGAAAATTCCAAACAATAGGAAAATTTCATGAGACCAAAATTTATTGTTTAAAATGAATATATCCTATTTCAAACCTCCCATTTTGGCTCATGGCTCCCATGAAGGATGTGGAAGTTGGATTTACAGCTACAAATTACATTTCCTTGAAAGTTTCTAAAACCTTTTAAACAATACCTATTTTTGAAAATTTGGATTTATAGCTGCCAATTACATTTGTTTGAAAGTTTCTAAAGCCTTTTAAACAAACCCATTTTGGAACAAAATTTGGATTTACAGTTGCCAATTGCATTTGCTTGAAAGTTTCTAAAACCTTTTAAACAAACCCATTTTGTAAAATTTGGATTTACAATTGCCAATTGCAAGTTTCTAAAGCCTTTTAAACAATACCCATTTTGTAAAATTTGGATTTATAACTGCCAATTGCATTTGCTTGAAAGTTTCTAAAGCCTTTTGAACAAACCCATTTTGCAAAATTTGGGTTTATAGCTGCCTTTTAAACTTCCCTCTTCTCAAGATAAGGTAAGTTTTAACTTATAAAAATATATTTTACTCACCAAAATATCTCTCCAACTTTAAATCCATCGAAAAAAATACAAATTCATAACTAAATTTAATTCCAAAAGTGGACCATCTATGGCCTTCTATAAACTTCTTGAAGATGTTATTCCCATAAATGATAAATTAAAAGTTAAGTTATATTTGCAAGATGTCATATTTGCATAAATCCCTCAAATAATTTTTTAAACTAATTTTAAAAACTCAAACAAATACATATATATGAATATACTTCACTTATAAATTCTTGGAATATATATCAATGCATCACAATTAAAATCTTAGACATCATTCATAATATTTTTGACGTATTCCCAAAGCTACCTAGGGTCTCATAAGACTTGAGTAGGTGAATACCAATATGCATATATCTAATGGTGGGGTAAATGGAGGAGGATTAGGAGTAAACTTTCATATATATCTATTACTTATTTTTCAATCAAATATATTGGTTGGAGAGGTTGCATTTGAATAAGAGTGAGTATATAAAAATATCCAACCTATATTTCATTGTCGATCTCAACCAATCTTTGCTTCAACTTCCAAATCATCCACACAATCCTCCCCGAAATATTCAATATGTGAAACATAATTATGAGGAAGATGCAAATAATCCTTGACATAGCTTTTTGTATCAAAGGGTAATATGGTTCTATAATTTTAAACTATTTCCAATTTTGAAATCAAAATACAATCAATAATCTATTTAATCAAGCAATAATCATAATTTTAAGGAAAACATAAATTACTTGAATCTTTTTAAGGTCTCTCATTAGGTTCTACTTGCACTCTTAAATTTAAAAGACAACATTAAAATCTAGTTTTCTTATTCTTTCTTTCATTGTTTCATTTAAAATTTGAACCATTTAAGGATGCTATGTTATAGATTATAGAACTTCCTTCCAATTATTTATAAATTGTTCAACCCTCTCATGGTCTAAATAATTTTACATTCAATAACCATG